>CAKNYM010049936.1:18995-142670 GCA_932195095.1 Andricus curvator
AAATATAACTCTTTTGGTAGAAAATTAATCTACTTTGTTTGAAAATTTAACCATTTTGTTGAAAATACCTATTGCGAATTGAAATCTTAATCGTTCCCTATTGAATTCCATATGGTACCTATACGTTAATTTTCCTTCTTCTGAGTGCATTTTGGGTTGTGTAG
This sequence comes from Andricus curvator, assembly GCA_932195095.1. Lineage (NCBI taxonomy): Eukaryota > Metazoa > Arthropoda > Insecta > Hymenoptera > Cynipidae > Andricus > Andricus curvator. Next base: position 19,160 of record CAKNYM010049936.1, read on the forward strand.
TCTGTTAAAATATTATGTTTTGTGTTTTATTATGTGTAGTATTGTGTGATGATCTGTGACGCAGAAGGGGAGGGGTGGAATAAGTATTCAAAATAGCGTGACGTAGTTATTTATCGAGGATTATTATATATCGTAATACTAATCATAATGGCCGAAATGACCATGAATTGCAAAAATAAAACACGTCAAAAACCAAATACCTCATCTATTGTGCGATTAAATAATAAGGTTTACCAACTGAATGAGTGTCCTAGAGGCAAATAAGTCACGGTTCTTTCGCATCTACATGATTATAAACACCTATATGTGCAGAGAGCGTCGATAAGGTGGAATGACAGCTAGAGGCAAAGAGTGGTCACTGAGGGAACTATTATAATGATTTGCTTAGTTAATATTTGCTCAGCCATACTTGTCTTGTTTTCTTTCTCCTTCTCGCTCGTAAGTCGCTTCCTAAATCGAGGTTGACGCATTGTCATTGCCTTCCTTAGCGATTAGCATAACAATGCAAACACAATGACAAGAACGCTCGGCGGCCGGCTTTTTTTGTTTGACCAGGTGAAAATTTCGCTATGGCCACGGTGAATTACCTATGTGTACCTGCCGCCGCGTCGCGCCAAGAGAAGGATGACTCCCGGGACAATAAATAAGCGACTGCGGGTTTTCTAATGCAATTAGGAGACCCGCGCGAACTCTTCGGCCTCGAAACTAATCAGAAACAATCGCCAGGCTCACCATCTCCCAACTTTAAACCTCGAAATTGTAAATTACAATGTTTTTAAGTACTAAAAAACTAACAAATTCTTTGTATTTGAAACAAACGCTTATTCAATCATGAAAAATATAGTCTGGACTTGTTTGAATAGTAGTATATTGATTTCAAACGTAATTACTCCATTCTATTAGAGCAGAACCTCTCGTAAGCAAACTCAATTTTCAATGTTTAATTAAATAAAAAGGTTTCTGATTAAAGAAATACCATTCAACAACTAAAATCTCTTGAAACTCCTTAAAATCCTTTAAAATTCTTAGAAATCTCTCACAGTCTCTTGAAATCCAATCTTTGAAAAGCATACTATAAATCAACAGTAACAAATAATATATTTCTAAAAATTTTCAATTCTTTGAAATATCATGAAATCTATCAAACCTCGATAGCACTTAAAAAATTTTAATCCCCTGAAATCTTCAAAAATTTTATATTGTCCCTTAAAATCTTGTGCAATTCTTTCCATTTTTTTTTGGAAATCCCTTAGAATTCTTTAAAATCTAAATAAATGCCTGAAAATCTGTCAAATTCCGTTAAATTTTGGAAGGCCTTGGAAATTCTTCGAATTTTACAGTCACTAGAAAGCTTACAAAATCTGTTTAAATGTTTGACATTTAATCATTCAGAATCTATCGAAATGCATTTAAGTTCCTTCAAATCTTTTGGGCTTCCTAGAAATATCTTTAAATCCTTTAAAAACTCGTGAAATCGTTGCAATTTTTCGAAAATCCCGCTAAACCCTTTTCAATATTTGAAATTCTTTGAGGATTTTTGCGGTACTAAGAAATACCTTCAAAAACTTCAAAATTCGTCAAAATCTTTTAACATCCCTTGAAATCCATCTTTCAACTCTTTACTCAGACAAGTATTTGTTTGAATCGAACAAATTCTTTCTTACATATAGGGTCAAACGAATGTTTGTTTAATTCAAACAAAAAATTTTCTGAATCTTTAGGAATTTCGTTGAAATTCTTAAAATTCAATAACGTTTCTAATCTATTCAAATCTTGTGCAATTCTATAAAATCTTTTGGAATTCCTTGAAATCCTTTGATATCAAATAAAATCTCTCAAAATCCCTCGAAATATCGTCAAATACTCTGAAATCTTTAGAAATTTGGAGAATCTCTTTAAAAAACATTGAAATCCTTTGAGATTTCTTAAAATTAATTGAAATCGCCTAAAACTTTTTAAAATATTTATGAATCCTTGGAAGTCCTTCAGAATCTTTTGAAATTCATTATCATCTCATAAAATTCCTCCTAATCCCCTAAAATCCTTTGAATTATTTGGAAATCTCACGAAATTTCTTGGCATCGAATTTCTCTATTCCCATTAAAATTTTATAAAACATGGTAAAATCCTTCGAAATCTAAAAGAGTCCTTTGACATTTTTCGAAATCCAATCATATCTCTCAAAATCCCTCGAAATCTCGTAAATTACTCGTAAAATCTCTTGAAATCCTTCAAAATCCTTTGATAACTTTGGAAATTTCTTTGAAACCCTTTGAAATCCTTTACAATCTCCTGAAGCTCCTTAAAATTCCTTAAAATCCTTGGAAATATTTCACATTCTCTTGAAATTCTTCAAAATCCTTTTAAATCTTTGGAAAACTCACGAAATCCCTTGAAATTGAATTTCTTGAGATCCATTCAAATCTTGTAAAATTCCACAAAATCCTTTGAAATCTAATAATATCTCTTAAAATCCCTCGACATCTCGTAAATCACTCTAAAATATTTAAAAATTCCGGGAAACCATTGGTTTGGAAACCCTTGAGAATCTTTCACAATACCTTAAAATATTTTGAAATACTTGGGAATCCCTTCATATTCTTTCAAATTTGTTTAAATCTCTTAAAGTCTCTAAAAATCGCTTGAAATTTCGTGAAAACCTAGGAACGAGAAAACTTTGAAATCTTTAGGAATCCCTTAAAATTCTTTGGAACCTCTTGAAATCAGAAAAAAATGAATCGTCCATAATAATCGCAAAAAATAAATCGATTCATTCGATTAATCGGTATTATGATAATCGACTAAAAAATTGAATTATCGACTCGAAATAAACGATTCATTAATAATCTTTGGTTGAGTAGTTATCCGGGAAACGAAAGGGCCTGGGCTCGAATCCCAACAGAGTTGAAAGCGTTCCTTTTTTTACAGTTTTATTTAAGATCGTATTTGAATATGTCCATCTAGTCTGAGTAACGTAAAAATAGTTCTAGGATTTAATTAGGCTAGTACGAGGGATTTCTGGTTTGCGGATGGTAAAACGAAATGTTCTGTTATAGTTATAACCTTCCATAGCAAAAATAAATATAAAAAAGTTCGGATAGGGGCAATCAATATACCACGTGGACAGTTGGTGGGGGGGGGGGGGGTCTAGCCACCATTCACGTGGACTCACTTTCCCCTGAATCTGCGGATTTTATTTCAGAAAAACATGAAAAACTAAGAAAATGTTAACTACTTTTTGTTTGAAATTCCTATCTTGTATAATGAATCTTATATCTTCAAGAAATACCGAACTTTCAGCCAATTCACAGCTCCTTTTGGCTTCGCAGCTTTTGACTACCAAGTATATGCATACATATTTTTATAAAGTATGAAATAAGTCCACGTGAACAGAAAAACCACCCCCCCCCCCCCCCCCCCCCCAAAAAGTGGTAAAAAATTGTACACGTGATATATGGACGGCCCCACATGAGATTATCTACTGTATCGTGCTAATTATATGAAATTATTCAATTTCCAATACGAGGAACTGTCAAAAAGAATAAGTAAGTTTTAAAATAAATATGAATAATATTTCCTCTAAAAAAAATGAGGTTCATCGATCTTAGTGTCCTGTCAGCGTGGGCACTAGGCAGGCTTTTGTACACAGGTCTCGAGCCTATTATTACGTCGGGATCAATTCATTCATTTTTCGCTTCAACTACTACGTGTCTTCCTAGTAATTTTCTTTTCCTTCTGACAAGAAGCGATTCATTGACGTCGATTGGCAGGCCGTCGAGTGCAAGGGTTTTCCCGTTTATTCCACCTCTCCTCTGGTCGAGTGACGTCATGAGTGAAATAATAGGAGTCGAACGACAGGGCAGAGCAGGAGGGGGGGGGGAGTTGTAGGCTCTCCCGCAGGGAACTAATAACCGGGTTTCGCCCTGGTTGGCGTATTTGGCACTCACTTCCACACACGCACACACATTTGCTTTCGCGAAATCAGTAGTTACACGTGCCCTTTCAGTACTGCTTCTGCTCATCTGGCTTAGAATCTTTCGAGTAGGTACATTTAGTCCTTAAAGTAATTTGGGGCGAATGTAACTTTTATTATTTATTTGTCGTATTGTGAGTCGTTACAGAACTTTTAACTGATTTTTAGTCCCGAGGGTTCACCACTCCCTAAATATGAATCAGTGAAAAATTCACTGATTGAAATAGTAGTTGGACATTTCACTGATTAATCAGTGATTCCGGACTTTTCACTAATCAATTCAGTAACACCAGAGTAAATCATGCCAGACATAACCTCCAATTTTTAAAGCAAAGCGTTTTTGTTATTCTTTTACTGAAATAGCAAAAATAATTTTTCTAAGAAATAAAGTTTTGAATTTTCGGATTGTAAGTGTGCTGAATTTACTGCCGGAAAATATACTCTAACTCGTATAAAAAGTGCTTACTTGACGGGTGTGTACATGACAGTCGAATCTTGAAAGTAAAGAAATATGTGAGGTTTTTTGTGATTTAGAAGCATCAAATCTTTTCACATTTTTTAATATTCGATCACATTTATGGGTTTTAAGTTTTTACTATGATTATTTCATTGAATCTAGTAAAGTCTTATTTTATTATCACTGCTAAATTGACGTGGTGCAGGGCTACCAACTCTCAAAAGTGAAACTTTCACTGAATGAATAAGTAACTTTTAACTGGTTGTCAGTGACCGGATTCTAGCTATTTGAATCAGTGAGATTTCATTGACAATCAATGATTTTTCACTGATTCAGATTTAGAGAGCACTATAAATTTTTATGTACAACTAAAATCAATGATTTACAAAAATTCAAATAATTCAAAAGAACACAAAAGAGTACAAAAGAATGAAATGAACGTAAAGTATTTAATAAATTCAAAATAATATAAGTAAAAAGAAATGCGCGAGACTTTTTTCAATTTCAAGTCAAATTTAAAAGAATTCAAGGAAATTCTAAGTAACTCAAGGGAATTCAAAGCAATTTAAGGGAATTTAGAGAAATTTAAGGGAATACAAAAGAAATGCAAAGGAACTCAAAGAAATGCAAGGAAATTTAAAGATATTGCAGGGAAGTCAACAACATTCAAGAGAATACAAAAGAATTAATGAGGATTCAAAAGAATTCAATGATTTTAAGTGAATTTAATGATTTCAAGTGAATTATAAAGAATTAAAAACAATATGAATATGAAAATATTAACGAAGCTTAGTTAAAACTAAAGTGAAATTGAAAAAATGTAAGGGAATCAAAACAAATTTAAGAGAATTCAATGAAATTCAGAATAAATATAATAAATAATTTTAAATATTAATATTATATAAATACACTCAATTTAAAGAAATTCAAGGAACTTCCTAGAAATACAACGCAATTCAAAGTAATTTAAGGCAATTCAAAGAAATTAAAATTCATAGATATCAGAGAGAATTCAAAAAAATTCAAGGGAATACAAAAGTATTCAAGGAGATTAAAGAGAATGAAAAGGAATTGGATGTAAATTCAATTAACTCAATTGGAATTTAACGTGAATTTATGATGAATTTAAAGGACTTCAGAGGAATTCAAAAGAATGCAAAAGAATACAAATATGGAAAAATGCACGAAACTTGGTTCAAGTTTAATTAAAATTGAACGAATTCAAGGTTACTCAAAATAATTGGATGGAATTTGATGTGAATTCAAAGAACTTTAACGGACTGCAGTTAATCATCATGTACCTGAATAGAAATCGAATTTGAATATAAGTAGCACTGTACCATAATTCAAAAAGATCAACGACTTTCTATCAATTATTTTCGCCGCCCTATCAAAGTCTCGAATGTCCTGATATAACAACCAAAAAAAATTGAATTTTGAGATGCAACTCTATTCCACTTTCTCCCGTTATCTCGATGCGAACCGCAGACTCATGTGGGGATGTCGTTGAATCCCCACTGAGAAAAATATTTAATTCAAACAAAAAAATTTTGTCTTAATACACTTTGATTGATTTAAACAATTTTTTTTAATCGCACAAAGTTTCTTTTAATCAAATTCTCTTTTGTACTCTTTTCAAAATATTATGTTTTTGATTCAGGGTTAAAAAAAATGTTCGTTTATTCAAACAAAAATGTATTCCAATACAATTTGACTGAATTCAAATAAAGGTTGTTTTTATTCAAATAAAAATTTCTTGAAATCAAGCAAACTGCATTTAAACGAGTTTTTTTTTAATCAAACTGTAGGGAACGTTGAAATTGGAGCACTTCGCAAATAAATCGCTTATAATAAGTGTAATCACTTTTTGAAAATCATCCGAACTGGCTTTAACGTATCCAGGCATACTGATACTCCATAAAAATAAACCCTTTTAGCTAAAAAACGTTGAGGATTAATTATTTTGATTGTTTTTATCAAACTGACCATGTATTTTCGTTAGCTTTGACGGCGCGTGACGTCACACCATGTGCTTCAAGCCATGAGGGCGCCACATGTTTTGTTTCAAAAATCGGCATTTCCGGTTGATATTTTTTCACTTTTTAATAAATTATTATAAATTATCAACTAAACAAGATTAAGTTTTAATTTCACATTTAAATTCTTTGGGAGTTAAAGTTTATAAAAAGCTCAACTATATGGCAAACAAAATTTTTCTGGATGACCCTATTTGGTCAAGTATGAAGTAAACCCTGTACTGCTGTATGATTTAAATTGTGATGTGAACGTACAGGGTGAGAGGGGTTTGGTAAGGTGGGGGGGGGGGCAACACAGACATGAAATAAAGAATCAGAATGAGTGAAAGAGAGAGACGGAATAGCTTGAATTATTGAAAAAGAGAGAATGAGTTTGGGGAGGGGATGGAGGAGAGAGGGGGGAGCGCGTAAGATGAAGCGAATCGAGAGATCAGGTGAACGGGTGAATGGCCTGCCGCGTCCTTGCGAACCACCTGACCACACCGGCCGTGCCGCCACCATGCGGACTCTCCAGCATCCTTCGGACCACTTCGAACGGACTTCGAGCGCAAGAGTTTAAACAAATGCGTTGCCAATCTGACCGATTTACATCTCTCCAGCTAATATTTATCTTTTCACTTCAATCTCTTCAGAAAAACATTTCTTTTTCTACATTTTTTATTTTCCGGACAATTTCTAGCTCCATTTGAGTATTTCGAATCTGGAGAAAGTTTGAGAGATAATCAAATATTCAATTTTTCAAAGACAGTAGTAACTCCCATAGTCGAACTCCACGGGAAAGTTTATTGCTTCATTCGTGTCTTACATTTTTATAATAAAACGTTGCATATCAGAACTGAACGGGAAGGAAGTTCGGATACAGAAGGTTTCACTGCAAGTTATTTAAATCTTTAATCACATGTTTTATTTTTACAATAAAGCCTTCTATGAAAGCATTTGCTCGACCAATTGCTGAATTTCGGACATTTAATTGCCGAAATAGGTTAATTAAAATTAATTGTTGATTAAAATTAATTCTGAACAACAACATTGATTCAGTTGGCAAGATTGGGATATCCGTGTGACGAAGTGTTAATGCGGATTCCGATAGGATTTTTTGCGAGGAAGGCGAATCTGAAACTTTGAAATCCTGATCTCGAAGAATATTCTAATTATCAATTTAAATGAAAGAAATTAATTAATTGAAATAAATTTTTAATTTTGGACGATTGACATTTTTTGAGGTAATTGGAAGGAAGGAGTGAGCAAGAAAAAAACGATGTCTACCTGATCGGCAAATCGGGCAAAGTCGGAATGACCGGGAGTTTTTATCACCCGTAAAAAGCCGGGAAATGCATTACTCTAATTTTGAGTTTGAACTGTGAAAAAGTTATAATTATTATCACTTGGAATAGGGGATTTTGCAAAAGAACTACAATTCTCGCTTGGAGCAGTACATTTCCTAAAAGAATTGTAATTCTAAGTTGGGACAGGAGATTTCAGTGAAAAATTATAATTTTGACATTGAAACATGAAATTTTCTAAAAGATCTATAATCCTGAATTGCGACAGGAAATAAATAAAAGAAACATACAAAAAATTCACGTAAATAATTACAATTATCCTGACTTGGCGAACAGGGAATTTTTAAAAACAATTATAATTCGATGTTGCGACATAGAATTTCAGTAAAAAAATATAATTTTGTGTTTGGGGCAGGGAATATCCGCTAGGAATTATAATTTTGACTTCGGGACAGGGAAGATTCTAAAATAATTCTAATATTCTATTATTTTGGAAAAATTTTTCATTTCTGATTTATAAAAAGGGAATTTACAAATTCAATCCCTTTTCCAATTCCGTGTTTGTCAGGTTCTGAAAATTCCTCGTTCAAAATCAAAATTTGCTTGAACTCAAAATTTCCTTTTTTAGCAAATAAAAATTTGACAGAATTTGAAACTTTCCTCTTCCAAATTTTATAAAAAAAGTGTTACTATATTTCTGAATTATATAAGAAAATGTTTTAAATAAATTTAGTTCTGACCTGGAACAGGGAATTTTCGGCAATAAATGTAACTCTCGCACTTGGAACGTGGAATGTGCGTGAAGAATTATAATTTAGACTTTAGGACTACACTTTTATTGGTATGGACTTTTACTGAATTTAATTAGTTAGAATTAAGCCGAATTCATCCAGATATCGATTGGAAAGTGTTAGATGTGTTTTTCACATAATGAATCCGATGGGAATTCGCATTAAAAATGTGTAGCCTCGGATATCGACATATCATATAGTCTCCCCAAATTACTCCTAATTCGCATCTTTTAATTTCGGACCCTATAATGCGCAGTTATCCTAATATTATCTAAAGTAATTTTTATGGTACAGTAGAAAGTTTTCTGGGAAAAAGGACCGAGGGCGCCACTTTTCCCCACACAAAACCGTGTGAAAATTAATAATAATTTTTAATTAGTAGAAAGTAATTGAAATCAAGGTCTTTTTTAGTGCTGGAACCTGTCCAGGAAAGATTTTGAAGAAAATAATTGTTAGCGTGGAAAAAAATATAAACTAATTTGAAAAAAAAGTGTTGTTTGGATCGTTTTGACATATTCTTCACCTTTTCTTTTTTAAATGATATAAGGGAATAATTCAATTTCTGTGAAAAAATCTACAGTTGTCAACTACCAATCTAAATAAAAACATGGAAAAACAATCTATATTGATAATCCGATGGGGAAAAAATCTATGCATTGAGAAATTATGGCGGACAAAAAACCAAAATTTTGTCGCTAATTCAAACAATTTGTACACCAATATCCTCCAAAAAAGGTAAAGGTATCCTCCCGCTGAATGCTGAAATATAATTTTCAAACTGTTAAAATCATCCAAAATGTATTAATTCGCGCATATACTTATTAAAATGGGAAATGTTAGGAATTCGTCTAAACATCACGTTTTCTTTGAATTAGTGTAAATCTAGCACTTATTTTCTTCAAAATATTTCTTGGACAGGTTCCAGCATTAAAAAATCTTGATTTTAATTACTTTTTACCAATTTTAAATCATTATGCATTTATAGGCGGTTTGTGGTACGCTTGTGTGGAACCTAATCTGTCCTCACCGACGTAAACATATGTTTATGTGTGGGGAAAAGTGGCGATCTCGGTCCTTTTTTCCAAAAAACTCCTAGTCGAAGTTTAACGTAAGCAAATTCATTGCAGCTTGGGGAGCCTGGTTCATATATATAAGGTTCTACTGTGAGTTTACACACTCAACTCCCGATATAAGACCATCCGGTTCACGATATTCCTAGAACTGATGGTCTCCGCAGTTTTGTGATGAGAGGAACCGCTGGGCCGAAAAGAGGATGTGCTCAGTCAAGCGTGACAAACAGCTCGAGGGCCGCACTTTCAGCGCGTTAGTTGCATCAGGTTGTGTTGTGCATCCAAATCAAACAAAAATGATACATGTGACCCTGACTGTTGACGTTTGGATTCCCCTGATTTAGGATCAGGGCCAAGGCAAGCTATGTCCAAAACCAGTCTTATATCGGGAGTTGGGTGTATTTGATAATTAATTTCTCTATTTTATACGCACAATATAATTGTCTATATGTGTGGAGGGATCTTTTGATTGAATTCATAGAATTATTTTCATTTTTTAAATTGTTAATTTACATTTGGATACATTGTAAAGAGATTTTTAAAATTAAATATGGATACTTTTCTGCGTAATTTTAATAATTAATGATTTATGTGGTGACTACCTGTTTTAATTGTATTTGAATTTCAATTTCAAAATAACTACCACATATAAACAAATATTACTTTTCTTCCTATCAAATATTTGTTATTACGTTCTAGCTTCAAGTAGGTTCATCGAAGGCGAAACTAGCAAATCAGGTACGTGACTAGCCCAGAACTTTCCAGAAGGGTCTCGACAAGTCAGTGCCTGCCAATTGCCAAATTGGCGGTGTTTCACACCGCCATTTACAATTATCTGTCACTTTCTTCCCTAGGGTTGAAAATTCGATTTCCGACCCGCTACACAGGCATCGAAAGTCGAATTTTCGATTGAGGTATGATGAAAAAGTGCATTGCGATCCCTTCGATGACCTGTCGCCTAGCTTAGGTACAGATCAGTCAGTCAGCCTCTATCCGATCTCCACTTTGTACACTTCGTGTCAACTAAATAAATTAATTAATTGTTGTGTTAAATAAACTGTGATCATTTACTCGACCTGCACGCATGCTGCCACAATTTATAATTCATAATTATCTTAGATATGGCCAAATAAAGGAAAAGAAAGAACCTGGTAGATGACTCAAGATTCCAGTAACGGGAGAGTATACTATGTCACTCTCTTTTTTCTCCCTCGGGCCTCAGTCGTGTCCCTCGCTCTTCGGATCAGAGTCTTCTTCGGGCTTTAATGTTTTCCAGCTTCCCTCTCTGCAATTTCTCACCCAGCAGATAGATTCCCAGCGATGTAACGTTTCAAGTTTTTAGTTTAAACAGAGAGGACCTGAAAAGATAACGAGTGTGGAGGGATATGGAACAGAAGGCATTGCGTCAGACTGGCCGAACAACTGGCTATAAATTAAGACCTTCCCAAAATTAATGTCCCCTTTTGTAACCACAGTTATGAGATAAAATTTTGTGAATAAATGTATCTAAAATGAATTCAAAATGAATGGATCATATTTCTAATTTTTGTAGAAGTTATTTTACTATCAGAAAAATAAAATTTGAAATGAGTCAAGGAAAATTCTGCAAAAAAGGAACTTATTGATAAATTCATAGAATTTTTTTTAAATAGAATTAATTTGTTGTAAATGAGTCGTTCCAAAACTACGTCACATCATTTTCAAAATTTGTCCACCCCTTGCCTGCTTCGTCACACATCATCGCACAATATTTAAACCCTCCACTGTGACGTCACAAATACGAACTTCAACCACAAAGAGCTGCATTTTTAACCAAGTAGTCGAATCTTGAAACCAAAAAGATTTTACTTAACTTAAATCAAAAAAAGTTGCATTTGAAATCAAATGAATGAATTTTCAAGCCAAAAAGATTAATTTTTTAGAAGACAGTTGAATTTTCAATTCGCAAGGACGAATTTACTGTCCAAAAAGAAGATTATTAAAAAAATTACTTTAATTTTCAACAAAAGAGTTGAATTTCTAACAAAATAATTCAATTTTCAACAATACAGTTGAATTGTCAATTAAAATGATGAATCTTAAAAAAATGAATTTTTAATAAAGAAGTTCAACATTCGACCTAGTAATTACATTTTCAATAAAAAGGGAATATTTCTCAACGAAAAATAGAATACATAGTTGATATTTCAACCAAAAAAAGATTTTAATTTTAAACAAAAAAAAACAGTTGAATTCAACCAAAAAATACCATTATTCAACAAAATAGTTGAATTCACAAAAAAAAAGAATCATTTTTATCCAAACAGTTGCATTTGTAACCAGAAAAGATCAAATTTCTACCAAAAGAGATGAATTTTAAAACCATAAAGGCGAATTCCCTAAAAAACAGTTGAATTTTCTAACCGAAATTATGAATTTTCTACCAAAAACTTAATTTTCAATCAAATAGTTGATTTTTCTACGAAATTAATTAAATTTTTAACCAAATATGGAATAGTTAAATTCTCAGTTTAAAAAATTAATTTTCAACAAAATACTTAAATCTTTAACCAATTTAATGAATGTTTAACAAAGAAGTTCAAATTTCAACCAAGCAGACTTGGTTGTATACCAAAAAAGATGAAATCCTAATGAAAAATTTAATAGGCGAATTTTCAACTAAAAGCAATCAATTTTCAACCAAAACAGAATAGTTAAATTTTCATATCAAAAAATTAATTTTCAACTAAAAAAATTCAATTTTTCAACAAAATAGTTCAATCTTCATCCAAATAGTAGAATTTTTAAACGAAAGACATGAATTCTGAACCTAAAGTATCATAGTAGACTATCGAATTAAAAAGAATGATTTTTCAACGAGAAATAGTTGAATTTTCTTATTGGTATCTACTAATTCAGTTCGCATTCAAGCGAAACAACGAGAAAAAGGAGAAGTTTCTTGAACAAGGGAAAACGCGGAATTCTTCAAAAAAGGGGCAAAGTGGGAAATAGTCAAGGAAAGAGTGTGAAGTCTGTATTCAGATACGTAAAATAAAATCAATAATTTTCATTTTGTCAAACATTTAAAAATCGATATTTTTAAATGTTCGAAAAAATGAAAATTATCGATTGATTCACATTTATATTTTTCATGTGTGATGTCACATCCTGCGTTAATCCCTCCCCCCTACGACACAAATAGTCATAACACCTATTAACCCCCCTCCCCCTCCCCCTGGCACTGTAATGTAATTTTTGAATGGCCCCAAACTTATTGGTGATTACAATGTTTCATAAGCTATATATTTTTTATTTCAGAACGAAGTGCTTACTGATGTTCGGCGTAATTGTTCGACGGTGGATGGGGTCGTTCCGGCCGTAAAAAGGACCTGGAAGGAGATTCGAACTCGGTGAGTGTTACACGTTGCAACATCTGGTCAACAGACCTGTTTTCTATTTAGATTTATTGCGTTTACTGTTTCTGTGTATCGATGGCATTCTGAAAACAGATTTGAATTCTGATATGGGAGTCTGAAATCGTGTATTGTGGCCGTACGGTCCCCAGATGTAAAGGGGCCGCTCAAGTATTATCGTAACGCATTTTAAGGAACGGTACCTTAAATGAAAAATTCCTATTAATGAAATATTCAGAAGAAAAGTTTAAAGAATGAATTGGTCTATGAAAAAAGAGAGAGACGAATTCCCCTTTTTCAATACATACATACAATTATTTTGAATTCAAATTTGATAAGATGGACCTATGCCGTAACACTGGGCTAAGCGGGACATGTGGGGTAAAGCGAAACACCCGCTTTTCAGTCAAAGAAAGCAATAGCAAGTTACCATACAGGGTCTCCACACGGTTTATAACCCGAAAGTTCAATATAATTCACGAAATTGAAGATTTCGTGTATGCCGCTTTCCCCTTTTTTTGTCTCGCTTAGTCCCATTTTATGGCACGGATTACGGCAAATTTATCCTTTTTAGTACTTCAAAAGAAAAAAATGACAAAGATTTGTATTCTCTACAGAATCTTCTCTACATAAATTCACAATGAAGAATGGAAGGTACACTAGAGAAGGTATCGCGATCTTCCGGAAATTGATCTCAGTCTATTTCAACGAATGCAGGACAAGACTTGTAACATAAGCGTTGACTACAAGCCAACAAATTGTCTAGCCTAGTGATATCGTATCCATAGAAGAAGGTACAGGAAACAGTCAAGCGACTCGAGAGAAATACGCTCTTGAAGAATATATTGCTATTTTGTCCTTTGTGAAGAATTACCATTTGGAATGGAAATTCATTTCTTCAACTTAGTGAGCAGAGATAAATAAGAATGATGTGATATAGAAGTTAATATTTTTAATTTATAGGGTTGTGGTTTAACGATAAGTGGTGTAACGATATGCCTCGAAAATCTTGGATATCATTGTTGTTGAGAACCTGCTCGGCTTTTCGTTAGTTAAAATTGTTTTATATCTTAAACTTGAAGTTTTGAAAACTAAATCTGCAAATCAATTCTTTTAATAAGAAAAATAATAGAAAAAGTTATTCAAATTGGGAAAAATTCGTTTTCAAAGGTAATAAAAAAATGATTAGATTTCAAAGCTTTAACATTTTTCAACTATTTACGTTTTTCAGGTATATTAGCGTCTTTTACCGGAAATTGACATTTTAAAACAAAAATCATAGAAGATTTGAAAAGTTTTTGCAATTGTATAGGGCGTATAGGTTAAGGTAGAGGTTTTCACCGGAAATATCAATATAGATTTCAAAGAAGATTTACAATTTTGGAACAATTTAAGGCTGTTTTAATGTTTTGAAATCTGTCATTTTAAACAAAAATCATAAGATTTTTCAAATTATCATTATGCTTCAGATAATTATTTAGAATATTTAATTTAATTTCATTTTTGCTTTTTTTTGTTGGCGTTTTATACCGTAAATCGGTATACTCTCAACAAAAAAATCTTTGTATTTCAAAGAAGATAAAAAATGTTTGAACAATTTTAGGTTATGCTCGCATTTTTCATCGGAAATCTGTATAGATTTTAAAGAAGATTTACAATCTAGAACAATTTTTTGTTATGTTATATTCGTGCTTTTCGTCTCAAATTGCTGTTATTAATAAAAAATTAGTAGATTTCAAGGAATATTACAAATATTTAGACAAAAATAGAGTATTTTTTTTATTTTTGGATTCCTCAACTTAATACAAATGATTCGCATAAGCATAAATTATTCAAGAACTTATTTTATCAATAATTTCTCATTTTTTTGTGAGAATTTCTATTCGTAACATGTCACCCAGTGGAGATCTGAGTTATATTTTAATTTTCAGCTTCTAAATAGAAGCAACTAAAAATTTTAAACTTTGCTAAAAACTACTTTGATGTAAGTATTATTCGAAAAAATCCATTAAATCATCAGAATGGGTAAAACGGCCGAAACTTAAATTTCACAACTTTTTGGCAATGGACCTATATTTTTTACAAAAATATCATGTATTAATCTTGAAGTTATGATATCGAATTTTATCAATTATCAAAAATATTGTCCCTGCTTTTCTTTTCTATTATTTTAAGCGTGACCCACTCGGTGAGGAAGGGAAGTGTACGAGACAGTATAGGGGGGAAGGGGTGTTTAAATTAAATTCATGATGGGGAATTGTATTTAAATTATTCTAGAATTTCCGTATTGTTTATTTGAATAACACGTTCGCTCCGCAAGACTACTCTGATCCAGGAAGCTGACCAATCTCTCTAGCAATCACCCCAGGCGAAGAGCTTCACAAAGTCACCATGTGAAGCTCTCCACTCGGGCCAATTAGGATCTAAGGTCTTTTTTCGGGAACTTTGGAAAGATATACACATTTTCTCATCTATTACTAATCTGCTGAATTCTAGTGCCCTTCTCAGTATACAATACAAACCAACCATGACTCTCTCGATTCTAGTTCTATCCCTACACTCCCCCTCCATAAGCCGAAATTTGGTGGGACTGACGTTATAAAAAATAGGTGACTTCTAAAAATTCAAGTACACCGTTATTGCATCCAACCGCTCAATTTATTCTTCTTTAGTTACTATCAATATTAAATATAAAAATAAAAGCAAACTCATATTTGATGATCCTAGCCTAGCCTATTTTAAGAGACGTTACATCCTTCAAAAGAAATACCCTGTCTTGTCTTCTCCGTGCGCAAAACGAGCACAAGAGCCAGCGTAGCGGTTGAGGAAAGAATAATATCAGAAGAGTGAAAGAGGGAAAGAGGGAAAGAACAGCCTGCACCGCGAGAGTTACATACCTGAGAGAAAGAGAGAGATACATGCTTGTATGGAGGGAGGGAATAGGGATACTGAGTGCAGGTTCCATGGAAGCGACGAGTCGAGTCCGTATATAGTGTAGGTACGCGTGCATGTAGAGTGTACACGGGTATTGTATAATGCAGCCATTGATAGCCGTCCTCTCTTTCACGCACGCGATCTGTTGCAGTCGCTGCAACCCGTGTCCGGTGACAGCGTCCAATGTCCAGTCTCCCTCCTGGTGAGTGTCCACAAGATTTATTTTCCCAGGTAATATACGGGGTGGGCCGCATTGGCCAAACGGATCTAACAGCTAATTCTAATTGACCAACTCTAATCATCTCATACTACATACGCCCTTCATTCCTTAACAATTTCATCTCTTCCGATTCAATTGTAAACTCCAGACGCTTAATTCAAGAATCTTCTTTACTTTCCTCAAGGAATATCTTCAAATATAGCAATCGATTTTTAGCGTTGTGGAAATATATCAAAATTTCTCGTAATCTATCGCAATGTATCGATACCTCTCGAAATCAACACCTCTCTCGGAGTGTACACTGTACATTATGATTATGAAACGACTACTCTGGCGTTGGTCGTCAAATCTAAAAGAACCAGTGTACTTTTTGAGTTAGCCCCTTATTTTAGTACACATACGGCATACGTGGTAAACAGCAGACAGGTTTAGTAATTAATACTCTCTGATTTAGTATATATTAGTTTCAATTATTTTGAATTCACAATTAATTTCTTGCAATTATTTGGAATTGTAGTTATTTGAATTCTATTGAATTATTTTTCCTCTTTCGACATCTTCTGATTTGCTTTTTTATAATCTTTCAGATTCTTTCTCGGATTCTTTTGAAATCCTTTAACTTTCCAGAAATCTTCTAAATTCCTAACAATTCCCTGAATTCCTTGTATTGTCTTAACCATCTGAATTCTGAATTCCTCTAAATTTTCTGAGAACCCTGAAATTCTCTAAATTCTCTGAAATCCTTGATTTCTCAGAATTCTCTTAATTCCCTGCATTCCAAATATACTCTCCTAAATCCCTGAAATTGTCTGAATTCTCTGAAATCCTTAATTTCTCTTAAGTCCCTGCTTACCCTAAATTCATAAAATTCTCCGAATTGCTTGAATTCCCTGAATACCTCGAATTCCGTGAATTACTCGAATTCTATAAATGCCTAGAATTCTATGAATTTCCCGAAGTTCTTCAATTCTCTTAATTCTCTGAATTCCCGAAATTCTCTGAAATCCCTAAAGTTGTCTGAAATCCTTAAATTTTCCTGGATTCCCTAAAATCCTGAAATTCCTGATATTAAACATTTTATTTCATTTTCTGAATTCAATGAATTACTTGAATTCTCGGAATTGTTTGAATTCTTTGATTTCTCTGAATTCCCTAAAAACCTTGAATTCTCTAAATTTTTTTAATTCTCGGAGATCTCCAAATTAGTTGAACTCTTTGGAATCCTTGATTTCACTAAATTCCCTGAAATCCTTGAAATCACTAAATTCCTTAAATGCTCTGGATTTCCTAAATTCAGCAACTTCTCTGAATTGCTTGAATTTCCTGAATATCTCGAATTCTGCGATTTACTCGAACTCTATAAATTCCTCGAATCCTATAAATTCCTCGAATTCTATAAATTCCTCCAATTCTATCAATTCCTCGAACTCTATACATTTTTCGGATTCCATAAATTTCTCGAATTCTGTAAGTCCCTCAAACTCTATTAATTCCTCGGATTCTATAAATTCCTTAAATTCTGTGAATTCCCTAAAATCTTTGAATTCTCCTAATTCTCTGAATTCCCTCTCTGAAGCTCCTAAAGTTCTCTGAATTATCGGAAATCCTGAAATTCCTGAAATTAAGGATTTTATTCAATTTTATTTAATTCTCTGAAGTCCCATAAGTCTTTGAATTCTCTTAATTCTCTTAATCCCCCGGATCCCTTAAATAATTCTATTAATTGCTTCAATTCTCTGCATTACTTGAACTCTGGATTCCTCGAATTCTCTGAACTCTCTGACTTATTTTAATTTTTCTGAATTCTATAAATTATTTTGAAGTCCTGGAAATTCAGGAAATTCCACAAATTCGAGGAATTCAGATAATTCAGGGAATTTCGTCAATTTCAAGGATGTTATAAGCATTCAAAAGAATTTGAAAGAGTTTAACCACATTTCAAGCAATTCTAAGTATTAAAAAGAATATATTAAATTTAAATAACTTCAAAGGATTCAATTCAATGTGAATTCAAAGTAATTTAAGTGATTTCAAAGTATTTCAAGTGAATTCAACAGAATTCGAGTGAATTCAAAAGAATTAAAGTAAATTCAAAAAATTCAATTGAATTCAATAGAATTCTAGCGAATGCAATAGAATTAAAGAGGATTAAAAATAATTGTAAATATTATACTAAACTAGAGAGTATTAATTACTAAACCTGTCTGCTGTTTACCGCGTAGGTATGCGTGCCAAAACGAGGAGCCAACTTAAAAAGCACAGTGATTCTTTTAGACTTTTAGAGGACCAAGGTTTTTAGTCGTATACTCCAAGAAAGGTTTTTTTTTAATATACATGTATCGAAATTTTTAACAATATATCGATATCACCCGAAGCATACTACATAATGCAATTTATAGTTATTTTTCATTTATTTTATTTTGAACTCCAATTTCAATACTTTTAATTATTTCTTTCTCACGTGGCAGGGGGTGTGGTTCGAGAACACCCGTTGAGTCAAAAAAGTTCGGCGAACTCAGGATCGTTTTTCAGTTCGTGAGCGAGAACCCACATTTGGTCCAAATTGCGTCAAGCGAATCGAATTACCGACTCATGAGGTGGCGACAAATAATAATAATTATGCTGATACTTTTCGAAAATTACATTTTATATCCCATTTATTTCCGAGATTTAGACTTTTGTGTTTTGTTTTAGAAACAATTTAATTATTTAGGAAGAAAAATCTCATTTACTTTAAGTTCAGAAGCCCATTATAAAATTAACAGATGATTCAAAATAATTTCGAAATTTGGATATATGCCAGGTTAAAATAAAAATTGTTTGCATTGATACAAAGAAGCAGAATAACAAATGGTTTTCAATTTCACAATAACATTTTTGTCTGTTAAATTTGTTAAATATTTAGAAATAAAGGAAATTAAAATCTGCCTGAAATTTCAGTTTATTTTATTTAGATGACTTCCTGCTATTCTTTTTCCCCCATTAGCAGAAAGAATACGACTCGGTTATCCCAGGTTTTCGTTTTTTAAACCACATTGCCTTTTCTTCGAATTACTTTGCGTGGGGATCCTGAAGTGTCGAAGATAAATCGCCTTTGTGACATTCGGATATTGAGAGGAGCGAGCGACTCGTCTCAGCTTGAAAATGTTGACCAGTTGGTGTTCTCAAATTTCATCCCCTGCCTTGTGAAACGTGTGAGAATGAAATTGTCATTCCTGGGAATTCGAATCGCCTGAAATAACATTGATTTCTGGAAAATCAGAACACTTTAGCCAACAGATTTTACAAGGCAAAAAGGATCAATTATTTCGCACTTTTTTAGCCTCTATTGTGATTTTATAATTTTTAATTAAATTGAATAAGGTAAACGTCCCAGTAATCCCCGCGGTCCCAGTGATCGCCAGTTTTGAAGTGTAAACGCCAGAAGTAAGTATTTTCCGCATCAAAATACATTCCTAAAATATTTTTAAGTAAGTTTGAACAGTGCTTGTCATGGAAACCAAATTAGTTTTTTTGTACAAATAGTGCACATGGGTAAAAACAATTGATTTGTATTGCCGGTGGCCATGAATCACGAAACGTGGAAAATAGCTTAACATTTAGGTTATGAAAGACGTTTCTTTGTTTAAGCTTTTAATATGTCAAGAAATTACTTGATCGGGACGAAAATTATTTTTTTTTAATGAAAGATCATTTTTGTTTCATAAAATTAAGCAAATTCTTCATTTAGTACCTTCCCGTTCGAGAAATATCGGGCGCGATTATAGGGACATTTCAAAAGCATAGTTGCTGGAGTAATCGCGGGACGAATCTGTCAAAATTTTATTTCCATATTTCGTTACAAATAATGATTTAATTAATTTCAAAAAGGCGTGAAATGAAATCGGAGAACTGACTTCTTACTGCGTGAAAAGCAATCGTAATATAAATTAGTGCTTAAAACTGAAAAAAGGTGATGTAAAATATTGGCATGACTATAGTGATTTCATCAGCAATTTTTTAGTTTATTATCATTTTTTAGTGAAGTTAATATTTATTGAGTAGTTTTTAATTAGCTAACATTAATATATACTGCATGATATAAAGAAAAATGTGTAACAGATATATAATTATTGATAGTTTTAATGTTCTGACAACGTAAACAGAACATAACCTCCAAATAAACATGATTTTTTTAGTCACTGCAATTTATCAAATTTCTTCATTGTGTTTATAATTTATGTTGCAAAAAAGTTAATTATACAAATTACCAGTGTGTAAATTTTTGCATCCCATGTAATTATGTTGTACTTAGCCATTTTATAGAACAAAGTTAGGTTATATGACTTTATACAACTCAATATTATTTTTCGAATTTTATTTTAAAAAGGAAAGTGTTAATAATTTTTAATTAAAATATTCAGCATTATAAAAGAGTTTCATCATTGTAGTTATCACTTATCGTGATAAAAATTCTAATAAATATTTACTTCGATTTATTTTTGAGACCACTTTATTTCTTATAAATAAAATATTAATTTTATTCGAAAATATTTTTAATTGAAATAAAAACTAAAATTTTAAAAGAAAATTCATTTTTATTATGATTAATTATTATAATGTCCATCAGACGTATTGTAACTATCAGAAGATTCGATTTTGAGGTTATGTTTTGACGGATTTCATCTCGGAGGCCTCAATCTCTCGTCAATCAATATAAAACTAACAATACATCTTTCATTTCATTAAAGTATACTTAAAATACAAAGATACACTTGAAAAACACGTCCAAATCACTAAAAACTGATTTCAAGAAAACTTAACCTTTTTGGCGAAGACTGGGAAACGACTGGCGATGACTAGTACATGGCAGATTCGGAAATGGCGGTGACTGGGACATCGGTGCTTTTTGACTTTTAATTGTTTATCAATAAGAAGTAATATTAAATATAATGTAAAACCAATTTTTATAATATTCTAGGATGTTTAATGCTTCAATCAGTACCAATAATTTTTTAACTAATCCTTCCAAAACAATTTTCGAAATATTTGAAGTCAATGAAATCTCTTCTGGTGGCGATTACTGGGACGTTTACCTTAATTGAAGATATTTTATACCTGAATAAAATACAAATTGCTATTGAAGACGATTTCAAGATTTTTGGAAATTTACTGAATTCCCGAGATATATCGATATTTTTAGAGATATTTTGACATAATGTGAGATATATAAATTGTGATATAACTCGCGATGTATTGAGACGCTTCGATACATTTCGAGATATTTGAACATATCCCGCGAAAAATCGATTTTTGTCAATTTCAAAATGAATCGAGATCATTCCTGACAAATGCGAAATTTTTGCAACAAAATCTAAATAAGATGAGACGACATATTCGGCATAAAATCGAGACAAGACGAGATTCTTAGGCCCAAGTCAAGACAAGACGAAATTCTTGGGACAAAACCGACACCAAGCAAGACGAGCTTCTTGGGATTAAATCCAAATCTGACAAGACTCGATTCTCGAGACAACAAAAGACAACATTGTCATGAAAAAATGAAGATAAGACGAGATTCTCGGAACAAAATCGAGACAAGACAAGACGACCTCTTTGGCACTAAATCGAGATGAGACAAACGGAGAAAAGACAAGGCGCGATTATCAGGACCAAGTCTGAATAAGACGAGTATCTCATGAATAAATCATGACAAGACAGACTGAGATTTTTGGGACAAAAACGAGTCAAAACAAGCTGAGAATTTCGGTATAAACTCCAGAAGAGAACAGACAAAATTTTCGCGCCAGAATCTTAATACCTAAGCCAAAAAAAATGCTAGAGTAATAAGTTAATAGTCATTTCAAAGCTGAAAGTGTTCCACGTAAATGAGCTTGAAGACGATAATGTAAAAAAAATGTTGTGCTTTGCAGACTGAAAAATGTACAAAAAAGTAAGGAATTTCGGGCACATTTAAGAAGAGTCAAGTTTAGAGCATTATTTCTTATACAAGAGGCAATGGGAAAGATTTGAAAAAATGCATGAATATGAGGAAAACATTTGTGAACAAATTGCAGTTGACAAATTTGAGAAATAATAAAAATTGTTGCCTAAAATTACAATAATGTACAACTATACTATCTGCAGTTCTAATGAAGATACTAAAGCGATTCAAACTCCAAACTGTAACGGATAGACTCTGTAATTATTCACAATCTCTCGGAAGGATGTGATTGTTTTATTTTTGGTAGAAATCGCGATATTTTTAGACATTTTTTTGGTTGAAAAGCAAGTGTCAGAAAGCAGCGGGGGTGCCTTTTCTTTGCTGCCGACCACTGGTGCCTTTCTTTGACCCGTGCTTCTGAACTCCTACCCATAAATTGACGCCTCTTCTGACCGGCAGCAAAAAAAGGCACCCCCGCTGCTTTCTGACACTAGCTTTTCAACAACAAAAAATGTCTAAAAATATCGCGATTTCTACCAAAAATAAAACAATCACATCCTTCCGGGAGATCGTAAATAATTACAGAGTCTATCCGTTACAGTTTGGAGTTTGAATCGCTTTAATATCTTCATTAGAACTGAAGATAGTATAGGTGAACATCTTTGTAATTTTAAGCAACAATTTTTATTATTTCTGAAATTTGTCAACTGCAATTTGTTCACAAATGTTTTTCTCATATTCATGAATTCTTTCAAATGTTTCCAATTGCCTCTTGTATAAGAAATGATGCTCTAAACTGCCGTCATAAACTAACAAGATACATAAGTGACATGTTTATGAAAAATGAGTTTATGGTATCGTTGGATTCGTAAGAGAAAGCTGCGTCTAACTGTGTTAATGAAAATTATTAATTATTAATATTTATTGCAAGAAACGATTGTTTATAAATGAGGAAAGTCGAAAAAGTTAAAAAATACAACATAAAAAGATACACAAAGCACTTTGCGGATCCTAAAATTTGTATAAGGCATGTAATATGTCATCATCATACAATTAAAAAAGAACCTAAAGAACTTTGTGTCTTTTTTGCCTTGTAAAAGTGACCGAATGCGGAGCGAATTTACAAACGAAAAGAATCGCTTGCCCTTACGTATGTTTTAGCCTTGTGAAATAGCTCGGACACTGATTGGAAATCCAAGGGAAATAAGTCCCGACTAGATTCGGATATACATTAGCGACGATCGTTCGGGTAAGTTCGGGATAGCCGCTGAACAGACAGTGTGTGACCCTTACATATTTTTTGTTGTATTTTGAGGCCGTGCTCGAGCTCTCCGATAAAGACATCGTCCGCAAGTGATTTTGTGTTCTTTTTGCCTTATATTTTTGACTTTCCGCGACTAGTAAAAAATTGCAAGTCCATTTTCTAATAGAAATTGTTTAAAAAATCAATTTTTTATTGCAAAACATGAAAGAGCACATTATTTTTACCCAAATAGTGTATCTAGATTATTCAAAATTTTATTCGATATTACAGTTATTTGGGCAAACAGTTTTTCTCGATTTTCTCAGTTCGAGTGAGATTGGACTTATGCATCTTTTTAGTTTGTACGGCAGTAAACTTGACTCTTCTTAAATGTGCCCAAAATACCTTATTTTTTTTTTACATTTTTCAGTCTGCAAAGCACAGACATTTTTTACATTAACGTCTTCAAGCTCATTGACGTGGAACACTTTCAGCTTTCAAATGACTATTTACTTATTACTCTAGCATTTTTTTAAACTGAGTTATTAAGCTTCAAAGTCAGATTCCTTTAATTTTTTCGCCGATAGTAGACGACATTCTAAGGAAAAATTAAGATGTGAAAGGACAAAATTCTTGGGACAAAATTGACACAAGACAAGATGAGCTTCTCGGGACTAAATCGAGACATCAAAAGACAGCATTTAAGGTCAAAATATATAGAAAAGAGAAGACGAGATTCTCAGGGCGAAGTAAAGACATGGCCAAATTTTGATGATAAATTCAAGACGAAATAGGGAGATCTTCGGACAATATCGAGCCAAGACAATACGAGAATTTCTGGACTAAATCAAGACAAGACAAAGTGAGATTCTCGGGACAAAATCGAGCAAGACCAGATGAAAATCTGGAGATATAATCGAGAAGAGAAGAGAAAAGACTATTATTTTTGCGACAAAATCTAAATGAGATAAGACGAGATTCTCGAGACAAAATCAAGGCAAGACAAGTCGACATTCTCAGTACAAAATCCAGGTGTGACAAGATGATATTCTTGGGACAAAATCGACACAAGACGAGTTTCTCGGGACTAAATCGAGATCAGACAAGTCTTGATTCTTTGAGCATGTATACCTACAGATAAATTTACTTATCTTTCGAGAAAGAAAAAAACAGATTAGATTGCCAATTCCTTCAATCCTTCCTGATTTCTCCTCTTTGGAGACAAAGTTTGTTACGATTCCAGCTGACGAAAAAAGTGAAACGTCAGCCTTTTTCTGAAGGAGAGTGAGAATATCGTCAGGGGTTAAAGATTATTTCTGGGCAATAGCTTTGCCAGGATTCCATCGAGCACGTCAATTGCGAATGATCAACGAACGGAAGAAGGAAGAGAGAGAGGGTGGCAGCGACTTGGAGTGAGGAAGGGGGGGAGGATAGTATAAAGGAGAGGGGAGTGAATTCAGGGCCTCGAACTGTACAGACAGCTTATACATTTTCCTTCGTATTAAAACACGGTAGGACTCAAAGAGAAATAATGTCTCCCTGATTACTCGCCTCAGTTGAATTCACTACCCTCTCTGCCATCCGGCATCCCCCCCTCCCGCCCCTTCACCCCGCACTCTGGTCCCTCAACCAACTCCAAGAACGGGGATTAAAACGATGTTTGCGTGAAAGCCAAATGCATTACCAACTTTATCTTCTGAAGTACGCCATATTAGACTCCCTTTTATCTCGCTCTCTCTTACCTCTGCTCTGTTTGTTTTCTTAATGTCAAGGCGAAAAGAATCTGGAATGAGGCTGTATCATTATCGGTGAAGGATGAAAAATTATAGAATTTTTTTCTAAAATTCTTATTTTAGTCATTCTGATCAGTTCTAAGAGAAGATTCAAAAAGAGGCCTCAGTAGTGCAGTGTTTTGATCAAAATTAACTAAATACGCCAAAAGAGCCTATTATACATATCCTCTACAGAATTCTGTAATAAAAAGTATATTAATAATGTATAATTAATTAAAAAATGATTGCGAAGTATGTTACATTTCTCAAAGAAAAAGCCGACTTTGTCGGTATGAAGTTGTATATCGGGGTATGTTGTTGTTGTTTTTAACGTGGGCGGGGGACCCGTGAGGTCTCCCTCTGGCGCTCAAGCTATATAGCTGTGCCACACCCGTGTTTATTCTCAAGGCAGTACAACGAATCCGGCGACCTTCACCGAGTATTTAGATCTCGATGGATTTCGTTGTTTCCAACGTTCTGGAAATATACCTATCAGGTGCCAGGCATACCACATCGCACAGTAAATGACGTCCTTCTTTGCACGGCAAAGTGATCCTCACCCACTCTGCCATCCGGCAGCCTCTCCAGCAAGCCGTAGAGGGAATACGCCCAGGCTAGGTTGGACAGAGCGATCTCTCTGAGGTTATCAGTTAGATGCACAGATTCGAAGCACTGCCTTGGTGTGTTATGTAAGTGCATGTATGTGTTTATTACTCGAAATCGACCAGTGACCATCGAGCGCTAGCCCCCTCAACATGGGGCCTCTACACAAGGAGATGACTGACTCATTTTCGACTCTTCTCAAAATCGACTAGTGACCCCCAAGCGCAAGGCTAGGCTCGACATGGCTCGACATGGAGCGCTTTTAACCCTCGAGAGGTAACCAGCCTCTTTTGAGGGAACCTACAGAATAAGGTGGGTTCTGAACCACCAAAGGCCCGCGGTAGAAGTACATAGACAAATTTCCATTGATACCGACTTAGGGATCGGATCGAACCCCAATCCTCCTGCACAGAAGTCTGACGCGCTATCGTCTGAGCCACCGCAGCTTCTTATATTGAGGAATATAGACTGCAAAATTTCCGGCATTTTAAGGACAAGACTCTCTAGATTGAAAAACATGTCGCCAGGGCACTTTTGAAGTTGGAACTTCGAAAATCCGCTTTAAAAAAAAATCATCTAAAGTTGGCGAGTGCCATAAACGTACGTGTTTTTTTTCTTCGAACATAAAATTTACGCACTTTCAGTAACTTCCGGGACATAAGTATAATTTCACAAGATAGAGCTTAGATTAAAGTGCGATTTCTTATGGAATCCCTGA
Organism: Andricus curvator; assembly: GCA_932195095.1. Classification (NCBI taxonomy): domain Eukaryota; kingdom Metazoa; phylum Arthropoda; class Insecta; order Hymenoptera; family Cynipidae; genus Andricus; species Andricus curvator. The sequence goes on from CAKNYM010049936.1 coordinate 45,575, forward strand.
AGTCGCTACTTTTGACCTTTGTTCAGAAAAGCCCGAATATCTATTGAAACTCGTAAAACAAAAATGGATTCAGGAGAATTGCAAAAATATGCAGTAATAAAGGCAAATAAAGTGTTTGTTATGGAATTTGAAATTGTTTATCACTTTAATATTGGGAAATAAAAATCTAGGGAGGTGAACGCGCGCTTCACACGCCTGCATTTACTCGCTATTTTTTTCTAAAATCGAGATCCCTGTGACTAATCGCACAGAAAAACTGGGGTTTCTATAAGAACCCATTTTTGGTTTCTAAGGAGCTGCAACAAAAAGGAACGTCTCTTGCTGAAAAGAAACCCAAAACGATGAATTTGTTCCAAAGTATCCTCCAGTCGGTCCTGCAAAGGAACCCAATTTTAATGGAGACTTTTCCCAAAGAACCTATTTTTCGCTTTGCTCTCATTTCTCCAAAGGAACCCTTTTGGGTCTACAGAGGTCTGCCTAGCTTTTTTCTGTGCGCGATATATGTTATTTTTTGTTAAGTGTCTAGTTATTTCCTCACAATCAAATATTTATTTCTCGAAAAGCAATTTACGAATCACGTAAGTTGGTTGCATAAGTCACTGGCAATATGCATACATTTGGTATGGATACTGATGAAAATGCTTCGAATATTAGTTGCATTAAGATAACGCAATGGAAATTCTGCTAATACAGGAACTCGCGTGTTTGCTGTCAAACACATATATGCAATGCATATCGCGGCGAGTTTGTAGAGTTCCGAATGCGGTAGCGTGCCGCGAATTCCGGAGACACTGGATTGGTATCTGCGGAGAACTTATCCAGCGTATTCAACGTATCCAACCAGCTACAAGTTCTTACGCGCCGGCTGCCTAACGCCTAATTACTTTACTTAATTCCAACCTAAAATTGCGAAAAAAAAGACACTTCGAAGGCGGACTTGACGCCCTGACACGTACCGATCGACTGCCGAGTTTACGTGCTAGACTCGGTTGTAAAAATCAATCCGAGTAAGTACGTTCCTACCGTGGCGTTATTATACAGAAGTCTGAAATTGTATGTTTGCGAAAAACGTGCAATTTTATGGAAATTTGAATGGAGGGAAGCGTTATTAAGATCACTGGCACGATAGTACAGTGATATGCACCTTTAGATAACGTGGTATACATATTTCTAATTGGCAGGTGGTCGCTTTACCAATAGAGAATTTGAAATAATATTTAATTAGCGATCGAATTAATATTGAATGTTTACAGAATCTGATTAGAGTAAACAAATTGAATCGATTTTCAAGGCAAGATACACTACCGGTCAAAATGCGTATCTTCTACAAATAGGGACCAAGATTACATGTGAGAAAGACCGACCTATTTTCCGTTTTTGACCAATTTTCGAATCTCAACTTCTACTCTTTGCATGCTTTAGTAAACTGAATGGAAAATTTGGAAACTTCGCTGAATTAAAGTCTGGAACGTATTTCACACATGCTATCGCGGCCCCTATTTATCGAAAATGCTTCAAAGGGATCAGTCAGCGCGGAATTTAAAAAGCTTTCTTACTCCTTTCAAAAAAATCTTTCTAACCTAACTATTTAATTATCTGGACTTAATAGATGTTTTTAGCAATAGAATCGAGCGATTTTTTGAGAAGATCCTCAACAAGATCGAAAACAGCCAAGATGAGACTGCTGACAATTTCAAGTCGAGATCAGACGAGTTTTTTGGGATAAAATCGAGATGAGCCAAAACGAGATTCTCAGGATAAAATCGAGATATGACAAATCAAGATTTTGCTGATAAATTCGAGTCGAGATAGAATTACATTCTCAGGATAAAAAAAGTCAAGACAATGCGAGATTCTCGGGACGGAATCAAGACAAGACAGAACGAGATTCTTGGCAGGCTTGACAAAACCGAGAAGAGAAAAGGCGAAATTCTCGCGACAAAATCTAGATGAGACGAGATGAGATATTCGGAACGAAATCGAGATAAGACGATATTCCCAGGACAATATCACGATGTGATAACACGAGATTCTTTGAACAAAATCGATACAAAACAAAGACGAGTTTTTTGGGACTAAACCGAGATGAGACAAAATCTACATAGGACAAGACGAGATATGGAAACTATTGGAAATTAGTGAAATTACACACGATTTTTTTGTGATTAATTGTCAAATTCAACACTTAAAAATATAATAAGCGAACGATTGACACTAACAATTCTACGAATATATATATATATATATATATATATATATATATATATATATATTGCCATAGGAAATTATTGCCAAGTGAATAACTTGATGCGCACTTTAGAAACATAATTGTTCATATATATTTATGTATTTATGTAATTCCCAAAATTTCTGACATTTCTGCGTAATTACTGTCAAAATTAAAAGCTTCACATACCTATTAAATCTTCAACAGGAAATTCCTATTTCAATTAAAAGTTTCTGATTATTCAAGTATTAGCCTCTAATAATTAATTTTCTAATTAAAATAATACCTGAAATCGGGTTTCCTCTTTTTTCCTCATATTTTCCGTTTATTCTCATTTCCCATTTCCGTGTCAACAACGGGGGACACTCACGGTTGGCAATGCCGGAACGGTCGACATTCGTTCATAATAAATGGAGAGTGCACGACATAAAATTCTCCAATTGCAAAATTGATGCGGCTTATGTTACGCCCGTAGGACGTGGCTTCTTGGCTCTCTCATGCTTGACGGTCTCGCGGGTCTCCTCCTCGTTTCACTGTAAAGCAACTCCTCGTATTGTACAGGGACGCGTAATTCATTTTTTACCGGACTCAGCTCAATTATTTATAAATTGCTGCTCCCTCGAGGAGAAACTACGGACCGTATTGCTGCTTCACCCCCTCTTCATCCCTCACGCTTTTTTTCCAATGTCTCCAATGCCTCTCCAATGATATCGAACGTCTCCCTTATTTCCCTGTGCCGTGAAAAGCGAAGAAAAAAGAGACACACAAATGATTCGCATACACGTGCGACATTCGATAGGCGATCGTGCTAAAAAAATCGAAATAGGGTGAGCTAATGAATACGAGAAGATACGATCTCACCTATCTGGAGACTATCTCTCCAATCTACGCACTGGGATTTTCTTTTTCAATTTAATTGGAATTATTGTTATAATTTGATTTATTTTTAGGTTCGATTTACGAATTTATATATATGGGAATTAATTAGGACCCTTAAACTACCTCTGAGAAGGATTTACGATTTTTTTGAAAGTTAAAGACTTTATTGAATTTTCAACGCTTTGAGGTATAGTGTAATGAACTCAGTTTTTTTTTTTCAAATCGCCAACCATTAGGCAAATTTTTTCACGAAACTATGAGACTGAAAAAAATTCTTGAAAACTCCCAAGCATAGATACGTTTAATTACCCTTCGAGAAAAGCGCATTGCTTTTACAAATTCTGACAGATGAAAAAATTGAAAAAAATGCATGTCAAGTGACACAAGTACGTTTTAACGGAAGCGTGTCCTGAAAATAAAGAAGTTGAAAGGTGAAGATGTAATTTCGCGAAGCATGCGCGTAAATCAGATTCGACGGAAAAAATAGTCTCCCTCCCACTTTGTGTGGCTGATCGTCTTGCTCGCTCGGTATTAAGCCGTATGATTATACATTAGGTTGTCGGAACGCATCGTAAGTAGGTAGAGATACGATCGGGGTGCATGGCATCGTATAATATGGCACGGTATAGTGCGCCGTATAATATACGGTGCGTACACAGTCGGTGTTGCCCAGGCCGCAAACGCAAAGCATCAGGCCTGTTTGATGCTCAGATCGTCATGGCAAGGGCCACGCGCTTTGACTGCTCCCCAGAGAACAAAATCTCTCTGTTCCTCTCCCTCTTCCAATTCACCCCTTCCTACAACCATCCCTGCCCTCACGACTCCTTTTCCACAGTTCCCTATCGCCTGTCTCTCGTGTCCCTTTCTATCCTCCAACATCCCTCTTTTCTCCCTCCCCCTCATCACTTCTCTAATACCGTCTCTCTCTTTCTCCGTTTCACCCATTCCCTTTCCTTTGAATCGCGGATGCAACCCTGTTTACAAACCGACCAAAGGACCATAACTTTTTTAAAGGAACCATACGCTTTTTAATTAGACCGTCTGTCTTGCCTCTGTCGCCCCCTCGCTCTCGTATATCGTAATCAAATGTAACTCCTGTTTTTCTTTTTCACAAAAAATGTCAGAGCTAGAGGCTTTCAAGAGAAATTTTTTAATTAACTAATAAACTCATTAAATGATCAACTTGAGAAATAATAATCGAGATAATAATCTATATTAAGGTTATCTGTATTATCATCAGGTCGGTAGACGACCCATCAAATTCAAATTGTCTTCACGAACATTAAAACAATTAAAAATTTGTACCTAATTTTCCAAAATATTCTGTGAAAAAAGATCCTCTTTCGCTCCGCTAGAAATCGAACTGAGGACGCCTGTCAATCTGTGGAAACTTTTTGGTTTTGTTATTAATTCGAAACGAAAATAGAAGCTTTTCTTCGTGTATCGAAAATCCAAATCTCAATGCTGTATCAAAATCGAGACTTGTCTTATCTCAATTATTTTCTCTCGCAATTCAAGATTTTTCCCCAATTCCCGATTCTCAAATATCCAGATCTCTCAAATATTTGATATCCCGATCGGGTCTCAATGCTATCTCGATCTTGGTTCGATTAGATATCGATCTTGTCTCGAATTCTGAGACACATCTTCTTATCTACTCGATATTATTTTAAATATCGAGAATCATCTTATCCCGAATAGCAAGTCTAGTATTATCTATATGCTTTATGTGCAAACTGACAAAAAATTAAGAACTGTTATCTCATCTCAAGTTTGTTTCAAACTTTGAAACTGGACATCTCATTATTGTGTTCAAATGTAAATTGTGCTTCTACATGACGCTGATCTTGTCTTGTTTTGTTCAGATCTGATATTGAATATCGAGACTCATATCGTCTCGATCATTTCTAGAATATCGAGACTTGATTGATCTGGTCTCGAATATCACGATTCGTCTCGTCTGAACCTGACCTCAAATATCATGACTAATATTGAGACTTCTATCTTTTTATCTCGATCATGCCAAGTATATCCAGAGTCGTCTTGTTTTATCTCGATCGTGTCTGGAATATCGAGACTTGTCTTATTTCAAGTGATGCCGTTCAAAACGAGGAATGGCAAGGCGGAGGTCGAGGAAACTAAGGCAGAATAACTCGAGGCCTCGCATTTAGAGCCAGTCCAATGCGGCCAAAATTCAAGGCCTTGAAAAGCGAGGCCTCACCTTAAGCTTTTTTTGGAGGCTTGAGTTTCCTCCGGTAGATGTGCATCTTTCTTTTACTGAACCGACCGCCTGGGAAGGTCTAATAAGTTAAAGCTCTCGTAGGGTGATTGTAGGGGGAATTTTTAAACTTTCCTAAACAAATTACATATGCCGGGAATCGTGAAAACTTGTAGATTCCGAATATTTTATTTTCATGTCGCTAAGTAGAAAATTGAAAAATATCTAATTCGTTATTTTGACCGTATTACAAACAAAAGACCCCTGCTGCGAAGGTTCAGAGAGGCTGGGGTCTTAGAGTTTCTTTTTGAGTGGTAGTTGTCGGCGCATCTGATAGTGGAAACTCAAGTCTCCAAGACAAACCCAAGGCAAGGCCTTGTATTTTGAGACCTCGACATTCTCAAGCCAGACCCAAACCGATAAATTCAATGCGGCAGGTATGGCTCGTCTTGGGTTGGCTAAAAAATGTCGAGGCCTCGATCGACGGCAGCACTACTCGTTTTATGTGGGTCATGTCTGGAATATCGAAACTCGTCTCGTCCAATCTCGTGTCATATAAATCTGATATCGGAACTTATTTGATCTAGGTCATGTCTGGAATATCGAGACTTTTCTCGTTTTATCTCGTTCATGCGTCGAAGATCGAGGCTCGTCTCGTATTATCTCGATCATTTCTGGAATATTGAAACTCGTCTCGTCTAATCTCGTATGGTATTAATCTGATCTCGAATATCAGGACTCGTTTGTTCTAATCATCGGGACTTGTCATGTATCGAACTGATCTCGAACACTGAGTTTTGTCTCGTTTTCATTTTTTCCAGAAAATCGAGACTCGTCTCATCTCGATCATGCCTGGAAGATTGCCTCTAAATACTTTCTCAAATATTGACAATACTTGCCTCGTCTAAATTTTGTCTTGAGTATTGAGACCTACTTCATTTCGAAATTTGTAATATTGTGTGCATCTCTCGATTGCGTATCGGATATAAAGACCTTTCTTGTTTTAATTCTGTCCCGAATAATAAGACTTGACCCCTCTCTATATCTATTTCTATTCCAGGTGTCCTATCCCTTTCTATCTTTTTCTATTCAAACAGGGATTTCTATCTATGGAAATGTAAATATTGTTAGTTTTGAGTTTGTCTGATAAAATATCAGAAATTCTGCTTGAAACTGTTATGATAATTACGTATCTTCACTAGACATCAAAGACGTATCGCCTTCTCGTTCCCTTTCATTCTCTTCCGCTTCGGGTCCACGTGCATTCGGCATTCGAGTTCCGAGAAATGGCCATTTGTAAATTACTTGGTTCTCGTTCTCCATGGCGAGATCGAATCTCGCTCTATGGCATCCTCCCTTTTTATCGAACGTTCACGAAATTAAGACTTTCGATCTCTGCTCCGTGCCCTCGCCGATTAACCTTGCGTAATACCGATTGAGACGCTACCGAAGAAGGTATCTGGCAAATTCCACAAACGATTCCTCCAAGAATAAATTTCGCTCAATAATGAAACACTTTTTTCAAAATAAATATTGAGTACTAACAAAAATATTCTATTAAAGCTAATTAAGAATCAAAAATATGATTTTCATCCCACAATCGTAGACGGACCGCGAATTCTAGGACTCGAAATTCAAAATACGATTCAAGTACTCTTCTATTTGCAATAAAAATATCATTTTTTAATCAAAAAATGGAGATGAACGCATTGTGTCAGCGTCTGCGTTCTTCGCTATTCTTAGCTCTGATTCTGTAGAATAACATTGTAGAAGAGGGTGTAAAAAAGTCGATTAAGAAAAGAAATAGAGGAATGTAGGAGTGAGACTGATGAGGGAAAAGATGGGTAAGGCGTGGGGACAAACACATGTTGCACACTCGTTTAGTCGAAAATCGTTCTTCGTCGTAAGGAGCCGCGACGTAACGTAAGACTAACAACACAATGGAAGAAACAGCTGCATGATAGATCGCCCTGTCTGTCGGTCTTAGAGACCCAAAATCCCGTCCGATTCCAGCTTATTCGTCTCCTCTTTTTTTTCGACGACGAAGTTTTTTATGATCCTTTCTTCCACCCCCACAACTAGATTCTTTTATTTTATAAGAATAACTTGTCAAAGTTCAGGGACAAATTTGTTTGGAAAAATAGAAGACAATCGGTGCAAAGTCCCGGGAATCGAACTCCTGACGCCGCAGCGCAGCTTTGCAAGTCGCACGTGTCGCATCCCTTCTAGGCTGTAGGATAGTTATTTGTGGATAAATCTCTTAATTAGAGTGAATTCATGATTTTAATCGCGCAATACCAAGATTCGATTTTGCCCTTGTGACACTGGCCTTAGTAAGCTATTCCTTGGAAAGCATGCTCAGTCGCGATCCCGAACAAAAAGCTTATGTGCACCTTGAAGGTCGATTCGTGCGGACGAACCGGACGGTCGAGGGGTTGACTAAGACCTCGTGACTAATTAATCCCCGCATGGAAATCCTTCGCACCCAAACCTGGCCCATTGTATGATGTCTTTCTTTAGAGGTAGCTATGCTGAAAAATGCCGGATTACCAAGTCTTGACCTCTTCGCTTATTCGTGACTCAATAATCCTTTTTGAAAGAATTTATAATTTGTACCAGACGAAAGGTCTGAATCACGGATACTTAAAAATTCTCTAGGTAATTTTTATCTATGTGAAATTAGAGAAAAGAATTCTGGTCCCATTAAAATGTTGCGATTTAGCAAGAAGAATTGGCGGTGATCTTGAGCGTATGAATAATAGGGGAATAAAAAATGTGTCGGTTTAATCTGGGATACATTTGGACGCATCACAATAGGCAATGCCTCACGGCTAACGTGCTTTTAGTGGCAATCTAATGTTCTCTCTCGCTTCATCTCGTTCTCTCTGTATGTTAACGTTCGGTCTGAATACATAGAGCGTTAGCCCGAGGGCCTTTGTGGATGTTCAAAGCCTACAATGTCCATAGTATACCGACCGACAATAGGTCCTCCACAACTGGTTAATATCAAGGTTATTTGAAGGGTAGCCTTCGCGATGGTCCCCGTCTTCGATGTTTTGGTAGCTCAGAAAGATGAGTTCACTGAGAGAACAGAGGAAGATCCCTATATGGTAGTCAGAATTTTTCGAAGAATGCAGTGATTCATATCATAATATCAGCTGTAATAGGAAAAAATCGAGACTACGAAAGTCTCGATATTCTACACATGGTCGAGAAGAGACGAATTTCAGTTGCTCGAAATCAGATCGATATTGCAAAGTCTCCTGTTTCGGGATCAAGATCAAGACGAGACGTGTCGATATTCGAGATCAGATCGTAACAAGACAAGTCTCGATATATTCATTTATAGTCAGATCGAGATTAGAAGTCTCAATATTCGAGATCAGATCGAGATGAAAGATGAGTCTCGATATTCAAGATCAAATTACAACCAAATACGTTGAATTATTTTTAAGTAATTCAAATTCACTCAAATCATGGAATTATTTGAATTATATTACTTTCTTGAATTCGCCTAATTCCCAGAATTCGTGGGATTTCCTAAATTCTACGAATTCTCTAAAATACAAGGACTTCAAAATAATGCGATAAATTCAGAGGAATTCAGAAGAATTTTAAGATTTTAGACAAATACGTAAATTCATAAATTGCAGAGAATTCCGGAAATTCTCTGAAATCAGGATATTATGAGAATTAGAGGAATTCAGAGTATTGAAGAATGTCAGAGAATTCAGTGATTTTCAGGAACTCAGAAAATTCAGGGAATTCCCAATATTCAAGAAATTCAGAATACTCATGGATTTTAGGGAATTCAGAGTATTCAGAGTATTTCAGGGATTTCAAAGCATTTATGGAATTCAGAGAATTCAATCAATTTCTGGAATTCAATCAGTTTCAGGAATTCAGAATATTCCAGGATTTCAGAGAATTCAGAGAAATCAAAGATTTTACCAAATTCAAGGAATTTAAAAAAATTCTAGAAATTCAAGGAATTCAGAATACTCTAGGAATTCAAAATATTTCAGGATATCAGAGAATTTCGCTCGGAATTTAGAGAATTCAAAGAATGCCGGGAATTCAGAATATACAAAGAATTCAAGAAATTCAGAGTATTCCAGGATTTCATGGAATTCAGATAAATTAAGGAATTCGAGGAATTAAGAGAATTCAAGCAATATTAGGTATTTAGAACACTCTAAGATTTCAGGGAATTCAGAGAAATCAAGGTATTCAGGAAATTCAGAACATTCCACGAAATAAGGGAATTCAAATATGTCTGGGAATTACCAAGAAAGGTAAAGAATTCAAAATAATACAAAGAATTCAAAGGAACTCAGTTTAAAATCAAGGGAATTCAAGTGTATTCAAAATAATTCAAAATAATATAATAAACCAGAGAGTATTAACTATACTAAACCTGTCTGCTGCTTGCCGCATATTTGTTATAAAAACGAGGGGCCAACTCAAAACGCCAGCGTAGTATATTGATATGGTAAACTTAATAAATAGAACTTTTAGTCACATTTTTATGACTCTGCCCCACTTTGCAGTGCTATTCTAATCCAAAAATTAAAAAAAAATACAAATTCAATGATTCTCGATGTAGTTTCAATATAAACTACAATGCATGTCCTCGAAGACTACCAAGATCTCCATCGGTTTACGATTTCGATTGCCTATAAAATGAAGTTAATCTGGCTTTCTATTCCATTGGTATGTATAAAGCGGATGGACCGGCTACTTTCTCAAGCCCGCATTGGATTGTGTGAAAGCAGGACGACGCGCTTCTTGCCTTCGTCCCGAGTCATCAGTGTTATTGTACTTCCCGTTGTCTCTTCTCCCGGTCGCGTACGTATGTACATACACGAGCCGTACATCACAGGAACGGACTCACATCTCAAGGCACCTGAGCAACGTTCTTGATTCCATAAATTGCAATATCGTAAGATTGTAGACTGCATCTGTCAGTTTCTTCCATTTGGGCTATAACTTATATAAATCCTACAACGTACCGGTCGATCAAGGAATTTATATATTAAGGATAATTAAGGGATGTGTAGGAAAGAGATATATTTTTAGACCAATCTAGAATTCATGTACTGCTCTCTAGCAAACACCCCAGGTGGAGAGCTTCACAAAGCCATCGCGTGTCATAGTTCACACAAAAGCATACAAACTGACTGACAATCCCATTGGAAGATCCATACTCTTTACCCCAATCACATATACTAAGCAAGGCTCTCCACGAGGGCCCATGAGTATCCAAAATCATTCGTTTCAGGCACACGGAGAAAACTGTATGGTTGTAAGATCCATAAATGTGGTCATAACCACAAAAAATAGTAAAATATGTTCCAACTATAACTGTGGTTCCCACAACGACATAGCTGTTTGTGCGAGAAACTAGTTGTAAGATCTACATTGTGTGGTTGCCGCAATCACGCTATGTGTTTGCCGCAACCCTACATTGTGGTTGTCACAACGACACTATGTGGTTACCGTAGTCATACACTGAGATTGTCACAACCACACTGTGTAGTTGCAGCACGCGTACACTGTACAGTTGCAGCACCCATACACTGTGGTAGTCACAACCACAGAGCTAAAGTTCTAATTAATAGGATGTATGAATGAATAGGATGTAAAGGTTCTCATGAATAGGATGTGCCTGTCACAACTAGAATTGCTGGTTGAAAAAATAATTCTCAGCATTAATGATACATAAGTTTTTATTTAAATTTGCATGTTACTAAGACAAAAAAAGAGATTCTGCGACTTCGCATGCAGAACGTGCCTGATTTGAAATCCATTTGGTTCAACGTACAACGTTTACAAATTTCGCTTGAAATATATAAATTTACTTATAATTCACAAAGTTTTATTCGGCTTAAACGAAATTCAAAAACTAAAATTTTAAAAATCACTTGCACTCACTCACTGTTCACCTGCATTCGAAACATACAAGAAACAATATGATGGCGTCGGGGCCTGATGCATGATTGATGGGTGACGCTACGTGATGTTTTTTGGCGCACGTGAATCTGCACAACTATGCGCAATCATTCAGAAATGGGTGAGATACAAACACTGTGGTTGTGGGACATCCACACGTTGTGATTGTGGCAACCACGAGCCTGTAGCTACAAGATTGTGGTTATGACAACCCTATCATGAGATGACCCAACTACACGCAAAAGAAGCGGCACAAATTAAATGTGGATGGGCTACAAATAGCGTGGTTGTGGGAGCTAAAACACTGCAACTAAAAGCGTGTGGTTGTGGCAACTACGTCATTTGGATGTGTCAACTTGAATAAAAGATGTTTCAACAAGACTAGTGGATAATGCAACCATATTGTATGCAACTTGATCATTTTAGTTACTGTAATCAAACCAGTTTTCTCCGTGCATCACTCCGCTGACAATATTCGTCACACATTTCTAACAACAATTTTCCTCCACACTTTTCTATCCTGTCATACAAGTTTGCCTCCTTTACATCCATACATCTTTTCATGCAAGCTCTTATGTTTCTATGACTCTTTATATCTTGTCGGTGTAGACTCTCTTTCACACATTCCCACCATTATGTTCTCGGTCTGCCTCTGGGTACGCTACCATTCATTTCACCTACATAAACTTCCTTCGTCAAACGTTCTCGAACCATTATCACGACACGACCAAACTATCTCAAGAAATTTTTTCACTCTTGTCAATCAGTGTTTCCTCTACACCATATGCTTTGGATGTTCTCGATTCCATGAATTGCATGATCGCAAGATTGTAGACTGCATCGGTCAGTTTCCTCCATGTGGGTTATAAGTTAATTAAATCCTTTAACATACTGGTGGTCTTACTTGTAATAAACGTGATATCAGAAAGCCTGAGTAATAAAGTACTCCTGTAATCGGTAATTAGTCCTGCAGCAAATCACTGATTGCGGATGTGTAATTAGTAAATAATTTCAAGCGATAGGCTTCAGAAAGTTGCTAATTATTATCTTCAAAAAAGGCAATCAATATTCATACTCATTTAACTTAATCTTTATATCTGTTATAGTAATAAATGATTACATCCAACCTTGTAAAGTGCCCTTTGAAGTATCATCTCCTTCCGATCGTAACTATTTCTAACCCCCTAAAGATATAATAATTTCTGTATGAGATGAATATAAAGAAGCTTTTAGGTACAGGCCAATTAAATATTCTAATTTTTTTTTAATTCGAGGGAATCTTTTGGTACTGATCGTCTCAATCCGAGTCTGGGAGTATCCATATTTATACTGTACCTGTACCCGTACATGCACCGTATAATACTATAATACGATACACGGCCGGCGGGGCCTGAGGGCCGAGAGCGAACGGGTGCAAAAAGTAGCTTTGCCAGATGAAGAAAAAAAATTTATTGCCGCGATAGCGACTCCCGTATCTCCTTCCGTATACTAACAGCCGTATACCTGGTACAGCAGCGTGATGGCCCTCGGCACATCTCGCCCTCTATGTATATAGAATATAGATACGAATGTGCAATGTGCATTATATGAACCACTATCCACGCCTAAGCCATAGACATTTATGATCCGTATCGAAAAACAAATCTTGATTTCACGCATTTCCGACATTTCGAGATACATATTGAACTTCAAGATACCTGAAAGTTCGAAGCAAGACAATTTCGAGAGTGATGGCGACTTTCGATTACGATACCGCATTTTGGATAGATTTTAAATTCAAAACATGATACATTTAAAGACAGCTATTAACTGTATCTAGAAATTTAGAAAAGAGGATGATATACTCGTAATTTTGCCGAATTTTCAAAATCCTGAATAAAGATAATTACCGAAACAGAAATTTGTTAAGAAATAAAAATTCAAGGATTTTCAAATGCCCGAAAGAAAATAAAACTGCCGAAAATGTTTATTTCCGGAATTACCTGAATTTTCAAATTCCCGAAAATAGTAAATTGCCAAATTTTCAAATACCCGTATATATTAAATTGACGAATTTTCAAATTCCTGAAAATATTGAATTGCTGAATTTTGAAATTCCTGAAAACAGTAATTTGTGGTAATTTCAAATTGCGGAAAATATTAAATTGACAAATTTTAAAATTCCTGCAAAATAATATTTAATATTTTTTCTGTGGGAATAACCTTTTATTTTATATGGGATAAAAAAGTGTATCAAGGTGAGGTAAATGGCATTGTGCCCAGAGGCAGACCGCGGAAAGAATTTTTAGAGTGTGTGAATGATACCCTAATTCGAACAGACATAAGAAGCCATAGAAACACAAGAGCTTGCATGAGAAAATGCATGGTCGTGAAGGAAGCTAGAGTAGTATGCCAGGACAGAAAATTGTGGTGACAAATAGGTTATCAGAAATGCATCAAGAAAAGTGTCAGTGGAGTGAATGACGCCTGAAACAAAAGACCTTGGATACTAATGGGCCCGAGTGGGGAGCTTCACATGATGACTTTGTGAGGCTCTTCACTTAGGGTGATCTCTGAAGAGATTGATTAGCAACCTGGGTCGGAGCAGTGTTGCGGAACGAACTTATTGTTTAAATAAACAACACGGGAATTCTAGATCAATCTAAAAAATCTATACTTCCTCCCTCACATTACTCCCTTCCTCACCGAGTGAGTCACGCTTACCCGAAAGGGATATGGCTTAATGGTATTATTGGTATTAATGGTACCATTAAATCTTTTTTTTTTGTGAATTTGAAAATTCGGGAATTTAATTTTTCGGAAAATTTCTGTTTCAGACTTTAAAAGTTCGGAAAAAATATGTCATCCCCAAAAAAGATCTTGAAATTCAAGATATCTTTAAATTGAAAAAGATGCTAAAATTCCATACAGGTCTACAGTTTTAAACAATCTTTCAGTTGGGGACATATCTCGAAATACGAGACATCTTAGACATTCTAACGGATTGTAAAATTTGAGAAATCTTTTAACTTACTTTAGACACCTTAAAATTTAGTACAGATTTCAGATACTTTGAAATTCAACAAAAAAACTGAAATTTTGGACCAAATCTTAATAATTGAAATCTTTTCGATTTTTTGACGGATTATGAAATTTCGGATATTTACATAGGAATTTAGAATATGTCTTAATTCAATACCTTAAATTTTTAAGATAGATTTTAACATTCTAAATATCTTGAAAATCAAGCCAGACTTTTTTAAATGAAGAAAGAATTACAGCAGATTCTGAATCTCGATACATTTTGGATATTTTGACAAATTCTGAAATTTGGACACCTTGAAATTCTGAAAAGATGAAGACAGTTTAAAAAGATTTTAGAATTGAAGAAAGACAGATCCTGAAATTCGAAACCTCTTAATTTTTTTAATGATACTCATATTTACACACCTTAAAATTAAAAAAAGATCTTAAATTTTGGACCAAATCTTGAAATTTCAGACATTTTGGGTTTTTTTACGGATTATGAAATTTGAGATATTTATGGATATTGAGATTCACGATATGTCTAAATTCAATACCTTGAAATTCAAGACAAATTTTGAAATTTGTGACAGATATCTTTAAATTAATAGAAAGATCTTGAAATTCAAGACAATTTTTTAAATTAAAGAATGGCAGATGCTGAAATTCAAAACATCTAGGATTTTTTTAATGATTGTCAACTTTAGACACCTTGAAATTCAAAAAAGATCTTCAATTGTGGACGAAATTTTTAAATTGAAAACTTTTCGATTTTTTTGACAGTTTGTGAGATTTAAGATATACAGTATATTAAATATCAAGTTATATAAAAATTCAGTACCTTGAAAAACAAAACTTCGTTTCAAATTCGAGACAACTTAAAATTTTAAAAAGATGTTGAAATTCGAAATATCGCCAAATTCAATCCTAATCGACGAATTCTTAAATTCAAAATTCTAGATGGATTGTAAAATTCTTCCCATTGAGAATGTCACGCCAAATCTTGAAATTAAAAATATCTACAATTTCAAATCAGGTATTGGAATTGGAGATTGAGATAGCTTCCAGTTTGCGAGATTTCATTAAATTCGTCACATATCTTTGACTTCAGATATATCTTGCCTCAGATTTATAATTTCATTTCTACAGAGAAGAATTTAAAGTATCCGAAACAAATTCGACTTCTGTAACGACACCTCGAATTTCAGAGTGCCAATCGTACTGGGAAAAAAATCGCTTTTACTTCTTTCAATTCCTTTAAAATCTGAATCATTTTAAGACCCTCACGTACATAATCCTGCATCGAAAAGTTTCTCTAAAACGGAGAAAGCGACCCCTTCCCTTAGTTTTTGGTCCGAGCTGAGCTTCAGTAATACAGAGGGTGGGGAAATTGTGATCGAAGGTTACTATTGGAAAGCAATACCTTAGCCGTCCCTTGAATAAGTAATGGGACAATATTTTTAAAACGCCTATAATTCGTGGGCGAGAGCCGCCTCTCCACCCTCAAATGGATGGACCTGTATTTATCGGCCCGCAGAGTATAGCCGCAGCCAAAAAAGAAGGGTGATCATTTATTGCAGAGCAGAGCGAGGATAAAAAGTGTAAGAACACTTTTTATCCTCTATCCTTTTTTATTTTATTTTTTTACTCTACAATCGACGTAAACTTCAGAACCACCGGATCATTGCTTCCATTTATCGACGCTACCTACTGTTTTAGTAATAGATTTCCGAGGTCCACCTTATACCGCCCAGCATCGTTTTCTGCTTTGGGAAATAAAAATTCTCTGTAAAAACTGGTCACGTGCGACAGACCTAACGCTTCTGTGCAACTTTGCGAGTCTATTCGCTTTTGCGAAAGGGATGATTGAGTTGTGGTTTATAATGCACCCTAATATTGCTTTTCAATCCTCTATCTCAGACTTTATTTGATCACGATCAGATATTTAAAACCTAAATCTTTGATCCGAAATAGTACCCACGATTGCCCACGAATCAGTCTCATTAATTTAATTAAACTAGTATCATCAATCGCGCGCTACGTGCGCGTATAATTTTTCGATTTGAGCAAACAGCTATTTATGTGATACGAGAGCTAAAGTGTACAATTAAAAAAAAAGATTTTGTAAGAACCTTTTTATTTTGTCCGTGCGCAAATGTGCTTATCTCTACAGTGCGCATGCGCGTTCATTTAGTCGATTCGCAAAATAGATGGTTCAAAGTGCGCATGTGCCAATATTATTCTCTTACAGTCTGCTGGTTTAAAGCACTTTGCACATCGTTTAGAGGCATGGAAGTCCTTACTTTCGAGGTGGGTGTTGCAAAAAATACTTTTTAATCCAAAATAAAAATTTCAAATAACTATTCATTTTTTAAGTTTCTTTGTTTATTTGTTTTAAAGGTTATGTAAAGATAATTTTTCTGTGATTCTTAAGAAAATTCAAAACGATTTTGGAAGACATTACATATATGTCAAATCCAAATTTTAACAAAAATGTCAACTTTTTACCAAAAAATACGAGTTTTCAACCAAATAGTTATATTATCAACTAAAGAGATGATCAACAAAAATAATAAATATTTCAAATATTTTTAATCTCTTCAAATCTTCTTAAATTCCTACATATGGTCTAAAATGATCCGAGTTATTCCTAAAAATTTGAAAAATCTTTCAAAATTAAACAAATTGCCATAAAATCTTCAAAACATTTTTCAAAATTTTTAGGAATATTTTTAAATCTTTTTAAAATTTCCGAAGAATCTTAAAAAGGTTTTTTATTTTCTTGAAACCTTTTAAAATGCTTAAAAAGCTGCAAAATTTTATTTTGAAACCTTTAAAAATATGCATTTATTTATAAAACTTATCAATCTTTTTAAGTTTACAATCATTTTTTAATTTTTTTAAAGCTTATAAATATCTCTTAAACTCTATCGAATTTTTTCAACAATTTTGTAATCTTGCATTAAAATTGTCTACATTCTTTTTTGAAATCTGTATAAATTTCCTCTTAAAGTTCTGTTTTCAAAATAACAAATCAATTGAAACTTTTCCCATGAATCTTAAGGATATTTTTTTATTCTGTTGACACCTTTCAATATTCTTTTTTTCGATATCTTAAAAAATCTACATTTAGTTTAAAATTTGTTGAAATCTCCTCAAGATATAAATTATTTTCTATCTTTCAAAATCCACAAAAACTTCTTAATACATTTTTAAATAATTTAATTTTCCTAAAAACATGTAAATCCATAAAAATAAAAATAAAATATTCCATATTCTTTTCCGATATATTTTGAAATCTTCAAAACTTATATTAATATTTTAAAATAAGACATAAACCATTTAAAATTAGCCCAGAAATTGTATTGTCGGTACCAGTCATTTTTTTTGTTACCGGTATCGAAAATTGTATTTTTACCAGTTTCGACAGTGTGTACACTTCGTAAAATTTACATATTTTAAGTTGTTATTCATAATTTTATTTTCCTCATCTGTTTAAACGTGTTAAAAAGTTTACAAATTATAGTCTGCTAGCAAGATGTTAAGAAAATAATTATTTCCCAATATTAAAAAATCAGCATAATATATATTAAAAATATAATATATATATATATATAATACATTATAAAAACCAGTATAATAATAATAATTTATAATTAAAATTATGTCTTTTATCAATAATGTTTAAAAACATTTAGTAATACATTTTATCCTGAAATAATAATACTTATTTGGAAATTTCTATTTACATAATTGATGGTACAGAAAATTCGTCATCTTTATTAATAGATAAAGAAATGAAAACAGCCACTAAAATTCATATTTATGGAGTATTGCAACAAACCAGCTTTTCGACAACAATGTATACGAGATCTCGTAACTTTTAGGAAAAGGATGGTTATCTATATTTAATGTTTGCTTGATTTTTATTTAAATTTTATCCTGTAATGGTCCTCAGAATTTGGACAGACCTCAGGGTCCCTTATTATCCAGAATCTGACTAGTCTCGTGTGATTTTATTTGCAAGCCTAATGCAGGACCTGCAGTGGGAATTGGGAATTGGGAGGTAAGGCGAAAAGGGACAAAACATGAGGTCTATATCGATTCCACTTTTGCCCCCAAGAAACCCCCTTCCCCTGTTTTTTTAGTCTTCGAGCAGCACTTTCGTACGTGTGAGAACTAAAGTTGTGTGCAACCTGGTCCTGGGCGTTAATGAGGAAGGCGGTCGGCTACAACATTACGCATACATTAGGATCCACCGATCACCGTTTCGATCGGATCAGCAAAACTGCCTTCTCGGCCTTCCTTCCACTTTTACAGTGCCGTCTCGCCAGAATTCATACTGGTCTTTGAACCCATTCCTTAAAAATCCTTTAGAATATGTGAGATTATTCATAATTATTTTTGATTTGTACGAAAATAAACTTTTGTTGGAGGTTTAAACTAGTCCAGGGAGTCGGCATTTGACAATCCGGCTCGAAGGACCAATCTTTCAAATCGATTCCAGACAGATGTTGAAATTCGAAACATCTTCTACCTCAAGGCGAAATCGTATTTTCGAAAACAGGGAAAAGGTGTGCCCACAAATATACCAGACAACAACACGCGATTATTGAGTTTGACAGGGGAAAGAGGTGCCCACACATATACCGGACAGCAACACGCGATTTTCGAGTTTAACAGGGGAAAGGGGTGCCCACAAATATACCGGACAATGACACGCGATTTTCGAGTTTGATAAGGGAAATGTGGATTCTAGTTAAAAAGTGATTTTTACGAGGATTGAATGCGTATTGAAGACGGCCCTGGGAGCGCTATTGCAGCGCAGCATCTCTTGAGAGAGCCTGGACCGCCGGCAGGCCGAGAATGGGAATGAGAAGCTCTCAAGCGGCGCTTTCAATTATTCCCCGAACAATCCCGCCGCTTGTTTCCTTCAGCGATTACATCTCCAGGTATTTATTCCCTGGCCGAGCACTCTCTTCCACCCCTTTGCCCGGCCCCCTTTTCCCTAGAGCGGCCTCTTCTTTCTCTTCTTTTCCGCGTCTCACTTGGAAGATATCTCCCGTCCTTCGGCCACGTCCTAGCCGATCCTTCTTCGGACACAGTCCCAACGCGAGGCAATCCTAATTCGCTACTCGATACCACACTTTACGGCGTTGGGACTCTTGCTACCCGTTCTGGAGTCGATGATTAGCTTTGTTTTCAATCTCCACCTAGATTGCCTTCCAGACTTGAGAACATTCGAGATTGATTCTTATCGCGAGTGTGAATGCCCCATAATTATTGTAATTATTAATAGCTAGGTACTTTAAATTTTGACTTGCACTAGTTAATCACTTTAACTTATAAGAAATTTTTTCTACGTCCAGAGGTAAATAAAACACTTTTCATATACCCTTTTCCATTACTTTCTCTATCTCTCTCATCCCCTGAACTACCCTCTCCCATACACCCTTTCATAACCCTATTGCATTCACTCATTATACTCATAGCTCCGACAACACCTCCTCCCCACCAACCTAAACCCCTTCCACTCCTCCAATCATCATCGCTTCTTCTTTATCTCTTCATCTACTTTCTTGCCACCTCTACACTTATACCCTTAATCCCTCATTTATCCCTAACCCTTCCCTAGAACCGTCTGTACATACCTCCGTAATTTTATAAAAGCTTAACGCTCCACCTCACAACTCCTCCTTTAAACCCTCTTCCATATACCTCTCCATCCCGCCAAACCCTAACAGCATCTACCTTATCTGTCTACTCCCTTTCCACCTCTTCACCTATACCATCCGTCCCCCACCCCCATTTATACATGCCGCCACTGCCCACATCCATGACCCATTTCATCCCCCTCCCCTATCCCTCGCCCCCTTTCTTCACTTTATATTATTTACTCCTTATAACCTATCTATCCCCTACCTACAACCACTTCAACCCCTCCAAACATCATCGCTCCCCCTTTAGACCTCTCTAACCACCTCTGCCCCTACACTCTTCATCCCCTCTACCCCCTCTTCCACAACCCCTATTCATCCATAACTCTCCACTGGACCCCTCTGTACATCCCCCCGTACTTTTATATATCCTCATCGGTACCTCTCACAACTCCTCTTTTATACCCTCTTCTATATACCTTTCATCCTGCCAACGCCTAGCATCCTCCACTCTCCACCCTTCTCTCCCTCCCATTTATCAGAACTTTCCCTCTCACCCACTCTGTCCACTATTCGTGACCGTCATGACCCCCCCCCCCCATCTATCGGCTCGTTCCTCAGGAGTATTGTTAGCCATTATGAAGGATACTGATTATTTCTATATTTCCAGTGTGCAAAGTTACTTATCTCTAAAGTGCGCATACGCGGGAATTGCCTCGATTCGCAAAATAGTGTTGCTTCAAAGTAAGCATGCGCTATTATTATTCTCGCACAGTCTTCTTGACTGAAGCTCTTTGCTTATTATTTACAGGCATGGAAGTGCTCACTTGCGAGGTGGGTGTTGCAAAAAATACTTTTTATGTGAGTGTGAATTTCTGATTTTGTATCAATTTAGTCATTTAGTAAATTTTAACAAATCTCAATTTTATCAATGATTCCCACTTTTTTTACTGATTGACATTTTGAAAAATAAGTCACTGATTATCAAAGAGACTCCACTGGAACTGATCCCAAAAGCGAATTAGGTGGAACACATTCTTTTATTTTGTTATTTCTTCCCAACTCTGACAGTCGAAATGCGCTGAATCAAAAGTGTCTTTTCTTCTCAACTTGCCTCTTCTTTGAAAACTGACGGAAATTGTGAGAAAACGATAAACAAGAAATTCTCTCAATGTTCCGGTGTTCCACCTTTGCCAGGACGCAATCGTTAATCACTCTCTATTCATTAACGAATTGTTCCTTGTGCCCCTCGCAGTAACGAGAATTCGCGGTACCGATTCGCCGCTTCTGTTTATACCAGCGGCTGATCTCAGTCAAAGATAGGGCTCGCGAGAATGATCGAGAGTTAATTGTAGACTTAATTAAAGCATCGCGAGTCATGACCAGCTGAATTTGCAGAGCTTGAAGCCGACTTTTCTCTGCCCTCTCTTCTTTCTTTCTTCTTCTCTTCTTTTCGTCTTCTTTTTTTCTTCATCCTTTTGGCTTCCTCGAACAACTCAAGTAATTCGACTTGAAAGTTACCTCCCTTGTTCAATTGCAATTGAAATTAAAACGGCTTATGTGGAAAGCCCAGAATCAAGAATGAAGACACAAGAAGGCTCTTACTATGTGAGAACTAAACACAAAAAAGGAGGAGTCTGACTAAAAATAATGGTAACTTTCGAATTGAATTTTCTAATTGTGATTTATGCACTTAATGCAATCGCGGATGATAACGGAACATATCGAAACAGGTTCTTGTCGATTTTTATTGGAACGGCTCGTGGTTTTTCGGTCTGCACATGTCGGAACTCTTCTTTTCTTGTAAGCTTTATTTCTCGTAATCTATTATCAATATTTTTTGCGCTTTAGCAAAAATATACTCATATTTTGGCCTTTGAATTCCACTATGTATCCACTAAAAAAATTAGATGCAGTGCAAAAATGGTCCACTGGATATAAATAATAAACTCTAGTGTGACCTTAATTACTTTTTTTAAAAAGCGTTTGCTTATAGTCGTGATTCTAATATGAATGTCGAAAAATAGAAGCACTTACAGTTTCCCATAATATGAATATAGGAAAAATCGTGCAAAAACGTTTAATTTACGAGTTTTTTTCAGTTATAATTCTACTCAATTGTTTGCATAGAACAATAATCTCTATTTAATACCTAAAATATCTTAATTTAAAAAAACTTGAAATTAAAAAAATTTCCAAAATGTCGGACTCAACAATTTAGGTAAAATTTTCAGTTTCTATAGTTATTAACTAAAAATTATTCAAAATTGTGAAAAAATCTAATACATTTTTTTAATGTGAACGGTTTCGGGCATTGCTTGCCTTGACCTTGACACTTAATCCAGACCGTCCGAACGTAAGCAGTCAAGGCCATGTGAACCATTTCTAATTTGAATACCTAATATCACGCAATATACGCGTGTATATCCGCGCACTGCTGCTTTGTCGCTACGCTGCTGGTGGTCACGCATAGTTGAGGAAGCCTCTCTCGACCCCGTGGGCTCCACTCTCACCACGAAACCGCCGCGGCAACACTTCTGGGAACGGAGTAAGTCCGGACTGCTGCAATCCAAGTTCCAGTGTATTTTGTTAAAAATTCGCCTATTTATGTTGAAAATGAACCTTTTTTGTTGAAAATTCATCTGGTTGGTTGAGGATTCAATTATTTTGTTAAAAATTCATCTTTTCTATGCGTAAAATTAGTTTTTTAACGGCTTTAACTGTTTCATTTATGATTGAAAACTTATCGGTTTTAGTTAAAAATTCATGTATTTTGTTGAAAATTCGTCTCTTGGTAGAAAATTAATCTTATTCGTTTAAAATTCATCTTTGTAGGTTAAAACTCACCTTTTTGGTAGAACATTTGCCTATTTTCTATCATGTTTAATTATTTTGTTGAAAATTCAACTATTTTGTTGAAAATTCAACTATTTTGTTGATGTCATCTTTATAGATTGAAAATTCAACTGTTTTTTTTTTAAATTCGTCATGACGGTAAATGTTGGTAAAGCGCGGTCAGACCCAAATATTTCCACCAGAAATGGTTTTTTTATAGAGAAAAGTGATTTAGTTTTTAGGACATACCCTATACTAAACTTGTACAAAAAGTTTTTCGGTTCTAAATGTTCCAATTATTCTCAAAGGAATAAAAATTCGAAAAAGCTGAGCATAGCAGACGACATTTTTGAAAGTTTCGCGCGAGTTTCGAGGAGAATTTGAAAATGACACTTTACAAATTTACAAATTACATTGAAAATCTGTTGCATTTACTGAGCAATATTTTTAAAATAATATTTAGTAGTATGCTAAGTTATTTTGAATATCATTTCAATAAATATGACACTTAAATATTAAGTTAAGTACTTTGTATCGTATAGGTTATATTCCCTAAATGAAAATATTGTTTTTTGTCTCTAAATAAAATAACATTGATATCTAATTATTATGAATTTAGATTTATGAGTAATTTGTGTAAATAATTTATTATTTGTTATTATTTATATGTGACGAAATTCAATAAGGCAATTATTATAATTAAAAATTGTAACAATGACAATACAAATTATTATTATTATTATTATACCATTAAGCCATTTCCCTTTCGGGGTAGGCGTGACTTGCTCGGTTGGAGAATAGTAGTGTGTATATGAGTATATAGGTATAAGGTAGGTAGGAATATAGGTATGAGGTGGATAGGTATATAAGTGTTAGGTATATATATTTTAGATTGATCTGGAATTCTCGTGTTATTTATTTAAATGACACGTTTACTCCGCAACACTGCTCTGACCCAGGTTGCTGATCAATCTCTCTAGCGATCACCCCAAGTGAAGAGCCTCACAGAATTGTTATGTATGGTTCTCCATTTGGGCCCATTAGTATCCAAGATCTTTGTTTCAGGCGTCATTCATTCTACTGTCACTCTGTTTAGAAACTATTTGTCGCCACACTTTTCTGTCCTGGCATACTACTCTAGCTTCCTTCACGTCCATGCATTTTTTCATGCAAGCTCTTGTGTTCCTATGGCTTCTTATGTCTCTACGGATTAATGTCTCATTTACAGATTCTAACCATTCTTTTGGCGGTCTACCTCTGGGCATTCTGCCATTTACTTTACCTTTATACACTTGTTTGGTCAGTCGTTCATCTTTCATTCTTTCAAGATGTCAATAACAAATAATACATTATTTACACAAATTACTCATAACTCTAAATTCATAATAATTATTTATCAATTTTATGTTATTTAAAGACAAAAAAACAGTATTTTCATTCAGGGAATATAACCTATACGATACACAGTACTTAACCTAATGTATAAGTGTCATATTTATTGAAATGATATTCAAAATAACTTAGGACACTACTAAATATTATTTTAAAAATATTACATAATAAATGCAACAGATTTTCAATGTAATTTGTCAATTTGTAAAGTGTAATTTTCAAATTCCCCTCGAAACTCGCGCGAAACTGTCAAAAGTGTCGTCTGCTATGCTCAGCTTTTTCGCATTTTTATAACTTTGAGAATAACTGGAACATTTAGAACCGAAAAACTTTTTGTACAAGTTTAGCATAGGGGATGTCCTAACAACTAAACCACTTTTTTCTATAAAAAAAACTATCCTGTTGGAGATATTTGGGTCTGACCGCGTTTTACCAACATTTACCGTCATGACCGGACATTACCGGTCAGGTCAGGTATTACCACAGTCAGGCCGAGCAGTGCCCATCACTATATATGATACTTTGTGACGTTAGGACAGACCCCCCCCCCTTAGAGTGTCACGTAATATGTGGACGCTCCCCAATACATTTTTCGCTTAGTTCAAACCTGAATGTAATTAACGGTACTCTTATTTTGCACGATAGTTTTGTTGACGAGTGTAAGCACCAGTTACTCACACCTACTAGGACAGAAAAGAAATACTAAAAAGCCGAAACCTGTCCGACAAGTTGATCCACTTTTTCTGCTACGTGTGTAATGTTTTGACGGTGGGATTGCGCGTGCTCGAATTTGAAAAAGCGTTTTGAATTTTGAATCCGGTTGCGAGTCGACTATGAATGGAGAAAGTGTGCGAGCTAGCGAGTGCTTTTGTGAGGCAAGAGTGAGGGCTGCTGAGGGTGTATGAATGAGTTATAGGATGAGGCGGTCGTTGGAATATTCGCGTTGGCATAAGCGAGGTAACCGCCTGCTAACATAATAAATACCGTGCAAACCCTTCATGGAAACCCGGCATCCGGTGATCAGAGAGCGCACGTGCCAAAACTAAAGACACACTCCCCTCGTCCCTTTCCTCTCACTACCTCAAACTTTACCCTTTGCGGTTAGTATATCACGACAACTTGCACTTGCTCAGCTCATTATTCGACCAATCCCTCCCTGCAGCTCATCTCCCTTGCGCTAGCTGCGGTTTGATTGAGCTGTTTTATGTTTGTCCAACTATAGGAGGGCAACAAGGTTAGGGTTACTCTGTATTACCCATATCCTACACTCTCTTCAATTGTCCAAAATATACCAAAACTTTTCAGGAGATTACTCTGAAGGGGAAACAGCTCCTGAACATGCGAACCAGCGGAGGTGGATTAATTCGGATTATATCAGATTACTCTGGATTACCTCTATATATACAAAATTACTCTGGATTACCTAATACTACTCCGGATTGCATTGAATTACCTGGAATACATAAAATTATAGTGGATTATTCCGACTAAACTAGACTCACGCGAATTTTCAACTGAAAAGGAATGCTTTTTCTCAAAATGCCTAAATTGTCAACAAATTGATGAACCTACAACGAAATAATTGAATTTTTAACCAAGAAGATTAATTTTCTACGGAAAAAGACGAATTTTCAATAAAATACATGAATTTTCAAACAAAAACAATAATTTTTCAACAAAATAGTTGCATTTTCAATAAAAAGTATAATCATTTTTAACTAAGTGAGACGAATTTCCAACGAAAAATGTAATAGTTGATATTTAAACCAAACCAGATTTTTATTTTAAATCAAAAACAGTTGAACTCAACCAAAAAGACAAATTTTCAACAAAATAGTTAAATCCTCAACCAAAAAGACGGATTTCCCACAAAACTGTTGACTTTCCAACCAAAAATGATACTTTTTAACAAAGATGTTCAATTTTAAACAAATTAGTGTAATTTGTATACAAATAGTGGAATTTTCAACCAAAAACATGAATTTTTAACCAAGAAGATTAATTTTCTATAGAAAAATGCGAATTTTTAACGAAATAGTTGAAGTTTCAATTCAAAGTGATAAATTATCGACTCAAAATAGTAACATTTTCAACCAAGAAAAATTATTTTTTTACCAAACAAAGGAACACACTTTCAACAAAATAGTTCAATTTTCAACCAAAGAGATGTATTTTCAACTAAATTGATGCATCTGCAGCCAAAAAATTAATTATTAACAAAGTGGTTCAACTTTCAACCGAGTAGTTGAATTTTCTACCAAAAAAGACCAATTTTTACCAAAATATATGAATTTTCTACTGAAAAAGATCAACTTTTCACTAAAAATGGAATAATTGAATTTTTCACAAAAATAGTTCAATTTTCAACCAAGAGGTGAATTTTCAAGGAAGAAGAATAATTGTATACCGAAAAACACGAATTTTCAACATGAAATTTAAACCAAATGGTTGAATTCTCAACTAAGAAAGACAAACTTTCGTCAAAATGAAATAGTTACATTTTCAGTTAAAAAAATTAATTTTTAAACAAAAAAATAATAATTTTCAAGAAAATAGTTCATTTTTCAATATCATTCAAAATTCAATCATCTGAAGTTTCAAATATTATAAGCATTTGGTTGAACAATTTTGAATATCGCGACACTTTCGTAATATAAAGTGCTAATGCTTAAAACGTCGTAATCTGCATCTAAATTTTAAAATATTGAGCATAAAATCAATGAGCATTGAAATATTTTTTATATCCTGCAAATTGAAAATATTTATACTTTTAGATTCAGAAGGAAATCATTTCAAATCGGAAATGTTTGAAATTATATAATATTTGTACAATTTAAAAATTGCAAGCCTTCAAATTCGAACAATTGTAAACCTTAAAATTAAGCAATTTAATTTTTCAAGTTAATTTAATTTATTAAAATCTAAAATTATTCATAACTTGTAGATTTTAAATTGCAAGTGCAACATTTGTGATCAGAATCGAGGTATTTCTGAAGTATTCAATAGGAAATCTATAAATTTCATAAGCCGCATTGATTGTCTTTTTCAATTTTATTTCACTTTTCAAATTAATGAAAGAAGTGTATTTCAAACTGAATAATTGAGTGCAACAATTTTTACAACCTAGACATTAAAAATAATTATAGAAGCGGCTCATATTTATATTAACGATAATTTTATTTATATTTCCGTAAAATGTCTTGTTATCATTAGAAAAATATTGAATTTCAAAACTTGATCTCAATTTCATTAATTAATATTCAATTTATTGTAACTCCTCAGGAAATCGAATAAAAAAGTATAATGAAATGAGCCAACCTAGATTAAAAACAGCTATAGAAACACTAACCGAATCGGGTAGTGAGGCAATGAACTTTCGAGTTCGAACTGCTAATCTATGTATGTATGTATTTCGGGTTAAAGGAGTGATCTCAATTTTCTAGCTCCTGTTGAGCTTCTGTTTGTAAAACCATTTCTCCCTTTCCACTTCGCCTCCAATGTATAATTTTATCCCAGAATCACTTTGCGTCTTACACTCTTCCTTTCCCTGAGGATTTCGGCTCAGCAACCCGCACAAATAATAGCAGACAATATAAATGGGACGCATCATACTCGTAATTTAATGGAACATCCTTGTAAGCTGGATGTAGATGGAGATGTGACGCGGGATTGCGGGTGTGACTTGTCTCAAAAGTTCTTTCAGTTGGTTTAGAGACTAGCGTCCGTGAGACGAGGAGTTATATTTCAGACAATAATAATTTGGACACGTGTGGCCCATACGTGCCCGCGAACTAAAATCGAGGACAGGATATAGACACAACAGGGTCGCTTCAGTTGCCTCTGTTCGGTTATTCTTTCAGGGGCTTTAAAATTTTTAAACGCCCAGCGGCTAATGCCTTCTAGCCTATGTGAGAATATAATGGAACTCGTGAGCCTCCACATGTGTCACGAATCGACTGACTGTAGGATTCAGATTTCATTATTTTCTTACCGCCACTTTTTTCCAGTGGGAAGAAACGAATTCCAAAGATATCTGACATTATTATTATTATACCATTAAGCCATTTCCCTTTCGGGGTAGGCGTGACTTGCTCGGTTGGAGAATAGTAGTGTGCATATAACTCCATTAATTAAAATTAAAATAGCTTGCAGTACAATTTTTATAAAACAACTTCTCCAAGAGAACCTCTCAATGATTAGAAATGATCCACTCTTCATTCTTTCTCCCTACCCTACCTAACAAATTGACCTTATCTCAGAATTTATCTCCGCGTTTCATCGCAAACTCCAGATTGCAATCAGTGACAATGAATTGCTGATAGATAAAGGAACTAATAATGGCTTTATTAGTCCAAGAAGCGGATCTTTGATTCTCGGTCGGAGACTTTTATCGGAGGAGAAATCGTCGTCGGATTTTACCGTTATCATAAAGGAAAAGCACTCACATTATGCATATCACTCCCGTTATGGAGGTCCTCTGAGGCGCGTCAATTTCCCAATTATCTAGCATATGCAACGATTATATCGGTCTCAGTTTCTTGGATGTACTTTGCCACCTTGTGTTATCGGACAACGGTATCCAATCCCGAGCGGCAATGAGGAAATGTCTCGCAACGCAAACTCTCGGCTAGTCCAGGTACGGATAGCCAATGGGTAACGACTTCCGACATAGCGACACCAGTTACTAACTTGCTATTACCATACTACGCCGATGAACTATTTATCGCCCGACACAGCCACCGATGTCTCGAGGCCTTCCTTACGATTAATCCGAGGAATATCATTTCGATGGGCAAGGACGATAAATAACAATCGGTATTCGAGTGTTGTAGCCGCGAGGTTACAGAGCATGTCTGCCGAGTACTAGGCAGAAGGATAACATAAATAAACTGTGTCGGAAGGCTTTAAAGTTCAAATGCCTCATGTCCGATGCGGTTGCAATTCAAGTCGGAGAACCTATCCTTAGGCATGGGTGACCATCTTGTTGAGACCCAGCCTCTTTGAATTTGAACCTTTCCTTGGAACTAAATTCCATCTTTGGAATTCATCCAAAGCAATGTAACCCCTTAAATTATTGGGAACTATTCATTTAGAGATACACGATTCACCTACATTTGAAAGCAGTTCCTAGGAGCAGAAAGCTTTAGAAAATACGAACTTTTTTTTAGAACTAGAGCAGCGTAATTTGGAAATGGTTCCTTGGTTGAAACTTAAATTAACTCCTGCTCAATTAGAATCAAAAACCTCAAATTTAGATTCGGTTTAGATTTGGAAATAGTTCCTTGGGACAGTGAAAACTTGAATTAAAAGAAGCTCAATTGGACTGGAGACCCTAAACTATGAAGCACCTTTTTGTAACATTTCCTTACGACTGTAAATCATTGTATTTAAAATCATTTCTTAGGACGAGAATTCCTTAGAGAATAATAAACACTTATTGTTACAGAACCAACGAAGCTTAATTTAGGAACGGTTTATTGAGACAGTATAGCAAATTAAATGAAAAGTAGTAGCTTCACTACATTTATCGAGATTCTTAACCAAATATGAACTAATTCCGTAGGACCAGAATATCTGAGATGATAAGAACACTTGTTTCAGAACTAGACCAGCCTAATTTGGAATTGATTCCTTGGTAGAAAATTAAACTGACTATTACTCGATGGCAATAGAGGACTCCCAATTTCAAGAAACACCTCTTAAAGATCAACTAATCAAATTCAAAACATGGAATCTAGAAAATTTCCTTCCCATTCAATTCGCAAGTCTTCTTTAGGGCCAGAACCGTCGTTTGATTTTTTACCATTTAGGTACTGTCGAAAGCCGCTCGATTAGAATGGAGATACTAACATTCCAGGCGACTCGGAACATTTCCTTGGGACTGAAACTTATCATGTTCGGTACAATTTCTTTGGATCAATCAAGTCGATGGGATCTCCAGTAAATGGAAAACTCACGATCTGACAGATCATTTCCATAGAATGAAATAGCTCATTAAAACCAAATCATCTTTTATTAGAAACTAGAAACTAGAAACCTGAAATTTCGAGGCGGCTTAGATTTGGAAACCGTTACTTGGGAAATGGGAACTTAAATAAAAAACTGGAACATCTTGATTCATAAACTGCTCTTGAGGTTAATTGGGAATAGTTTCTTCGGACAGTACCTACTCAAGAAGACAATTCTTAGGCCTGAAGAACCTAACATTCGGAATATTTCGATTTTGAATAATCCCTGATGGCTCGAGCGCCTTAAAGTCGACAATATCCCTTTAAATTAGATGACCTTAAACTCTGAATGACGCATTGCTTCATCCACCCGGAGATAATGTTCAAAAGTTGAGGTGTCCTGTTACCACGGAGCTGTTTTAGATATCAGAAAATATTGTTCCTAAAAATCTCTTGTTCCAAATCTAAGACTCCCGATTCCTAAACCCAATCACACTAATTGCTCTTCTCCGTGCTGATATTTCCATTCTATAAACATTTATCTCTTTTTAAACTACTGAACCTAATCTCATCACGAATGGTTCTCAAAAGCGTTCGGAATGGATTGGCTTTAGTAGATTCGTGTATCGACAATTTGTCCCTTTGGCTTTGAAGGGTGGGCAGTAGGCAGCAGAGGATAGTGGCAGGCGGTAGCAACTAGACCGTTGGCAAGTGCAACAGCAGGAAGCATAGTAGCATTTCGCCGGTGATGCACTTGCCGCTTGCAGCAGAGTTAACGGTGCGCATCCGCGCGAGCAGCGTGCAGTGCTTTTAACGATTCGCAAGTCGTTTAATTTAATTTGACGATTGCTCGTTAAAGCCCGCGTAGACGGGTATTAAATCTTCTACCTTCGGGCATTGCGTACACCTCCTCCACTATTCTCTCCTTTCTTTATGACTGCAGCATACCACTTTCAATTGCATTCAATAGATTTTCGTCTTGTTTTATCTGAAGCAGATCAGCATCTTGATCTTGGGATGACCGCAACCGAGGAAACCGATCTCAAATCATGTTTAACCACTCCCTTCAATGCGTGACAACTCTTATATCTTATATTCTTTACTAATTACAATTCTTTCTTTTGTTTCAGGTAAGTGAACTTGGCCGAAATATCTCTGAACATTGTTGATCCTTGGGTGAGCTGAACATTTCCTTCTTTGAATAAATTTGAAAACTAACAATTTTCTACTTACTCCAACATGAGATGCCGAATGTAAACCGAAGATAAGTCTGCCCGCGCAAATCTCGCCTTAATCCCCTCCATTGAATCGGGTTTCCTTGAACGAAGATGCAGTACGCGCAATAATATCGGGGATTATCCCAAGAGTGAGAGGGGGAATAAAGAGAGCGCTTTGGCTAAAGCTATGAGATGTAGTGGAGGGTGTTAGAGTTTGAGCGTCTATGGGTTTTCTTTGTGCTGGCAATTAATAGTAGATTACCGACTGTGTCGATTAGAACCAGGTTTCTAAAGTCCTTTGAAAAGAAGGACGAAATTGGAACTGTGAAACCTATTTTAGTGTCCACAGTTTTCTTTGATTTCTACAAATCTAAAGACTCTATTTGTCATCGCAATTTTTTTGCCAAAAAGATTATTAACCGAAGTGGTATTTTCCCCCATATCTGAAAACCTCAACAAGATACTTTTAGTTTTCCTTCCTTTTCCGCATCCTCGTTACTTTCGCGAGTCGCCAAAAGCGAAGAGGAGGTCCTAAAAAAGCAGATGCCAGAACGGTCAGAAAGCTTCAAACGACGCCTCTGATCCCTGTGAGCATCCTCGACTTTCTCTGTCTTTTTAGTATTTTCGAAATGAAGTTGCGAAAAGTGAGGTGGGCCGTCGGTGGTGCTGGCGGTGATGGTGGTAGGTAATATCTTGGTAAGCTCCGTCTTTTATGACAGGACTAGAGCGCCTCTCAAGGATATTGGTAATCTTCAGGCTGGCAGTAATATTGGCGGCGCAGTGATCTCTTGCCCCGAAGTCCTCACCCACCCCCAACCATCTCACTCAACCATCCTTCCACCCACTACCCCCATCCCAACTACCCGTCCCGATACAGCGGCGCACCTTCCAACCACTATCTCGCCCTGAAACCTCCGCCTCCGAACCTCTCACTATACCTTCCTTCCGTCCTTCGTCCGGGCAAGTGTATTGACGCGGCTTTGCAGCCACATTCCGGGTAAGGACACAAGGCAGCGAGCTCAGATATCTATAGATGTGCCCCACCATTCTATGCCCCCAGCAATCTTCCTTTGAAACAAGGTAAGACGACTTCCTCCCTGAGAGTTGTCAATTCTGAATGAGTTTGCAGAATTTAATAAAGGCCTAAAGGGTTTATTTGATTAGGCACCTGCTTGATGCAACAAAGTTGCTCTAACAGCAATTTTGATTGCCAACTATATTTGCTTGCTAGATTTTAATGATTGCAACAACTGACTGACAAAAAAGCCGACCTTTTTGTTGTTTCGAGCTTTGAAATTGAAAGATAATCTGTCATCATCAAAAAAAAATCACCATCTGTATCATCATCTGCCGAGTCCAATTCGTCAGTCCTTTCGACTCGCAATCACCCCTCAACACTTGTAAAGTCGCTAAACGCAAATTGAAATCGAACAAGGGACTAAATCCACTTCAAACATTCGGAGCTAAAACAGTGTCCATCTCTGAATTCGTGATAGGAAACTGAGAGTGTGATTACGCTCTAAACGATGTCGCTCGTTGTTGGCTTATGCGTATAAGGTCGAGGGTGCAGTGCTATTGTGGCGATGCTTTGTGTCACACAAAGCTTTAATCCGCGACCGGATCTACTAATGTCAACATCATCCTGCTTGCCTTCATATCAAAACGTTCACAGTTACATACAGTTATACAATATACAATATACAATATACATACACCTATGTACACCCACACCTACACCTATTCTCCTGCACTTTGTCCTCGCCTCCATATGTATACCGTTTTGGAACAGAAGCCTCGATATATAAACGACCCATAATCCCCCCCGAATAATCGCCATTCTCTAACCATTGTATCATTTCCCCATTAGAGCCACCAAAGCGGTTTCGGATATGGACGACTTTATGTACCCAACTATGTGTCCTTGTAATGAGTATTCCTTTCATTATGAGCCGCAAAGACCACACGGCTAATTGGCAATCATCCCTTGATGTAAGAGACATAATAGTCAGGCCCTAAAATGTAATGACCCAGAGTTAAGGCGATCCAACACTTAGATGTTGACCTAAAGTGATCAGAAGATTAAGGGATCCACCAGGCATTAGGTTTTTCCTTATTTTTTACATTTAAAATTTCTTTGTTTCCAGTCACGGATTTCTTTCAAAGGACAAAAAAATTATGTGTTCCAAATTTCAGTCAAATCGGTTAATATTTAAAACAATTGTTTATAATATTGGATGGTAATTTTGGCTTTAGGGCCAGAATAAATGATTCAATTAATTTTTAATTGAACCAAACGTTTCACTGGAAATTTAAAATTTTAAATAAAAATTATTTAATTAAACTTTAATTTATTGCACTGATGAGGGCCACCATTGTGCACCGAAACGTTTGGTTCAATTAAAAATTAATTGAATTATTTATTCTGACCCTAAAGCCAAAATTACCATCCAATATTATAAACAATTATTTTCATCGAGGGTCAATACAATCTCCCCACTGAGTAAGATTTAAAACTCCTGGATATTTCTAGTTAAAGTTTTCCATTGCATTTACATGGGGAACAATGTGTAATAATGTAAAATTTACATATACCTTTCTCAGTTTTTGTCAAAATATTCTGAATACTGAGGAACAAAACCTTCTTTAAAAGCTAAAAAAGGTAGTGTAAAATATATGTTCGAATTTTGAAAGATTTAAAAATGGCATCCCATAAGCTATAATCAAAAATTTTATTTTCCGTAGTTAGTAATAATAAGAGTCCAAATTTTGTAAGATCTTTTTTGTGGCTATATAGAAAGTGCAGATATAAAATTTAAAAAATAATGTTATATGGAAGCCATTCAAATTTGAAGAAAATTATGTTTCCGCATTTTTTAATGGATGCCTCTAAAATTTGCCAAATCTAGCAAGTTTATTTTAAGAGATAATACAGTATTCGTAACGCAGCCAATATTTTGAACAAATCCAAGATGGCGGTTGATCAAATTTTGAAGAAAATGATTAATTTTTCCACTTTATAATTAATAAAATATCGAACAGTGGAACAGAAACTTCTGACAGAACACTTCGAAAAAAAATTTGCTTTTGTCATCCATAGACCAAGTTTAATGTTTTCTTAACAATTTGAGACAATGTTGGACAATTTTTCGTCTAGCACTACAATTTTCTTCGAATGAATAACTTCAAGTGGTATGCGATAGGGGTAAATATTAAGCGATTTGTTCGAAATTGTGAACGCATCATTTTTTCAGTTATGTGAACGAATTCTTTGGGTAGAAGCAAATTAATTTTAAAAAATGTTGACCGCATATTAAAAGTTCACCCTAGTATCCATAGTAACAATAATTATCTTCTGATAAGAAGATATCGCTGTAGATTTAGCCCTGGGATTAATTTTCTTTTATTTGATTACCCACTCGACTGTTGCATCCCTTTATTAACAGTTACTAGCTACGTAAATTGTCCAATAATTCAGTTCAATTATTCCTACTGCAACCTTGTGATCGAGTCATAATTAAACAACTTGTCTTGTTATCCTAGAACAGACGTTGCCATACACACAATAGCCTCGTTGAAGTCAATTACCTTGCGTACGGAGCAGATATTGATAGGTATGATCCAGCGGCACTCCCTCGGGCGAGAAAGTAAAATAACTGTTATGTTTCGTTGGGAGGGTTGGAAAGTGGTCGAAATGAAACCGAAGACGAATGGTTCATTCTCGAGACATGCGTCTGTCCGTTCGTTCATTCAACCCACGAGCTGAACAAGGATCCTAATTGCGCACATGATTGGCTTGATGCACAATGTTCTTTTTTTACCATCTTCTGTTCCACTTTGCCTCGAAAGAAATATTATTTCTCGCAATGACATAAATATCTTCGCAATTCGTATCTCACGCTTAATTCACTTTCCACTATACAATTTTCAAATCAAATTGAGCTTCTTTAGCCATTAGAAGCAAAAAAGAGAATGGTATACTTTAACATAGAATCAGAGCAAAGAGCATCATTTAAAAATGGCCGTGTCTAGGTTCACCGAAAT
The DNA here is from genome assembly GCA_932195095.1 of Andricus curvator. Lineage (NCBI taxonomy): Eukaryota > Metazoa > Arthropoda > Insecta > Hymenoptera > Cynipidae > Andricus > Andricus curvator. Next base: position 80,944 of record CAKNYM010049936.1, read on the forward strand.
TCGGCGAGCGTAGAACAAATGTTTGCGGTAAGTCCAGGGAAACTGAAAAGGGTGGCTGCAGCCGAAATTCGCTGAGCGTAAACCAAATATTTTCGGTGTGCTTAGACACTTCGATTATTATAAATAAATGATTTAAACTCCAAAACGACACTCAGCACTTTTTGCCATTAAAAAAAAATTCGATATATAAGAGAATATACTATATGTCAAATAGTAAAATTTACAAATAACTTGCCACCTGAACGTATTGGTATTGCTATCCACAAAAGGCCATTTTTACCATTTCAATAATAAATTTCACTATTTAAACACATGTTAGACTCATTTTTAATTTTTCACCTATATAGAAATGATTAAAATTGCCATTTTTATTTGTAATTTACGTATTTTAATACTTAGAGCGTCACCACATTTAATTAATTCACAAAACTGACTAATTGTGATATTTAGCACATCGGTCAGCAATGCGACACAGCTCATCAAAAATTCTGTTTGACATTAAGGGATGGGCGATCTCCATTCGATTATTTTTTGCCGAATAATTGACTTTTATAATTCCGATTAATCGATTGAATTTTTTATTTCAAGAGGTTCCGGATAATAATAAGGGATTCCGAAACATTTGAAAGTTTTCTCGACGCTGGGTTTTTACGGAATATCAATTAATCCCTAATGATTTGGAAGGATTTCATATATTTCCGAAGATTTTAAAGGATTTCAAGGAATTTAAAAAAGTAGTAATGGATTTCAAGGAATTTTTCAAGATTTTCAAGGATTTCAAGAGACTGTGAAAGATGCTGGAGGATTGTAAAGGAGTTTTTCAAAATTTCAAGTAATTTTAATAATTTTAAAGGATTTCAATATTTTTCAAAGGATTCCCAAAGATTCCAAAGGATTTTGAAGAATTTCGAAAGGTTGTGAAAGATTTCCAAAAGGATTTCAAAAAATTTCCCAGAACTTATAAATATTTCAGAGTATTTTATGGGATTTCGAGGGATTGTAAGAGACTTTAAAGGATTTCAATATTTTTCAAGCAATTGCTAAAGATTTCGAAGGATTTTAAAGGATTTCAAGAAATTTTACTGAATTTTAAAGAATTTCGTGGGATTCTTAAAGATTTCGAAAATGGATTTGGATTGCAAGAATATTCAAAAAATTATTCCCTCAGATTTTAGGAGATATTTATGAGATTCCAAATATTTCAAAGTGTTTCACGGGATTTTCAAACGTCTAAAAGGATTACACGAGTTTTTAAAGAATTTCAGGTTCTTCTAGATTTTTTGAGATTTCAAAGAATTTCCAGAGATTTTGTAGGACTTGAAGGAATTTAAATACTATAATTTCTACGGAATGTCAAATATTTAAAAGGATTTTGTAAGATTTCAAGAGATCGCACGGGATTGTTGAAGATTTAAATGAATTTCAAGACATTTCACGCGATTTTAACGGAGTTTAAAGGATTTCAAGAGATTCGTGAGAATTTCCAAGGTTTTCAAGAAGTTTTCATGGGATTTTTAAGGAATTTTAACGGATTTTAGGAGATTCAAAATGGTTTGATTATTTCATGGGATGTCAAAGGATTTTAAGAGATTTCAAAAGGTTCAAAAGTATATCCACGGACTTTAGAGAATTTGGCAGGATTCCAAAAGATTCAAAATAATTGCAAAGGATTTCCGAATATTATAAAGGATTTTGTAAGATTTCGAGTAATTTTAATGGCTTTCAACATTTTTTAAGGGATTTCAAGTGATTTAGAAAGATTCCCACGGATTTTTAATCTCTTTGAATACAATATTTAATTTTTATTTAATTTAATATTATATTTAATGTAATATTTTGAAATATTTCACGCAATTTCAAGGATTTTGAGATTTCAAAGGATTAGAAGGGATTTGTAAGATTTCAAGCGATTTCAAGTATTTCAAAAGATTTCACGGAATCTTAAAGAATTTCAAGGGATTTCCACAGACTCTAAAGGATTATAAGAGATTTTTATGGGATTTCGAAATATTTCGTGAAATCTCAAAGAATTTTAAGGGGCTTCCATAGTTTTTAAAGAATGTCAAGGGATTTCCAGGCAGTTCAACCTTTTCCAAGGGATTTCACGAGATGATGTATGATATCCATGATATCCATGAAATTCAACGGATTTCAATGAATTTTCACATGATTGAAAAAATTTGAATGGATTTATAAAATTTTTTAAATAGTTTATGCGATTTCAAAGGATTGCAAAGATTTTCAGAAATTCTACGAAATTTCATGAAAGGTTTAAAGAATGGTTAACTCCTCGACTCTATATTTATTGGACGTACATAATATGATATATTATAATAAACCAAGGTATGGATTCGTAAGATTTTTTGAACCTCCCGCCCCTCAAAAAAAGCCTTGCGTAATTAACGGAAGCTCCCTGAAGTTTCAAGCAAATTAATTTTTTTTTTGTCCAATGTGCTCCACGTGCATCACTACACTCAATGTATGTAATCAGATTGAATTCTCGAAATATATGTAAACGCAGGTGCTACTTGAAAAATGTCGAATATCTGAAACCGAATCTAGAAAATAATTAAGCTATTTCGATCAACGCCTCGAAATAAATATTTCTGAACGTACATATATGTATGTATCACCATCAAAGGAACGCGATCCTAGTCAGAGTTAATTTGAATAGGGATTGCGAAACATACGTATGCACACTTACGTAGGGTATTCGTGTTCGCCTCGTTCCAACCCCTCGGTTACGTGTAACATAATGTAACCTTGTCAATGAGGGACCTCTATTACGATTTCCACACGCCCTCTTATTCGCCGTACCCCATAGTCTATGTAGTGCTTCGATTGTATCACAACATTCCAATGGAAATTATACAACTATATAGTTTTTTTTTTGTTAGATCACGTACTTCGTTTCCACCAATGTAATATTTAAACAAAAAATCAACATGTTACTAAACTCTGGATATATCACGATTGTTCGAACAAAAATTATCAACTTTGAACTTAACATTTTTAAAGAATATTAAAACTTCAAAGAAAGAATTGTAAAATTTATTATAAATGAGAAATGCTCTATCAGCATTCCGAGATATGAACGAATTTTTAAAACGGGCATTTTGATTCATGTATCGATACATGAGATTTAATGAGCATCAAATGTTTTCTTAATTCTTTGAATTTTTAAATTCTTTGGTTTTTTTAAATCTTTGAATAAACTTAGATTCTTTGAATAATCTTGAATTCTGATTTGAATTTTTATGACATTCTTCCAACGTCCTTGAATTCTTTCAGATTATGTTGCATTTTTGGGAAATCTTTTGAATTTTTCTTCGATTCAGATAATTTTAGTTTGACTTGTTCCGTTTGTTTTTCCGAATTTATCAAAAATATCTAATTGGAAAGCAAGAATTTATTGACTGAGTTAATTAGTTATTATTCCCAGTTAATTACTCATTTAAGTTCAGTTGATTCATTCTAAAGTTCATTCAATTTTTCTTAATTCACTTAAATTCTACTGAATTTGTTGGGAATTATCGTTTTTTTTTTTAATTCTATTGAATTCACTTGAATTATATTTAAATCACTGGAATTCTATTGAAATCACTGGACTTGCAAGGAGTTTCATTAAATTACTAGAAATCTTTTGAATTCACTTAAATTCTACAGAATTTACTTGAATTATGTACACTTTGAAATCTTGTGAATTCTTATGAATTCTCGTGAATTCTTGTAAATTTTTGTGAATTCTTGTGAATTCTTGTGAATTCTTGAGATTCTTGTGAATTCTTCAAATTCTTTGAATTCTTTGAATTCTTGTGAATTCTTCAAATTTTCAGAATTCTTGTGAATTCTTTGAATTCTTGTGAATTCTGGTGAATTATTGTTAATCTTGTGAATATTTGTGAATTATTGTGAATTATTGTGCATTCTGGTGAATTGTTGTGATTTGTTGTGAATTCTGGTGAATTTCTTTGAATTCTTGTGAATTTCTTTGAATTCTTGTGAATTTCTTTGAATTCTTGTGAATTTCTTTGAATTTAAGTTCAAGTCAAAATTTTTAGTAGTTAAGCCTTTGAAGAATCGAGTTTCTTGTATTGAAAATATTACCATTTATGGTTCATTAAAATCCTAAATATCTGTTTTACAAGATAAGAATCAAGAAAACTGTGCCCAGGTAACTTAATTTTTAAATTGAAATTCGAGTGTTTTCTTGTAAAATGTTTATTTCTTAAGATAATGTAAAAATCCATTGCATTATATAAATTTCGCTAATTCAAAATAAAGATGTCGTATAATTATCTTGAGATATTTTGTTTTTCACAATAAATCTCGCTTTTTTGAGTTGAGATTTTCTATCACTACCTACATAAAGAAAAATCTTGAAATTGCGAAACATGAATAAGTAACTAAAAGAGAAATACATGCACATTCATAATAACTCCGATTCTTTTGAAGAAAATATCCCTTAAAGCATTTTTTATCAATCTTCAACAAGTCTCAGCTTTATTCGCGGACATTTGATGAAAGGCTCGTAATCTCGTAATTACTGATACTTGCTTGGGACGACAAAACGTTAATTTCTACAGAAGCGAAGCAACCTTAACGAAGAGTGAAACCTCTCAAGAAAAAGTCTTTTTCCTCACAAACCAAAGCAGTCTCCTCGGAAACGCTACTGTTCCTCTACTCCGGGGTGATAAAGAAGAGAAACGAGTGTGGTGAAAAAGCGCAATAAAAAAGAAAAGGAAAAAGCAGAAAAAAGAAAAGCAGAGAGAGAATGTGGCGCGCGAGTTAACACGAGAGTAAAATAAAGGCTATTGAATCCCGATCCTCCTTCTCTCATGCAATCCCAACTCCCATGCCTATCCGAACAAAAATAGCCGCCAATGAGAAAAGGAACCTCGTACAGTTTCTTTTCAGCGCCTTTCATGAAAAATTTCTGAAAACTAATTTTCCCAGTCAGCGGGCGCAACTGGGTGTGCCCTGCGTGCAAGTATATAAGGAAAGAAACAGCCTCACTTTCTCACCCTCCACCACCCCTTATTCGCGGACTTTCTTTCCCACCTTCTTCACCACCCCCACTCCCACCACCTCCACCCATCCTCGATGTCGCGTCACCCGTTTTGCTCCATTCCCACTACAGGACTTTTGTACGAGGTGCTAATCTTCCAGACAACTCCCTCACCCCCGCAACCCCTGCACCACCAGCCACCCTTGCACCACCAACCACCCTTGCACCAACCCCTACAGACGTACTACTAAAGTCGCTGCCGGGATTATAATATAATATCGTATTTACGGAGGGTGCAAGACGCTCGACGGTCTTTCGTACTCACGACGTGTCACCGATCGCGACGATCGATGGGATCTTTTTACAAAATATCTATGGCCCGGTGTGTTTTGGGGGTGAGGGGTTCCTTTCACGTTCCGAGGCGAAACAGCAGGTACGAAAAGGAGAGAGCAGAATGATATTTCAAAAAGAACACTGTTAACAAAATTATGTTGCAAATTTGCAATACATTTTTTCCAATCTAAAAAAGTGCTGTAACGATATGTCTCAAAAATATCGCAATCATTGTTTTTGAAAACCTGATTGTCTTTTAGTTACTGAAAATTGTTATGTATATATATTAGATTTACAATTTTCGAAAATGTAATCCTTTTTGCTTTCTAATTGTTCTTTTCTCTGTATATTAGATGTAAAATCATACAGTATCGAAGAAGGCTTAACATTCTTTTAATTTTTAGTTTGTGTTCGTTTTTTTTTCTCACCGGAAATTTGCATTTCCAAAAATCATCAAGATTCCCAATTTTCAACAATTTTAGGTTATTACAGCTTTACACCAGAAATGGGTATTTTAATTTAAAAATATTAGATTTCAAATAATAAAAATATTTCAAAAATTTCGGCTTCGTTAACATTTTTTACCGGAAATTGATACTTTTAAATAAAAATCATTAAACTTTTAAGGTTCATAATGTTTTAACAATTCAAGGTTACAATTTGAGCCAAGAGAGATGAATTTTGAACCAAGGAAGATGACTATTCTACCATAAAAAAATGAATTTTGATTCCAAAAGGATGGATCTTCGAACAAACAAAAATTAATTTTTAACCAAATAGATGAATTTTCAAGTAAAAAAGATAAGTTTTCAACCAAAAATGCAGTAGTCAAATTTTAAATTTAAAAAATTACTTTTCAACCAAAAAAAAACGAATTATCAATCAGGTGAATCCAACGAAAAAGACTATTTTTTAACAAAATAGTTGAATCCTCAACCAAAGAGTTAAATTTTCAACAAATCAGTTAAGTTTTCAACCTGAAAAGTCGAATTCTTTAGAAAACAGTTGAATTTTAAACCGAAAAAAAAAGAATTTTCAAAAGAAAGATAATTTTCAATCGAGGAAAATGAATCTTCAACTAAAAAAGATCAATTTTCAACAAAAAATGGAATCGTTGAATTTTCAGTTAAAAAAACTAATTTTCAACAAAAAGGGCTACTTTTCAACCAGTTGAATTTATTTGAAAAAAAAAAACACATTTTTAGCAAAATAGTTGAATCCTCAACGAAAATGATGAATTTTCAACAAAGAAGATTAATTTTCTATCCAAATAGACGAATTGTTAACAAAATACATGAATTTTCTACGAAATGGTTGAATTTTTAACTTATGAGGGATTTTCCAACAAAATAGTTAAATAATCAAACAAATAGTTTAATTTTCAACCAAAAATATGAATTGTCAACAAAAAAGTTAATTTCCAATCGAATAGTCCAATTTCCTTCCAAATTGTTGAATGTTCAAGTCCAAAACACGAATTTTCTACAAAACAGTTGAATTTTCAACCCAAAAATATAAATGTTTAGCAAAAAAGTTAATTTACAACCAAACATGTAATATTTAATATTTCGAAGTGTCTCGTCGGCCCGTAATTCGCGATGAGTAGTGAAGTATTTTTCATAAGCTTGACTGGTCGTTTCTAATTTTCGGGAGGACTAGACACAGCCTTAATATTTCCACCAAAAAAGATTTTAATTCAAAATCAAAAACGGTTGAACTCAACCAAAAAATACGAATTTTCAACAAAATACATGAATTTTCAATTTAAAAGATCAATTTTCACCCAAAAATGGAATAGTTATATTTTTAGCCAAGAAAGTTAATTCCCAAATAAAAGAAAACTAACTTTCAGGAGAATAATTAAATTTTAAACCAAAAAGTGGATGTCTTAACCACGAAGAATAATTTCTTATCAAAAAAGACGAATTGTCAATAAAATGTAAGAATTTTTAACCAAACAGGTGAATTTTATATTGAAAAGGATCAGTTTCAAAACAAAAATAGAATATTTTAGTTTTTAGTTAAAAAATTGATTTTTAACCAAAAATTAAACGATGTTTTAAGAAAGTAGTTGCATTTTCAACAAAATAATTAGGTTTTCAATCAAATAGTCGAATTTTTAATCAAACCAGATGAATTCCGGACCGAAAATATAATGGTAGACTTTCTAACCAAAAAATTAGATTTAACTAAGAATAGTTGTATTTTCTGATTGGATTTTATTAGTTTAGAGAAACAACGAGAAAAAAGAGAAATTTCTTGAAAACAGGGAAAAAGTATGAATTTTCTCTTGAGTGTGAAATATGACATAGATTTTCAAACTTATGACGTTATTATTTAACTGTACTTTCGCAGGTCCATCTTTCGAAAATTCGCAACCTTTGTTCAAATTTATCATCAGCATCAAATATTTTTAACTCATACTATTCATTGTTCGATTGACGGTTATATAAAATTCTATTTATATTTCGTATTTGCAAATAGGAGGGTGGTCATCTTCAGTGTCACACTACATTTTTAGAGGCGGAGGGAAGGGGGTCACCGAAATGTCACAAAACGTCACAAGAGGGGGAGGTGTGAGTCAAAAATCACTGAAAAAGCGTCACTTAATATGTGGACGCTCCCTCAATAAAAATCTTAATTTAAGACAAGAATGAATAAAAAGATCCAGAAATGATGCAGAAAAAGTGGAAAAGACACCAGAAGAAAGAGAGAAAAAGGGAAAAAGGGAAAAATAGTGAAGGGGGTTGAATAAGTGTGGGGCCTAGGGAGTTGGAAAGTGTGGGGATGAGATTACACGCGCCGCCTGCGGGATTATGGCGCTCTGATTCTACGATAAGAATGTCAAAATAAGCTGGCTCTCGTCGCCTGGTAATCCCAGCAGGCATGATGGTTGGGATGCACGGCCCGAGTAATTACATTGTGACGATCATGCTCTCTAGGCGCAACTATTCCCTCTAGCCTCCACTCTACTCGAAACGGGCTTCTTCTTTCGACAGTCGTATATCCAGCCGTAATGTTGTACGGGCCAATAAATGCAGTCATTCAACGTCGTTTCTCGTATACTAAGTACGCGCACAGGGATTAAACTTATGTACGACGGCGTAAATTATACTTAATGGGTTTGCTCGCTCGGACGCGTCGTTATAAATAATCTCCTAGGTACCTGCGAAGACTTTTCATACGCCGGACATCGCCACGGAAATGAAATAATTTCCCGACCGGTGCGGTGTACTCATTTCTTTCTTTTTTTCTTTTTTGCAAATGAGAGAAAGATAGAAATTGTTTAATAAATTTTAGAGTATGCGTTACCTACCACAGCCAACTAATGAGGAGATGTTACTTGTGAGATAATTTCACTTGAAAATTATACATATACATATATGCAGGATTATAATTAGAAATCGGCTTTTTAAGCTTTCCGAATTTAAAGTTGTACACATTTTCTTTCCTAAAAATAAGTTTGCTAAGGTTTCACGTTCATTTAATTAACAGGATTTATGGATGATTGCCAAAAGTTGACCATCTTAGACAAAGAGATTTTCAAAAAGAAACAAATTTCCAAACCGTCTAGAATTTATCCCGTGTGGAAAAATTTCGTGGCAGTCTTGAATCATGCTAAAGCCAGTACAGTTTTTCTCAAGTCTGTCTATTCACGCAATACTAACCTGGAACTACACTGGCGCTTTCTAGTTTTACTACGTGTTTGATTCAAACCTTTCTGCTGTCTAGTCCCATTCTTGGCGCTATCTAGGAGTTCGTTACGAATTTGAATATATAAAGATTATCCAGATTTTAGCTAGTTTCTAGATAGAATCACGGTTTGGACTTAAACAAAAATGACAGAGGTGAATTTAGAAAATAATCATTTTTGAATAAAAGATTTAGGAAATTACAATAGACAATTGTACAAATGCTCAAGCAATAATTAATTGTAGACTATCACATATTTAAGATAGTAAACAATAATTGTTGAAGGTGATAGATATCTTAATACAAGAACTGCAGTTTTAAGAACGATTTTTTTAAGAATTTTTAAAAACATTTTGTTTCAATTGAATTATATAGTGAAGTTATAATGAATTTATATTGAATTTATAATAATTATAATATGTATAATGCTATGTATAATATTTATGATATTCCAGAAAATCAAATATTATTATAAAAGATTTATTTAATTTATTTTAATTATTTATTGATTCCGTAAATGATAATTAGGCCTAACGTATTAATTATTTAATATAATAAACAATCATTATTTCGTAGCCTAATCGCAAGTAACATCATACAAACTTTATTTTTTTCAATGATTTATTCACAAATCAAGCAATTTTAATGTTTAAAAATTGTTAATGTTTTATTGAAATAAATTATCGGATGCAATGAATTGAAATTCATGTCCGACAAAAACGAAAAAAAATTTAACTTTTAGATGGCCGAGGTGTTAAGGCGACGGGACAAAGTTACAACAATAGAATAGGAAGTTACATCCGAAGTTCGACTCCCGGCGTATGTACAAGAGATTTGCGGAAACTCATTTCTTCATTTTTTTTTGTACAAAAACTTTTTTTATATTTTTAATTAACTGCAAAATCTATATATTGGACTTTTATGGCATAAAAAATAATTATATTATTTAATTATTAATTATTTTTTATCAAAATAGCCGATCTGTCTGGAAACTAGTCGATCCGAGCGTTACATCCCAGTCTAGCCACTGGACAGTCAGCCTGTGGCGCGCCCATGTCGACTCAAGGCGGACTGGACAGAAACAGTACAGCGCCACGAAATTTTTCCACACGGGATATTTTTAATTAGGAATAATTCCAGATCAATCTAAAAATGATTCATTAAATTTTTACCTTCTAAACATTTTGTTTTAAATCTCAAAAAATTAGTAAAAATACTTTTTCACTAAATAACAGAAAATTAAATTTTATCTTGCCAAAAGACATACTTGAGGTAAAATCAAGTTTCTATAACCTGACAATTCAGTGAAGTGGAAATTATGACAAATCTTTTGTCCTTGGCTCACTGATCAGCGCCAGTCCTGGGACAGACCAGATCTTCCAAGCTAGATGGTCAAGATAAGGTCAGACCTGGGCCAGATCAGATCTTCCAGACTAGACAGCCTAGATAAATCTAGACCTGGGCCAGACCTGTAACCAGACTGCCAGGACATTTTTCTACGCGGGCCGTACTCTTGACATACACACACACATACACACACACACACACACTCACACATATATATATAATCTAGCTCAGGCTGAACCATTTTCAAATTTTGCGCTATGCGGGATCACCAATCACAGTAAAACAGATGACTGACACGTCAGTCGCATGTTTTCACAACCGAAGATCACTCGTCTGGTTAGGCAGGTACTCACGTGCAGCTCAATGTTCGCAAGGACGACCTGAAAACATTGATCTCCCCGTAAAGACTTATCTAACCCTACTTGTGGTATAATATACTATTAAACAAAAATCATTGGATTTAAATCTAATTATTTTGGCTTTAAAAAACCATTTTCAGGTGGAACACTCCAATATAACCTAAAGTTGTTGAAAAATGATGAATATTATTTGAAATCTAATGTTTTAATAAACACCAAAAATTTCCGACAAGAAACATTAACGTAGCAGAAAATTATTTCGAATTGTAAATCGTGTTCGTACCATAATGATTTTTGTTTTAAAATACCAATTTTTTGTGTAACCTAACATTGTTCAGAATTTATGAACCTTTAAATAATTATGATTATTGTTTGAAAATATCAATTTCCAGTAAAAAACGCTAACAAAGCAGAAAAACGTAAATGGTTGAAAAATGTTTAATCTTTGAATTCTAATAATTTTTTACTAAAAATACCCATTATCGATGTAAAGCGCTAACATAACCTAGAATTGTTGAAAATTGGGAATCTTGATGATTATTTATACTTAAAAATGTTAATTTCCAGTCAAAAAAACACAAGCTACATTTTTTTAGAAAATGTGACTCCTCGAAGCTTTACGATTTTGAATTAAAATATTTTTTTCAAAATGCTAATTTCCAGCGAAAAGCCCTAACATAAAACGTGTATAATATTTTCAATGATTTATTAGATAATTTAAAAGTTAAGGTTTCCTATGATTTTTCTCATTAAACGGGATCACTTGTAGGTTTAATTTTCAAAATTTCAAATTTAAGATATAAAACAACTTCAAGCAATGAAAAGCCAATCAGGTCTTCTAAAACAATGGTTACGAGATTTTCGAAAAATATCGTTATACCACTTTTTAGATCGGAATACTACCTTCATCTGTTTAAAAAGGTTTATTTAAAGATTAAAGGTAGCATAATTATCAAGCATATGTTTCTTTAACTGCCTTGATATAAAGCACAATAATATATAAAATTCGAGCTTCAAAGCTTTAATGAATGGAAATGGAAATGGCAAAGCCGGGTATTAAAATAAAAGCGGAGAGATACCGGCGTTCTTTTTCTATACAAGTACCAATTGTCAAATGTCTCTTGTCGTGCGAGTCTTGTAATAAAATCTCGGCCCTAATTAGTTTTGAACAATGTCGCGGGACGAGGCGAGGCCGGCGTTAATTTTTGCAATTAAGCCTCGACCGTTCCTGTCTCTCGCACTTTTATAGGGATATGGGATGGGAGGGAGGGAGGAGGCAGAAGAGGGAAGACTTATTTATTAAGCCGTGTACGCCCGTAAATGCCAACTACGCCTCCGTGTGCACCGAGAATGCAAAACCGCTCCGCTGACTATCGCAATGAGCTTAAAGCCCCCGAAGAGGACTGTATTATTTATACGAGGTTGTAGGTCCAAACCTCGAAGCATCGCATTCCTACTGGTTGGTCGCTTCGCGTGCAACAAGAGCCGGTTCTTGTTTTGTGGAAAAGACTAAAGAGCTTGCATTCTAATTGGTCCCCTCAACCACACGGGACGGTTCCTTTATTTCCAGAACCTTTTTAACTTTTTACTTTTTTACCCTTCAGACACATCTTTTGCTACGCGACTGACTTTTTTGAGAGGTTTTGTCTCCTCATGTCATATTATAAAAGTAGTAATTCAGAGTTCGGCTGATTTTAAATTTGCAATTAATCTTGGTATATTTTTTGTGTGAGGTATCCTCGGTTTGCACCAAAATGTTTAATGAGTAGTATCACTTAATCATGATAAACCTTAATTACTCAAGTGATTTCGAAGATATTAACATTTGAAAATGTTTTTTTAGGTTCTAATTTCAGAATTATTAATTTGGAATTTATTTCATTCTGAATCGCTGGATTTTGAAAGCTTTAATTTAAAATTGCTCAAGAGTAGGTAGCAAATTTTATTCTAACATTTTAAATTAGATTTGTTGAAGAAATTAGTGACAGAAAGATTTGAAATTTTCAACAAAAAATTTGAATTAGTTACATTATAACTTAACGAGAGATCTTTGGATGAATCAAAAATTTTAATTGTAGGGTGAAATAAAATATGTTGATCAAATTCTTTCGAAATTTAGACAAGTTAGAAATGCGAAGGCATGTAACCACCAATATCAAGACTATTCGTAAAATTCAATATTTTACTCTTAAAATCATACATCAACTCTGAACATTTAAATTCCACATAAACAAAAATACGCAAATAAATTTATAAATCCAATATTATACAGGCATGATATTTTGTGTAGCAAGATTCGTTTGGCTTGAATTTGCTATGAAGATAGCTTACGCCTCGATAAGTAGAACAAAACCGTTGAGGTGCGGCATAACACTGAGATTCAAACTTGTGATTTCTAGCAGGAAATAATAAAATCTTTCCAAATTTTTAGGAACTTTGACTGGCCGTCATCAAAGTTCTTATCGTTTCAGAAACAGTCCACTCCAGAAATAATATTCGAGAAAAATCATCATAAATGCAGGCGCGGATCCAGGGGGGTGCCCGGAGTCATCACCGCCCCCCCCCCCACCTCCCGAAACCCTTACCTGAATCCACCGCTGCATAAATGAAATTATATTCCAAAAAACGGCACACTGGAACAGATTTTGATTCCAAACTTTTTACACTCCGCTCCTTTTACACATTGTGTAATTTTTTTCACAGATTGTGTCCTTTCACACACATTCATCCGAAAATTAGCCAAAGCATTGGTAGAAGTTAAAAATTCAGAATATAAACTAAAACTTGGTCATCACTGGACGAGTTTTTCAGAGAGAAGAAGGAAGCTCTCGATGGCTTTTCGTACATTCCACACTCATTTCACACTCTCATTAATTTCATTAGCCTACGCTTATTGGTCAGTCTTATTAATAAATGAAAAAGTAATAATCCTATAGCGTTAAGTTCCATTAATTTTAAATCTAATACGTGGCTTCGAGAATTTATTACATGCATATTTCTTATTTAATATTATTTTTATAGTTAAAAAATGCCTCAAGTATGATTTGAAATTTTTTATTTTTTCTTTAGTGTGGAATTTCTCAGTTTCAGAATGGAAGCTTCATTGAAATGATTGAGTGTTCGATTTAGTGTAAGCTAGATACAATTTAAAATTGATAATTTGGAATATTCAGTTTTATGCAATGTCAGTACAAATTTTTTTGTTTTGCAAGCTGATTAAAGTTTTAAAATTTGTAATTAATCCCGATGGGTTGAGCAGTCGACTTCTGAATGTACACCAGATTTTAGTATTTTCAAAGATTTCAAAAAGATTACAAGGATTTCAGAAAGATTTCAAGAATTTCAGAACATTGCAAAACATACCAAAATATTTAAAAACATTTTAAAATATTTCACAAGGGGTCATTCACAAAATACGTGATACGTTTAGGGGTGGTCGAGTCTGTCGAAGTATCATTCTCCATGTTAAGCACAATGGAAAAAGTATCACACGAGGAGGGGGGGGGGGGGATCAGAAGTTCCTGAAAAATGTATGACGTATTTTTTGAATGGCCCCACAATGATTTCAAAAATTTCACAAAGATTTCAAAGATTTCAAGGATTTGAAAACATTTCAAAATTCACAATGATTTCAAAGATTTCAGACATTTCAAGGGTTTAAAACACTTGCAAACGTTTCCGAGCATGAAAAAATATTTCAAAAGAGCTCACAATGATTTTAAAGAATTAAAACGATTTGGAATGATTTCACAAGGTTTCAAAGATTTGAAGGATTTCAAAACATTGAACAACATATCTGTAAATATTACAAAACATATTTAAAAATTTTACAATGATTTCAAATATTTCACAAAAATTTCAAAGATTTAAAACAGATAAAAGATTTTCAAGATTTCAAATATTTCCAAGATCTGTAAGATTTTAAAAGCTTTCAAAATTCCTAAAAAAGATTTCCAAGATTTCCAAAAATTCAGAAGCTTTCAAAAGATTTCACAAATATTTTAAATAATAATTTAACAAATTTGAAAATATTGTACAAAGATTTCAAAGATTATGAAAAATACTTCACTACTCATCCCGAATTTCGAGACGACGAGATACTCCGTAGAATTAAAGTAGGTCGAGTATTGAGCTCCGGCAAATTTTGCCGTATTTAAAGTTTCGAGTCCGGCACATTTTTGTGTCAATAAAGAACTTTCTGTTCCGATAATATTTTTTGCTACTTTGGAAAAATAGTACAATATTTTACTATTTTATCATAAAATGAGGAATATTAATATATAAATACATACAAAGTGTCATATAATTAGGAACATTAAACACTAAAAGCACATTAAAGAATTGCTCATCACTTCAATATTCGTATAATAATACACTTTATCACTAATCTGCGAATTGTCTAGCAGATGGCAGCTCTTCAAATTCGAATCACGAATCCTCACGATCACTCTTCTGTGACCAGTCACTAACATTCGTATTTTTTAAAGGGAGACTTGGAAAAGGGATTCGAGATGTGACAGATCACTCTTCTGTGACCAGTCACTAAAATGCCATACTACACAATTAAAATACGGCAAAAAATACCGTCTCTGTTTACACTACGATTAAAGTATTGCAAAATAGAAAATGTAAGACGCAATTCAAAAATATTATTTTCTAACAATTTTAATTCAAATAATTCTACTTCATAGCCTTCCAGATTCTAAATTCGAATGGTAATTCAGACAAATTTAAATAAGGGTAAGGAGGCTTCCATAAACTAAGTGGTTTTACACTGTAGTCTTTAAAAAAACGCGTGGCTTATTTCTTTTTCGAAATAGTGCCTGAAATCCTAAAAATTTATTCCCAGCCAACAATAATTCACACGAGTGGCTAGTCACTCAATAATTTATTGTTTTCTTTTCGTTCTACAAGAAATATAAAAAAAACCACGTAGCACCCTAGAGGGGGGGGGGGGCGACGATAAAGCCACGGTTGTCTACATGGAGGCGGGGTGGTCAAAATGTGGCCAAAATTCGGCCTTGTGGTTTATTAAAGCATCCTAAATAGTAATTCCAAAAAATTGAAATTAGGCCAAATCGTGATTTAAAGAAAAAAAACGTATTCCTTACTATATAAAAAATTTAATAATTAATTCAGAAGAACAATAATTAGATCATACGTTAAATCGGAAGAATGGAGATTAGGGTAAATTACTATTCTGTCCAATGAATTTCGGTAAAATAAACAGCAGGAAAACTAAAATTTTCAGAATACTCATGTGCCTCTTTATCATCGTAAATTTAGAGATTCGTGCAGGCCGAAAAACACTCGATGGGCCTACAACCTGTTATTTGAGTGATTTTCATACCTCGCGACGATGATAAATAAAAAGCCGTTGAAACAATGTTATTTCCTTGTCCGAATTTTAATACAGATATTCATACTATGTTTTTATACCTAATCAACAAAATTCACCTAAACATGGCTCATTCCATGTAAAATTGTGGTTAATTGGGCGGGGCTACATTGATAGTGAAGGTCAAATAGGCGGGAAAATAGCTGTAGTGGGAGAAAAGTAGGCGGAGTTTGGATTCTTGGTTGGATGTAGTACTCAAGTAGGCGGAGATGGATTACCAGATAAACCTTAATAAAATTTAAGTTGGCAAATATCATCTCAATGACGAAAATATTTGTGATCAGAAAAGAGTGTACCTGACCAAGGCCTAATAAATCTAGGATGATTATGTGACTTATGTGTATTAAGTAGGCGGATTCCAGTAATGAAGTCGGGCCATATTAAAATAAATGAATTCCATAAATACAATTGTAATTCAACGTTGGGGAAATGCATTACAAATTGCTTGGGATCCATTCTGTAAAAAGTAAACCTGTCTTCTAAAATGATTAAATATTAAATGTATTCCGAAGCAAGGTTTTCCACCCCTCCTTCTAATCGTGGGTCCCGTGACGAGTTGGCATCCATGTTTTGTATATGATGCGACAACCACCGATCGTTGGGGTCGCGAAATGCGTTACGGGGTTGAAACGTCGAACGAGCGAAGCGGGACGAAAGCGAGGAATCAAAGAGAATAATTCAGGAGGCAGCCACATTGTTCCCTCCGTCTGTCCCGTACCTGACTATATCTCACGGGACACCAGTTATGTGACCCTAACGCCGATACTGCTAAAATAGTGCCACGGTCATTCCGGACTGACAAAGGGAAATGGGTTTTAGGCAGGTTTCTTATTCTCTTTCCCCCAAAAAACTCATTCTGCTTTCACAAAAGCAGAGATAACTTTTATAAGCTTGGGCGCAAAGCAACTTCAAGGGTCAGTTTGTGATAGCCAAAAATCCACCTCAGAAGTAGACTATCGTATCTTGATAAATATTATTACATCCATTAAGATAGTGTAATTTTCGCAGCATTCGACTGCGAACAGGTTATGGGCCCAGAAATCGATCAGTGTGAAGATCGGTTGTGGAGTACTCTCCACAAATTAAGGACGATTGAAAACAAAAGAATGTGTAACTTTTTGGGAACATTTTAAATTTATTCTTAAGTTGCAAATTTCTAGCGTGTCGAAAGCATGAGGCACTCGGTCATGGGTTAGAATAAAAAAACTTTTATTGCTCGACATTGTGGACATATTAGGAACACATGATCCATCTCCTGGGACGACAGGCATACAATGGGCCGATAACGCTTTTAGGTACGATCACCAGGCCGCGAGAAAATGAATACACTTTCATCGTGTGAATTTGTACGGTAAGCTTTACCAGGCGATACATATTTGTATCTACGGATCAAACATCCTAGATGTGGAAGGACCAATGGACGAGAGAGACCTTAAGCTCCGAGCGTACTGGGATTGAAGCGCGTCGAAGATAAGGAAGTAATAAATAAAAGCCCGATGAGTAAGCTTCCAGCATCAGGTGACTCAGCACACTTTTTGCTTAACTTATGTTGCCCATTATCCGTAACAAATTCGTCACGTCATTTATATTCGTTAACGAACCTGGTTCCAAAAGAGAAGACCAGATTTAGATCTTCGATTCGGACGTACCATAATGTCTGAAAATAATGTAGTATTTTACCAAAGCTAATGTAATCAGGTTTGTTTGCTTTAGATATTTTTGGGCATATTTTCAAAGAATGGAGTTACTTGGAAGGAAGACAACTTCTATTGTCGTATTTCTAGAGTTGAAAAAGAAGTAGTGGAAAATGATGCAGGTGTACCGCGAACAGGTTATAAACCCAGAAATCCATCAGTGTCAAGAACGGTTGTCAGTGCTTTAATAGGATAGTCAATTGATATCTTCATGTTAAAAGAATCTCTCTCAGAGTGTAAGTCTAATACTCTAACACTTTAGCGTTGGTCGTCTAAACTCTAAAAGAACCACTCTGCTTTTTGAGTTAGAACCGAGGTTAGAACTGAAAACTCTTTAGCTTAGCATATTATTTTGAATTCACAATGAATTCCTTCGAATTCTTTAGAACTCTTTTAATTCTTTGTATTCTTTTGAATTGCTTGGAATGCTTTTTAACTCTTTCAGATTCTTTTGAATTTATTAAATATTGTAAATTCTCTTAATTTCGTTAATTGCCTGAACAGCTTGAATATTATGAATACCCTGAATACATTGAATATTCTGAATTCAGTGAATATTCTGAATTTCTTAAATTCACTGAATAATCTGAATTCCATGAATTCAATGAATATTCTTAATTCCCTGAATTGATTGAATATTCTGAATTCTCTAAATTCCTGAAATTCTCTTAATTCCTTTCATTCGCTGAATTCCTTGAATTTGCTGAATTTCTTCAATTCTCTGAATTTTCAGAATTCTCAGTTCCCTTACCTTCATATACTGAATATTCTGAAATTTTTTGTGTTCCTTCAATTCGCTGAATTCCACGAATTCAGGGAATTCCAAGGACTTCAAAATAATGCAACAAATTTATGGAATTAAGACAAATTTTGAGAATTTAGACGAATTTAAAGAATTTAGAAGAATTCAAGAAATTCAGAGAATTTTAGAGGAATTAAGATAATGCAGGGAATTTGGAGAAATTTCGAATATTTCATGGAAGATAATAGAATTTAAATGAATTTGAAAAAATTTGATAGCATTCCAAGCAATTAAAAATAATACATAGAATTCAGAGAACTTAAAAAAATTCAAAGGATTTTAATCTGAATTCAAAATAATTTTAATAATATGCCAAACCAAGAATTTGAAGAGTGAATAAAAAGCTTATCACGAGAAACATAATATTTAACAAATTGAATGTCCGAAGTACCAGGTTGTTGAAATTAAACTTAATAAAAATTCGAGATTCTTGAGACTATAAGAAATTGTTTGAAATTTGTATGGAATTGTCTGGAATTGCATCTACTATCATATTTTTTGAACTGGAACAAAAATATGTTGAAGTGATACAGCATTTCACCACGAACAGGATATGAGCCCAGAACCCCATCAGTGTCAAGAACGCTTGTGAGCACTTTAATAAGATAGTCAAATGCAGTGAAAAATCGAATTTAAAAGAAGATAAAAATTTTATTAGAAAAATATAGTATTTAACAAATTGAATATCGAAGTGCCAGGCTGATACAATTAAACTTAATAAAAATTCGAGATTCTTGAGACTGTAAGAAATTGTTTTGAGATTCCATGGAATTGTCTGGAATGGTATTTATTGTAATATTTTTAAAGCTGGAACAAGAAATGTTGGAAAGTGAAGCAACATCGGACCGCGAACAGGTTATGCGCCCAGAAATCCGTCAGTATCTACTATCGGCGCAAAAATTATAGGCATCTGCCTTTGAAGCTTAACAACTCAGCCAAAAAAAATGCTAGAGTAATGAGTAAATAGTCATGTGAAAGCTGAAAGTGTTCCACGTAAATGAGCTTGTACGGTAATGTAACAAAAAATTTGTGCTTTGTAGACTGAAAAATGTAAACAAAAGTAAGGACTTTCGGGCACATTTAAGAAGAGCCAAGTTTAGAGCATTATTTCTTATACAAGAGGCAATGGGAAAGATTTGAAAAAATGCATGAATATGAGGAAAACATTTGTGAACAAATTGCAGTTGACAAATTTCAGAAATAATAAAAATTTTTGCTTAAAATTACAAAAATGTACAACTATACTATCTTCAGTTCTCTTGAAGATATTGAAGCGACGGATAGGCTCTGTAATTATTTACAATCTCCCGGAAGGATGTGATTGTTTTATTTTTGGTGGAAATCGCGATATATTCGGACATTTTTTTTGTTGGAAAGTAAGCGTTAGAAACCAGCGGGTGTGCATTTTTTTTGCTGCCGACCGCTGGTGCCTTTATTTGACCCGTGCTTCTGAACTCATCC
The DNA here is from genome assembly GCA_932195095.1 of Andricus curvator. Taxonomy (NCBI): domain Eukaryota; kingdom Metazoa; phylum Arthropoda; class Insecta; order Hymenoptera; family Cynipidae; genus Andricus; species Andricus curvator. The sequence goes on from CAKNYM010049936.1 coordinate 101,039, forward strand.
TACCCAGACATTGACGCCTCTTCTGACCAGCAGCAAAAAAACTGCACCCCCGCTGGTTTCTAACACTTACTTTCCAACAGAAAAAAATGTCCGAAAATATCGCGATTTCCACCAAAAATAAAACAATCACATCCTTCCGGGAGATTGTAAATAATTACAGAGCCTATCCGTTACAGTTTGGAGTTTGAATCGCTTTAATATCTTCATTAGAACTAAAGACAGTATAGTTGTACATTTTCGTAATTTTAAGCAACAATTTTTATTATTTCTCAAATTTGTCAACTGCAATTTGTTCACAAATGTTTTCCTCATATTCATGAACTGTTTCAAATTTTTTCCATTACCTCTTGTATAAGAAATAATGCTCCAACTTGACTCTTCTTAAATGTGCCCGAAATTCCTTACTTTTTTTTACATTTTTCAGTCTGCAAAGCACAAAAAATTTTTTACATTACTGACTATTTACTCATTACTCTAGCATTTTTTTGGCTGAGTTGTTAAGCTTCAAATGCAGACGCCTATAATTTTTGCGCCGATAGTAGGAACGTTTGTCAGTGCTTTAATAGGATAGTCGCATACAGTGAAATCCAACTAAAAAGTAAATAAAAATCTTATCACGAGAAATATAGTGTTAATTAAGTTGAATGTCCGAAGTACCAGGTTGATCGAATCAAATTTATTCGAAATTCTTGTGACTGTTTGTCAGAAATGGTGTGGAAATTGTATGGAATTGTTAGGAATTGTGTCCATTATCACATTTTGCGAGCTGGAACAAGAAGTATTAGAAAGTGACGCAGCATTCGATCGCAAACACGTTATGGACCTAGAAATACATCAGTGCCAAAAACGGTTATCAGCGCTCTAATAGCATACTAAAATACAATGAAAATTCCCATTCAAAAGTAGATAAAAATCTTATCGTGAGAAATATAGTACTTAAAAAATTAAATGTCAAATGGGCAAAATTAAATTTAATAAAAAGGCGAGACTTGTAAGACTCAAATTTTGTATTAAAACCGTAATCGTGTATAATACTGTAGTATTTTGCCTTTTCTGTCATAACTGTGAATGGTAAATTAATTTAGACGGAGATAAAGATAAAAGAGTAAGGAAAAATGAGAGAGATGAGGACAGAAAGAGGAAGGGGAGTGAAAGTCTGGACCCAACACGAATAGGCGAATCAATCATCCTGCGACTCATTAGCTACGCAATACACTCCCCCTCCCTCTCTTTCTCTCTCGTTTCTTAAACTCGCGCTTTCCCATTTTCTTCTCTCTCTCTTTCCACTCCTGCAATTCTGCATGCCAGAACGCGTAACTGTTCACGGAAATTTTTTTATTCAGATAATTGAAGCGTCCAGTGAGATGACTTTGTAATAAATGTTAAAATGAATGAAAATGCAAAACCAATGTATGCATCAATTTCGCTTGATTTCAACATCCGTTAGTAATGTCTCTGAATTTAGTGACCCAAACTATGAACAGGTTATTAGCCCATGTCAAATACAGTAATCTGCGAATTTTTTCTAACAGAATCGGTTAATTAAATTTTGAAAATTAGAGTAATTAAAAACAACAAGTCTCTAAGCAAATAACGTAATGACGTGCCATTAGAGTAATGAATAAGAAATATTTTGTTTAATTATACGTTTCTTTAATTACGCGAGAATAATAACGTTACAGATCTGACATTTCGTAATTGCAGAACGAATTCAGTTTTCCGCGCAATTTCGTTAATTGCTACTTCCTTATTACAAGCATTATTATTATTCTTATACATCTCCGAGGTTCCATAGACTTATAGACAATGCGACAAGAAGAAGAACTAAAGAAGAGACTGGGTGATGGGTGCTACTTTTCTTGATTCTAAATAGCAAAGGCGAGAGGCTGAAGGTGGATGAAAAAGGAGGGCAAACAAAAGGCATTCGCCTCCGTGTGCCTTCCTCGCTCCGAATCAAAGAAGCGTTAATTAAGGATTTTTCGAGTGACCTTCGCCCTCGTGTAATTACTTTCTCCATGGCGAGCGTGAAAAGCGTGAATATAGGGAGCAACTGGGCAGGTGATTACACTTGCTTCTGTTTCCCACCTCCTTTTCCAACTTTTCTTTTCTTCCACGATCATGCAATCCGTTATCCGCGTTACATCTACATTACATGCTTTACTGTAAAACATTATTTCTACCCTTACAAGATTACACGCTTGAGAATTGTGTAAGAAAAATGTCACACGAGTTTATCATAAATCCAGGTAGGTACTTTCAATAGTGGAAGAGTGTGAAAAAATGCGATAACCACTGATGAAATCAGGTTTACATCTGCTTTTGAATTCCATTGAATTATTTTCAATTCTTTGAAATATTTTGAAATATTTTTAACCCTCCTGAATTTTCTTGGTGTCACGTTGAGTTTTGTTTCTATTGAATTTTCTTAAGTTCTTTTGAATTTTTTTTAATTCTCTTGAATTCTTCTGAATTCTTTTGAATTCTTGAATTCTTTTTTGGGTGAATCATAATCATTTCAATTGTTTTACATTTATTGCATTCTTTTGAATTCCTTGAATATCTGGAATAATATTGAATTCTCTTGAGTTATTATTAAATTTTTTACATTTTTTGAAATATCTCTGGAATTTGTTTGAAAATTCTTTTGAAGTCTTTAGAATTATTAAGAATTATTTTAAAGTGTTTAGAAAACTTTTGAATTCCTTCGAACCCTATTGAATGTTTTTCATCCATTTGAATTCTTTTTAATTTTGTTTAAATTATTATCTGCACACCTATTTTTTGAGCTGTTGCTACAGTGCCTTAATTTTTTAAATATCAGCAAGAACATTCTTACCTCAAAATATTGCGAAAGCTCATAAAATTCTACATGTACTCAGGCCAATACAAGTTGAAAGCAAAATGTCGATTTCGTAGAAAGATATTGCAAAAAAACGTCAAATTTCCATGTTTAAAATAAATTTAAATAGCTCTAAAAACAATTAACATTTTTTCAGGTTCTTGGGCTCATTTGAAAGATTAGTCTCCATAGTATTTTCTTAAAAGATATTTTTAGAAAGTTTTTCCTAGATTCTACCTCAGGGTTGAACTTGGTGCAAAAAAATCGCGAAATTTAAACAACATTTTTCACTCACTGCAGGATTAAAAGAAAACTCAAAAGAATAATAATTTTATAAATATTACTACAATTTATTGAAATATTATAAATAATTATTTGTAAGCAAATTATGTAAGTATTTTCTATTTACACATTTTTCAAATTTTGCGACTTTTTTGCACCAAGTTTGACCCTGGAGCAGAATCAAGGGGAAAAATTCTAAAACTATTCCAACAGTTTAAAAAAATAAAATGAAGCCTTACCTCTAAAATGAGCTCAAGAACTTGACAAAATGTTGATTATTTCCAGGGTTATTCCAATTTTTCGAAAACCTCGAAATTTGACCTTTTTTCAATATCTTTTTATAAAATGTATGTTTTACCTTCAAGTTGGCTTATTAGCTGTATAGACTTTTATTACGTTTTGCGATATTATGAGGATACAATTTAATGTTTATATTATAAAAATTATGAAACGTCAGCAATGCGCAGATAAAAAAAAACAGGCGTATATATAATTTCCCTGGATTCTCTTGAATTCCTCGATGTCTTTCAAATTCTTTGAATTCTCTTGAATTCCTTAAATTCTCTCAAATTCCTTGAATTATCTTAAATTCCTTGAATTACTTTGAATTCTCTTAAATTTGTTTAATTCTTTTTAATTTCTTGAATTCTCTGGAATTCCTCGATTTCCTCGACCTCTCTCGATTTCCCTGAATCCTCTTGAATTCCTCGAATTCTCGTAAGTTCTTTGAATTCTCTTGAATTGCTCCAAGTCTCTTGAATTTTTAAATTCTTCTGAATTCCTTTAATTCTCATGAATTCTCTTGAATTCTTGTGAATTCTGTCGAATTATTTTGCGTTCTTTCAAATTCAGATTTATCATAATCATTGTAATTCTTTTGAATTATCTTGAATTCACCTAGAATTAGTTTTAATTGTTTTGAGTTCATAGAATTTTTTTTAATTGCTAGATTTTCTTATATTTCTTGAATTCTCTCCAATTTCTGTAACTCTTTTGAATTCCCTGATTTCTCTTGAATTCTCCTAAATTTCTTAAATTCCCTTGAATTTCTTTAATTCTTCTGAACTCCTTGAATTATCTTAGATTCCTTAAGTTCTTTTAAATTCCTTGAATTCTCTTGAATTCGTTGAATCTTTCATCTTTTCAATTATTTTAATCTTTTGTATTCTCTTGAAATATTTTGCATTTTTGTAAATTCAGGTGTATGATAATATTTTTTATTCTTTTTAATTCTCTTGAATTCTTTTGAATTTATTTGAATTCCTTGAATTATTTTCAATTTTTTTATTATTGTAATTTTCTTGAATTCCTCTGAATTCCTTGAGTTTGTCTGAATTCTTTAAATTCTTTAGAATTTTTAAATTGTTCTGAATTCCTTGAATTCCTTTTTATTATTGAATTATTCTTAATTCCCTTGAAGTCTTTTGCATTCTATTGAATTCGGATTTGCATCAACATTTCTAGTGGTGAACCCCTCGGGTTATTATATTATCATTGTTGAGCTATAAGGGTTATAGAAAAGGTGGCGAGTGGGGTATTACCATTTTTGTTCTGGAGGGGCGAAGAAAAGGGGTGGAGTGGGAGACATCAAATTTTTATTAGCTGACAAGGTTTGGAAAATTGTTTGTGTGAAGTATATTATAATTGTTGTGTGGTGGGAAAGGTAAAGTTGAACACATCCTGCGGACTCTATTTGACTCATTAGAAGGATGTATCGAATCCCGAAGGATTAGTTAGGTTGGCCTGCAGAGACACCCTATCGACTCAAAGGACAAACATAACTAATACTTTAGCCCCAACCACAAACTTTAGGGTTAAGGTTAAGCGAGCCTTCCTTTCTCTTTACTTTAACCCTTTGAAGCAAATACCGAGTTCAGAGATGTCATGAAACTTCGGATATGCTCAGCATTTGTATTCTCGAATTGTAAACGTTCAATCATAATTTTTGAACAATTTTCTATTGATTACTTGTTTCTGATATTGTACTATTTAATATTGCATAATAACAATATACATGTATACTTTATAAAAACGAATTGCGTTAATATATTAAACTTGAAATATAAATATAATAATCCGAAATCTATAAATATATGAATATAATAAATAATGGTTTTGAACACTTCACAAGGGCGGCCTTAGGGAGGACCTTTTTGCTCTCCTTCAACCCTCTGTCCCTCGTGTCAAACATCCCTTCTCAGGATTGATTCGACCTGAATATTTCATGGCCTCATGATCAAACTTCCTACCCCTCGAATTAATTAAGGCGATTATTATGTCACAAGGAAAAAATTATTGCATAATTTAAACCGAAAACACTTTTCATTAAATAGTTTGGATTTGAACCGTTCAAAGTTGAAGAATTGTACATTCGAATCATTCCAAATTGAACAAAGCTAAATTTGAAGACTTTAAAATTGAAAATACTAAACATTAAAACTTCAAATATATAATTTGTCAAATGGTTTAAATTTAAAATTGGTCAATTTTCAAAATTTTGAATCTGAAACTAAATAATTGAAATAGTTTCTCCAAAATGCGTGAAGTCTATATGATGTGGTCTTTTCGTGGACTTGTATGGTTTTTGTATGGATTTGTGATGGAATATGATCAATGGTACCCTATCCTATGAACGAAATTCTCATAAAATAATAACTGGATTTTAATTAACAGAAAACCTATCTGATTAAAAAATGAAATCCGCTTTCAATGCCGATCAATAGGATGAGCTTTGTTGAGAACTGATTGAAATTTTGCTGTCGCCCCTAATCAACAGAAACTAAAGCAGGTTGCAATAGCAATGCATCGAGTCTGGGCGCCCGTTAATTATAATTATTAGGTAAATATGCATCCTGTATTCTATATGACGAAGGTACGCTTATATCGGTTAGAGAGTGTACTTGTGTATACAGTAGGTCTCAGTACTTTGACTGCAATATATCCTAGCTATGCATTATGCACGGAATCCTCTCATTAACTCGTGTCGCGTGCATAGTCGATACCCTCTGTGCATTCAATAGTTTGCTGCATTACATATGAATATTCGTGTTCTGCTATTTCCCCCACCCTCATCTACCAATATATGTTTGTTGCGATCGATTAAGCAGAACTATTCGCTTTGAATAAAGGATTCGCCGCGAAGCCATATCCCGAACCTTTTAATTATTTCCCAAACCCAATACGTGTCGCCAATCAAGCGATATCGTCATTTATAGTTCAGAGAGAAAACGATAAAAATTTTCGTCCATTTGCTACGAATTCGTGGGGATGGGTAAAACGTCCAGACATTTACAAATGGAACTAAGTAGAGCGGACAGTAAACGGAAGCGTAGAGTTGAAAATCTAGTTTTATACGTAAAGATATAATTTTAACTCTTTATATACGACATACGTATACATCTATACTGGCAAATATAACGCCCTAAGCACGCTTATATTGCACGTTTCTTATTCTAATTGTCTAATTGTCAAATTAAAATATATGTTTCAATTCCAAATACTATAAAATAGAATTAATAATCATAAATTAAAGCAAATATTAAAATAACTAAATCGGCTTTCATACAATTTTGATTTTAATTTTAATTTTGTCGGGCTTTCAGCAATATATTATATAACTTTCATTTAAATATAAGATTCTATCCTAGCAGGAATTATAGAAGCAAACAAAATTATCAAGTTGATGTGGGATTTTATACCGTCTTACTAATGTCTTCCGTTTTCAACACTGATCCATTATGAAGATATTTACAATTCAAAAAACTTGTTTAGTCTTGAATGTTTAAAGTTTAAAATCATAAAATTTGGAAAAATCCAAACAAACAGTCAAACAAATTTTGAAGATCAAAAGTAAAATTTCCTATTCCAAATTGAAGAAAATTCAAATGTAAATCATCAAAATTCCAGAATTTCAATTTTAACACTTAAAACTTGCATAATTTTTAATTGTAAATTTTCTAACCTAAAAACTCTTGAATTTTAATGATTTACAGCTCAAATTTCTACCATTTTGAAGATGAACAATGGAAAATTCTTGAGTTTTGAAAATATAGAATTGCAAATGATTTAATTTTCAAGATTTATATTTTAAAGGTATGTAATGTTGAATGTTTTTTTAAATTCAATTTTGAAGATTCAGAATAGACAATTCTACAACTTTAACGATTTTAAATTTTAAATTCTTAATTTTTTTATATTTTCAATTGAAAATTCTTCAATATTTATTGCGTATAATAGACAATGATGCAATTTAATTTTGTTGTTGTTGGAAAAGTTCAATTGAAAGATATGACATTGAAGTTTATTCAATTTTACAGATTAGCAATGGCAAATTCTTTAATAATTGTGAACAGTAAAAATAACTGAGAATCTGATATTCCAATTGAAACTAAAGAATTTCCATTCAATCGTAACAACTTTAAATGGAAACAGAAATGGTGGAAGTAGAAATAAAGTGAAAAAGTTAGAGAATCCCCTCCCAGATTCATTGTCCTCAAACTTATTATAAAAACAAGTTTTTTTTTATATTAAATTTGTATTTCTTTTTCTGTTCCAGTGTCCCTCAACACAATGGTACAACAGTGACGAATACCAGGTATGTATTTTTTAAGCAAGTTTCTCAAAAATTGAATGCGTAAACCATTAATTTAGATAATTCTAACCACCAACCATCTTACTGTAATTTAAATTATAATTTCGTTTTCTCGCGTAATGGTTTCCGGAGATTAAACTGAATATCTCCCAATAAATTCCTTCGGAATGCACTTGACGTACCTCGAATTGCAAATACTTCTGCCAAAATGAATAATTTCGAAAAATCCCATTTCCGATGAAACAAGACACGTATTAGGTTACACGGCTTGTGGCGCACTCAATTTCCACCGAGCCAATAAGGAATGAGAGTCTCTTACATTGAACCTTGTTCGACTCATCGACCTGAGCTAAATAGCATCATCCCCTTTCTCATTAACTTTTTATTTTGAAAGCACCAAGTTGCTTTGGCGGAAAAAGTTCATCCGTTCATTCCCCCTTCCTTTTCCGCAACCCCACCCCCGATCTTCTAACCATCCTATCCAATGCTTCTTCCTCTAGCAGGATCGTAATCTAAAACCGCATCAAGAAAAGTGATAGTAATGTTTGTTAGCAGGAAGAAATGGTCTTTGGAAGTTTTTTCTTCTGACATTGACTGAAATCAGAAAATAAGATAATATCGAATCGTTGTAAGAACGGTTTATACTTTTTTTTCGCAGAGTGCACCTACCCCAAAAATCAGACATTCTTGGATGGGAATAAAACCTGCAATACTGGAAGTAAGAAACGTTGAAGGTAATTGGCGAAGGGGGGTAACTGCGTCTGTCTCACCGTGGCCACTCAAACATTTCTCTTGGGGGACTCCGCTAGAGGCAGCACATTACAGACTGTAACATGATGCCTCTAGCGGAGTCCTATTGGATGGTAGTTTATAAAAAAAATCTTTTTTCATCTGGACAAAGATTTATCGAAGGGGAGGGGGTGAAATTGTTTGATTTTGTGCGAAGATGTTCTTTTTCGATTTTACTTGACTGCTTTCGGATGGGATAAAACAAATTTTGATCTGCATGTTTTGGATAGATCTGTGTAAGGTCTACCGAATAGCTGTAACCATTTTCAACCAAATTTGAAATTTGACCCCCATTTTTGTATCAAAAAAAGTTTTGATTTTTTTTTTTAAAGTAAAATATTTTTTCCTCAAAAGATATACTAAGCTTTGTCATTATTTTCGATTGAATAATCGACATTACATTACATTGTATCTTTGTGATCGAAATTTTCGATTGCGAAATCGAGGTAATCATTGCGATAAGTCAAGATGCTCGTTCTAAAAATCGGAAAGCTCGATTTCATTGTCCAGATTCTCGATCTAAAAATCAAGATTCTCGGTTGCGAAATGAAGATTATTGTGTTGATAGGCGGAATTTTTTGTTGAAAAATCGAGCTAATGGTTCTCATATGTCAAAATTATTGTTCTGAAAATCGTGTAACTTGATTTGATTGTCAGTGTCCTTGATCTGAAAAACGATAATCTCGATTTCATTATCAAGATTCTCGATGATAAAATCGAGATTATCGTTTTGATAGTTGAAATTCTCGGTTGCAAAATTAGCATGATCATTCTCATTATGAAGCCTATAATTCTGAAAATCGAGAATCTTCATTTCATCATAAGATTCTCGTTCTAAAAATCGAGAATCTTCATTTCGTTTTCAAAATTCTCGATTGAAAAATTGACATGATAGTTTTCATAGTTGAAATTCTTGGTTGCAAAATCGAGGTCATCGTTTTTATAGTTCAAATTCTTATTTCCAGAATCGTGAATCTTGATTTTATTGTAAGAATTCCCCTTCTCAAAATCATAAATCTTGAAAATGAAATAAATCGATTATGAAATCGAGATTATCGTTTTGATAGTCGAAATTCTCGGTTGCAAAATTAAGGTAATCGTTCTCATAAGTCAAAATTCTATTTCTGAAAGTCGAGAATCCTGATTTTATGATCGATTGTAAAGTCAAGGTCTCAATTTATTGGTAAAGATTCGCAATTGTGATTAGAAATAATCGCTTCGAGAGTCAAAATATACGATTCTAAAATCGAGATTTTGGTTTTGATAGTAAAAATTCTCGATTGTTAAATCGAGATTGTCGTTTTTATAATCTAAACTCACAATTATATAATCGGGAATCTTCATTTCATTGTTAAGATAATCGTTGTAAAATCAAGAATCTCGATTTCATTGTCAAGATTCCTGCTTGTATAATACAAATTATGCTTGCAAGAGTGTAATTGTTTCGATGAGACAATATGCTCGTTCTGAAAATCAAGAATCTCGATTCCATCATTATGACTTTCGATTGTAAAATCCAGATTACCATTTGAATATTCACTTTTTCAAATTTAAAATCAGCATTATGGTTTTTGTATTCAAAACTATGGAGTCTAATGTCAATAATCTCAATTTTATGGTCAAAACTGTCGGGCCTAAAGTCGAGAATACAATAATAAAAAAAAATAAAATGAAGTTTGATATTTCGCCATTCATGATATGCAATACTTCATAACATCTAGCTCTCTAACAATAAACAATATCTTTATAAAATAATTCCGGTTCAATGTAATTAATTTTCCTCTTCTTTGCCAATCTCCCACAACTTCTCCCAATTTGCGCAAAAAGCTTTTAAAAAATGCGCAAGGGAGCTGGAAGAAACAAATGCGCGAGATCAAAGTAGTCCGAGCTTCATTGGATGGAGCTGATTATTTTTATGACATGATAGCAGAGTCGGCCAGGAGATGAGATACCTCGTCCCCCCTAACGACGTCTTTGCTGAGACCAACCCCCGCCCCTTGTGCTTCTGCCAGTGCCACCGATGCCACCCCGTGACCGGAATACCTCATCGGCGTCGCCTTACGACGCTTTCTTTCCTCTTTCTTTCCATCCTACGTCGCGTTATTACAGCCTGCTGACAGGGTCTTGACAAATTAAGGGTGCTGTTCAGGTCCCTCTCAATGTCGCATCTCCCTTTTTCGGTAGCCCAATATTGTCATCATAATAATAATACCTTTATTTTATTTAATGATACAATATACACTTCTTTGATATCCTGTGATAGGGGTCGTCCATAAAGTGCGTTACCAATTTTGGACTAACACCCCCCCCCCCCCCACCAGTTTTGTCTTATCCAGTTCAGTTGCCAATATGCCTACGTGACCATGTGGTGAACTATCAGCTTCGGTAATTAGTCAAGAATAAATAAAAATATTAAATTATCACATATTGAATTCGATATGAAAAGTTTTTAATTCCTAATATTCCAGGTCGAAATATATTGCATTTTGAATAAAACAGTTGAATTTTCGACCAAACCAGATTTTCTACCAAAAGAGATGAGTTTTCAACCAAATAGTTAAATATTCAAAAATATTCAAAACTAAAAATATCGGTTTCAAACAAGAAAGATGAATTTTAACCAAGAAAGATGACTTTTCTACCATAAAGGATGAATTTTTAATCCAAAAGGTACGAATTTTTTAGAAAACTGTAGAATTTTTAACCAAAAGAGATGAATTCCAAATCAAAAATATAATAGTAGACTTTTCAATCAAAAAAATAACTTTTAACCAAAAATAGTTGGATCTTCTTATTCGGTTCTATTAAGTCAGTTCGCATATTAACGAAAAAACGAGAAAAAGGGAAGTTTCTTGGGAACAGGGGAAAAAAAGGATTCTTTTTAAAAGGGTGTAAAGAGGGTAATATGGGAGAGAGTGTGGAGTGCGAAATATGAAACTCAATTTCAAACTCATTAAGTTATTATTGAACTGTAACGTTAACGGGCAACTCATTTTTCGTAAAATTCGCATACTTTGTTAAAATTTATCATCAGGAAACGTATACTAAACATTATCATGCCAACGGCCATACCACGCTGAAAAACCGAGTTCTCGTCAGATCACTGAAGTTAAGCAGCGTTGGACGCGGTTAGTACTTGGATGGGTGACCATTCAAGAATACTGAGTGCTGTTGGCACATCGTGGGTGTGGTGAACCCACACTTGTAGTTATTTATAACTACAAGAAAACTACCTAGAAACAATACCCGAATCGGGTAGTGTCACGCCTACCCTGAAAGGGAAATGGCTTAATGGTATACATCTAAGTTCATAACGTTACTTCCACTGCCCCCTCCCGTTAACATCCGTTGTTTTGGGCGCGATCCCCCCCCCCCCCCCCCCATTGGTAACGAAGTTTATGGACGGCCCCATATGATGTGTTTGTATCACAGCCATGAAGCCTTTCTAATATCTTCAAGCACCACTCTCTTCATCTGACAGTAGAATCGCGCACTTTTTACAATTAAAGAGCAAATCTGAGAAAAATTTTTCTTGGTATTCATCTTGCAACAGTTATAAAAAAAATACCTGAAGAGAGGATTGAATCCGGCTCGAAGGACCAATCTTCGAAACTGAACCCAAACAATCTAGAGAAAAAGTTTTCTTGCCACTCAACTTGCAACAGTTTTAAAATAACCCTGAAGATTCAACCGAATCCGGCTCGAAGGACCAATTTTCATAACTAAATGAGGTTCCTTATTTGCTCATCAATAATTAATCTCTTAAAGACTAATGTGGTTCAAATACAGCCACTATTCGGTAATCTGGCATTTGTTTTTTTATTTAAGAATCAGATGACAGACAAGCTTCCTATTACCGTGTTTCTCCTTGTTATTCTGTTCTCGACTAGAAATCTATTTTTCTACAAATTACTACAAGATTCAGGCGTGTTGTTATTGTCGACACTAAAGACGCTAAGGACGCTAAAGCCGCACTGATCTCTTTTTCTCGTCGTTGCTATTCTTTCGGCATCTTCTTGCGCAATGGACGTGGACAAAGGCTGGAACTATAAATTGGGAATCCACTTATTATTGTATGGCGCGCGACGGATTGACGATGTTATTCTTAACCAAATGAGAGACGCGGTCTCGCGACGTGACGCGTCATCGGTGGCAGCTACTCGCGATGACAAGGAACTTCTTCTGAGCAGTGCTGCAACCTCTTCGTATTGTTCCCTCACAACAATTTGTTCTGATTGACGTCGAAACAAGAAAAAAAAAGATTTTATTCAATGAACCTCTCGTCACGTGCTATAATTCGACTTTAGAAAGATTACATCTAATTAAATAACAGGATTCTTCTTCTTGAATCATTAAAATATTTTGTAAATTTGACCAAGAACCGAACATTAGAGAACGGCAGCGAGGTCTATGGCTTAATATCTCTGTCCAATAAATTTTAATACGCATCTTTAAAAACATAAACTTAAAGAATGTCAATTTGTGGAACAGAATTGCACAAAAAGCCTTAAAGAGAAGCACGTTACCAAAAATCAGTTAAAAAAAACATAAACTCAAAACAAAATTCGGTAACCAAATTGCATAAAAAGACTTCAAATTACCTTTCTATTTTACTTATTCTTTCTCCGTCTGTTTTAGACTACAGAGAACCAACATATTTCAAAGCCAATTTAGACTTTCTCATCAACATTTTGCCCTTGATAAACATTATTTTTGTAATACAGCTAATTTTAGTTTTTTTATTGATTGATTAAAATTCATTAATATTTTTTCCCGGTCTTCCATTCACATCTATCACATTTAAAAAAAAACGATGCTTACATACACCACACAAAAGATTCTACTATTTTTCTAACATTCACCACAACCCCTAATTTTTATTTTAAAAGTGAAAAATATCACTGTCGAACCATACGATTGTGACTGGAATTTATCCAAAAGAATTATAATTCTTAGTCAGAACCGGGAGTTTTCGTAAAGATTGATTAATTTTGACTTGGAATAGGGATTAGGGAATTAGAAATTTGAGTTTTTAAATAAAAAAATACTCTATGATGTAACTAATTAACACTAGACAACTTCTCCAAATTTTGGGAAAATTCAACAATTTTGTCAAAAGGTCATACTTTTTAATTGAAGATTCAACTGTTCTGTAAAAAAATTCAAGAAATGATTAATCATGTTTTTAGTATTGCTTATTTATTTAATTATTCAATACAATCATCTTGTAATAATTTGTCAAAGCTTTCTAAAATAAAAATATTAATCAAATTCCTAGAAACGTGTACCGTTAAGTTATTACCCACTTGTCTTCTCATAAAGCTTCTTTCATTAATGAAAAAAACAGTTATTCAGTTTCACATACGAACACATTATTTATAAGAAACTTACGATAAATTCTTATACATGCTAAAAAGAGCAAATTTCATTGTCAAGATTCTCTTTCTGAAAATCAAGAATGTCGATTTCGTTGTCAAAATTCTCGATTGCAAAATCGAAGTAAGTTGTTCCGATAAGTCCAGACTTTCGCATTGAAAATCTAGAATCTTGATTTCATTATCAAGGTTCTAGTTCTACTATTCGAGAATCTCGATTTCATTGTCAAGATTCTCATTGCGATAAGTTAGGATTCTCGTTCTGAAAATCGGAATTCGCGGTTTCATTGTCAGGTTCTCGTTCTGAAAATCGAGAGTCTTCATTTCATTGTCAAGATTCTGTTTCTAAAGTTCTAAACATTCTTCTTGAATCATTAAAATATTATTTGTAATATTCCAGAGTCTCTAAAAGCGTTTCAAAAGTTAAAGAAATCATCTAGTTAATCTAGTATGTTAAGCAAGAAATGGTGAAGGCTGCATTAATTTTTAGAAGACTTTATGCGATGGTCGTAATAATGGCTTAATAAATAATGAGCGACGTGGATGATATAACGAAATTTTTATGTGAGAACAAAAAAGACTACACATATTGAATTGTATACGTAAATCGCCAATCGACGGCGGACCTTTTTTTACAGTCCAATTCAAAAGACGTGGTTCATATTAGCAGGTCTGCAAATAGAGGGAAATCCCCCTAGAGCGACGATCGAATCGAGTGACCGGACTCAATTATATCGAGCTCGTCCACTTCAATTCGATTCGACTCTATTGCCTAGACCAACGACGTATGCCAACACTAAACTAGAGCGAAAAATATTAATTTTTCAGGTCGTTTTAAATTTTATGTTTTATTTGTATGGTGAAGCTGTATTCCAATATTTATTACCAAAAGGCACATTTTTTCGAAAGAATTCTGAATATTATTTAAACGTCACTCACTCAGTCCTAGCTTCGTTATACTGTCGAGGATGAAGGAGTTTATAGGAAGTATACGAAGCGGTAAAAGGGTGGAGGGGGTTTAGATTTTCAGATGAATCTAGAATTCCCGCGTTGTTTATTTAAATACCACGTTCGCTCTGCAACGCTGCTCCGATTCAGGTCGCTGATCAATATCAGTAGCAAGCATCCCAGGCGAAGAGCTTCACAAAGTCACCATGTGAAGCTCTCCACGTGGGCCTATTAGTATCCAAGGTCTTTCGTTTCATGCATTTCATATAAACTATTTGTCGCCACACTTACCTGCCCTGGCATAACTCTAGCTTCCTTTACGTCCATACATTTCCTCATTCCCATCATTCTTTCCTTGGTTTGACTCTGGGTACGCCTACCATTTACTTTAATGGAAAATTTAATTAGGTTTACAATTGAAAACTCAATTATCTCAATTAAATTAACATATCAGTTTTTAACAACCACAAATTAGAAATTTAAAAATGTATGTAATTACAACTGTAAACGATGAAATCAATAAGATAATTTTAATTTCGCAAGTGCTCGAAATTATACAATTTCAAGTTTAACACCTTCAAAATTGAAGAATTGAAAAATGAGGCATTTCAAATTGACATTCAAAAGTCAACGATTTTGATTGTGAAGTACTCAGCACCCATCACGTTTGGATAATTTCATATTGAAAGCACTAAAAATGTTAAAAATCGGAAGTATTCATAAATTATATTTTAAATTCAATTTCTTGAAATGTTAAGTCTTTGATGACTAAAAAGGTTTCATTTAAACGTTTCATTGTTAAAGAATTTTAAATAATAAGCTTACATTCTAGATCCAACAATTTATAATTAAACCCAATCAAAACGTAACAGTTTTAAAAATCAACAAAGAATTTGAAAATTTTAAATTTTAAATTGGAAGCTATCAAAATTGCAAATTTTTAAATACGAAGCCATGAGAAACTATACGGAAAAAATTAGGATTAAATTAAGAAACGATTGGTACGAATACGCCCAATGCAATATTTTTATGATCCACAAAAAATGTGCCTAGTCTCAAGAAAATGTACTAAAATGAAAAAAATAAAGTTTCTTCAATCTAGTACATTTTCTGGAGCCAAGAAATATTTTTGTAGATCAAAAAAAAAAGAAGCAGAAAATGTACCGTATCCTTTTCTGAATGAATTTTCTTGATTTAATATTAATTCCTTTTACGTGTATGTTTCAAAAGTCGTGCGTTATCAAAGATGAAAAAAATTTCTATTCAAAACATGAAAATTTGAACATTGTCAAATTTAAAAGTTTGAAGTTGTACGATTTTAAATTATACTCGAAATTATAAGAGTTCAAAGTCGAACAGTTTCAAATTTGTAGAATATAGAAGTTACAAATATGGTATTTAAAAGATATAATAATGTCGAATTGATTTAATTAATAAACAAACTTAACTTTTTCTATTTCATCTGTACTTACTCGAGATAAAACGCAGCATCAAATTTTTTTCACAATTTTTAACGAATGAAAGAAAGGAAAGGGAAATTTGAAAACCAAAATATTTCTCAAATTAAATGCAGACTAAATTAATAGACCTGAATTCAAACGTCTACTATTTTATTTTCGTATCCGAATTCAACTCTTTTGGATAAAAATTGTACTACATATTTGGTTTAGGATTCAACTATTTTGTTGAAAATTCATTTTTTTAACTGAATATTTAACTATTCCATTATTAGTTGAAAACTGATCGTTTTAGTTACGTAACATTAAAAAAAGGAGGGGGGTTCGTGTTTTGTTACGATGTGTTACGTGTGGAGGGGGGGGGGGGTATTTTTGACCCGACGACGTAATATTTCTAATTGCATATCCCATTTAAAAAAAGCGATGTTACGAAATATCTCCAAAATATCGAACACATTGTGGTCGAAAAGGAGAAAATTTACATTGTAAATAATTGTTTAGTATTGGGAAATAATTCTGTTCTTAACATTTTGCTATCACACTATGATTTTTAATCTTTTTTACATTCTCGAAGAGATAAGAAAAATTAAATTATGGGCGAAAACTTATTTCGAAAAATTCGAAAAAAAATTTAGAAGCTTTTTAATAATTTTGAAAGATTTGAGGAGATTAATTTTGTTTTAAGATTGCTGGGCTAATTTCAAATGGTTTAGGTTTTTATTTGGAAGAATAATTTTAAGTTTTGAAGATTTCAAAATGTGTGGTAAAAGAATATGGAAGACTTCAAGAAAATTTTTATTTTTCAGGATTGAAACAATTTTTAGGTAAACTGAATTCGGACGGGTGTCAAAAGAATGAAAAAAAAATGTTCTCAAGATTCGTAGGAAAATTTCAAATGATTTTTTTTAATGAATTCTGAAAGAAAATCGAAAAAGATTACAAAATATTTTAAATTATTTCCTAAAATTTTTAAAAAGAGTTTACATGATTTTAAAGCAAAATTTTGCAATTTTGCCATATTAGATCTTTTCAGAAAAAATCTGAGTAAGTTTAAGAGATATTTAAAATTTTTGAAACGATTTTTTTTAATTAAAGCTTATAAAGATATTTTAAAAATTTTGTAGGGTTTCAAGAAAATGAAAAAAAAAATCATTAGGTTCCTGAGAAAAATAAAAATTATGTTTTATTTTGAAAAATGAATTCAAAGAGAATATTTAAAAAGATTTTAAAACATTTCACAAGATTTCTAAAATTGCCAAAGAAGAATCTGAAAAATTTTAATGCAATTTTTGTAATTTTGCAGAATATAAAAGAAATTCAGAAAAAATTTGAATAATTTTAAAAGATTAGAAGGTTTAGAAATTCTGAAAAGATTAAAAAAAAAGAATTTTCTTAATTTCTAATCTTATAGGATTTGAAGAGATTCACAAAGAATCTCAAACTTTAAAAGATTTTACAAAATGTAGATTTTTAAAGATTTCAAACAAAAACTTTAGAAGCTTTAAACGAGTTTTGAAAGGTTTCAAGAGAATAAACAAATTTTTTCAATATTTCTGGAAACATTTGGTTTAAAATCTTCTATATTCTTTTTTGAGACATCTGAAATATTCAAAAATCTTTTTTAATTTTGTCAAGAATCTTATAAAAATTATATTTATATAAGTTTAAAAACAAACTGATAATACTTCTTTTCTTGTCAGTAATTTCAATATTTGTGTGACTAAAAAATATTTAAAAAGCATTCAGTGTTACATCAAAATAGTGTTTTATTTATTTCTAGACAATACTGCTTCTTTAAAAACCTTTATTTCATTTAAAAAACGTCTCTTGTGTTTTAAACATAATACGAAAAATGTGACATAACGGCGGTGGGGGGGGGGGGGGCGAAGGAAATTTTACGGTCTGTTACATGGGGGGATTTGAAGTTCAACCTTTTTTGTTTAGAAATTCGACCATTTAGTTGAAAATGTATCTTTGCAGGTTCAAAATTCAGCTATTAGGTTAAAAATTAAACTATTTTGTTGAAAATTCAACTGTTTTGTAAAAAGTCATATTTTTTGTTTGAAAATTCCACTGCTTTGTTGAACTTTCGTCTTTTTGAATTGAAAATTCATCTTTTGTGGAAGGGAAGTTCTTGATTAAAAATTCAACTGTCGTTTAAAAATTTCGTCTTTTTGGCTTAAAAATTCGACTATTTGGATAAAAATGTGACTCTTTGTTGTTTGTTTATAGTTTTTTGTTGAAAGATTCAACTATTTGGTTGAAAAATCATCTTTTTTGGATGAAAATTCATCTTCTCGGGTTCTAAAATGAACCGTTTTCTAAAACATTCGACTTTTCAGCTTGAAAACTCAACTCTTTCGTTGAAAATTCACTTCTTTCGGTACAAAATAATTTTTTTTGTTTGTTAAAAATTCAACTATTTTGTTGAAAATGCAATATATTTTGACTTTAAATCCACACAAAAAAATTGGTGGTACGAAATCCTGCAGGTTATCCAATCTGAGGTAAACTTTCCGTGCTTACAGGCCTGTAACGTGCTGCCTCTAACGGTGTCCGCTTGGCCGATCATCTGCAACATTTTGTAACCTCCCGTGTAGAAATTAGGTCATGGCCCAAACAGGGCCCAGGCTTGGCAAAACTAGGCCCTGGCCTGGCGATCTAGCCTGGGCCAAGCTTGAATGAAACGCCAAATCTGGCCAGGGCCAGGTTATATTGCCAGGCTCGATCGCCCAGCTTGGCCCAGGCTTGGCCCTAGTTTATTATCGATTCCCAGCCATTGTTAATTTTTTAAATTAAAAGTCGAAATTAAGGAGAAATATTTTTTATTCAAATTTGAAGTTATATATTTATTATTTAATAATTGATAATTCGATGAAAAAGTTTTCTCAATTTGAGGTTAGAAGTCACATGTAATCTTGATGTGAAAATATTATTTATAATTAATATAAGTACTTACTTGCACTTTCACCGCGTACATATGGGATACTGCCGAGTGTTCGATGCCTCCGGACTCTTAGAGTGCTTTTTATTTTAGGCATTTTTATCGCAATGTAATTTCAATGATGATTTGTATTTTGTTCATCGACCATCATCATCAGCACCATCACCACTATTCTCAATCACTCACACAAAATTTATAAGTTCAGTTTGGCTCAAATTATGACTCGAATTACCTGTCAAGATACTTTAAGAATGTTAATTTATACCAAATTAGCCACTTTGTAAAGATTCACACTCCAAACTCCAAAGTAATAAGTAAACAAAGAGAATAGTACTACGCCATCTGTCGTCAATTTTTGGAACTTTGACACTAGCTGGGCCCAAGCTCGAGCCATTGCAAAATTCGAGCTAGATCCAGGCTAGGGGCGCCCAGCCTGGCCCAAGTCTGGAACATGGAACAAACTTGGCAATTTCTGCACGGGCTCAGTTTTTTCTGCGTCCTTAGCGTTTCATTATTAAATGAAGTTTTAAGAACAAATTTTGACTTATGATGGGGGGGGGGTCGTATTTGTGACGTCACAATAGGGAGTTCAAGCTTTGTGTGATGATCTATGACAATTTTCCGCAATATTTATTATTATTATTATTATTATTATTATACCATTAAGCCATTTCCCTTTCGGGCTGGCATCTAGTAGAAAAGACTAAGCGCCCCCCAGATATCGATAAAAGCCCAGATTTTCCATGGCAGATTTGATCTTTTCATTCGAGAAAGCAACGAACAAAAATTGCAGCGGAGTTGAGAGAGAGGGCTGATGCTGATGCAACTGCAGCAATGTAGGAACCAACCGGTAGTTGAATTTCCCGAGGCAAAGGAACAGCACAGCTCTTTCCACATGTAAGCTCCTTGATTGCCGGAGGTATGCCAGCGCACAATCGGTTGCAGGATACGGTTGGGTGTTCCTTGTCGAAAGGACGATGAGGGGGTGTGCTGGAGGAGGAGGGAGGCGTGGGTGGGGATCCTGAAAGGGCAAGAAGGGAAGCTGGAAGAGGATATGGCTCAACTCGTTCGACCCATTCATATCTCGATGAAAAGGCCGCGTCGAACAGACATCCTGAAAGGAGAAGAGAATTATTGTGATTATTATTATTAACCTTTCTATAGGAATGATTTTCCATTTTCCCGTCTGTCTTCGACTTTCGGCAGAAATAAAGCCCATTCCTCCACCCCACATCTCGACCTCCAACTCCGTCCGTGGAAAATTGCTCCCAATCTCAATTTGCGAGATCAAAACTGTAAGTGTTCTCATTTATTTGTATAAATTTGCTTTTTTGGTTGTTAGAGCATTCCAGAATTGTGTAGAAATTACAACAATTTATTTAAATTCTCATTTCGTCATCAGTTTTAAGGGATATTGTTTATTCTACAAGAATCAGATACCCACTGGCTGGAGCCCCGTAACTGAAGGCCGTCCATAAACTACGTCACCAATTTTGGGCTATTCTTGCCCCCTCGCGGCCCTTACAAAATTAACTTAATCGTTGGCTAAACACGTCTTTTACGTTTATTCTATATTTTTTCGCGAATTTTCATCCAAAAAGGATGTCTTTAACAATATAGCTCAATTTTCAACAAAACAATTAATTTTATAACAAAATAATTTAAATATTAAACGCAATAGTTCAAGCTAAAGTTTCAAGCTAAAAAGTTCAATATTTTAGAAAACAATTGACTTTTTTAACTAAAGAGATTAATTTTTAACAAGACAGTTAATTTTTAATCAAGAAAGATACATTTTTAAATTAAATAGTTGAATTTTCAACTGAAAAATATATGCTTTCAACCAAAAAGATAAGTTCTGTGCCAGTATCAAAAATTAATTTTCAAACAAAAAACTTCAAAAGTTCATTTGAATTAAAAAAGACGAAATATTGACAAAAATTAAAATCCTCCAAAAAATATTGATTTTGGACAAATAAGATTAATTTTCCACCCAAGAAGACAAACTTTCAGAAAAATACATGAATTTTCTACCAAGTAGTTGAATTTTCAACTTATAAAGAATTTTCAACCTAAAAATATGATTTTTCAACAAAAAAGGTAATTTTCTACCAAATTGTTAAATTTTTAAATAAAAAAATTCAATTTTTAACGAAATAGTTTAATGTTATACCAAAACAGTTGAATTTTCAAACCAAAAATATGAATTTCCTATAAAAAAGTTATCCTTGAACCAAAAAGTTATTTTCATCAAAATAATTAAACTTTCAATTAAGGCTGTGGCTAGTCGTCCCGAAAAATTTGGGGAGTTGGAAAAGGCGCTGGACTAGTCGTCCTGAAAATTCGTGACGACTAGCCAAGCTATGAAAAATACTTCACTACTCATCCCGAATTTCGGGACGACGAGACACTCCGTTCAATTAAATAGTATAATTTTTAACCAAACGATATAAATTTCAAACCCAATATATAATGCCAGACTTTTCAACCAAAAATAATCAACTTTAACTAAAAAAAGTTATATTTTCTTAATGGGTTCTATTAGTTCAGTTCGCATTTAAGCGGAAAACCGAGAAAATGGGGTAAAGGGTAAGTGTCTTGAAAACAGAGGGAAAAAGAAGAATTTTTGTTTAAAAAAGGGAAAAGAGAGAAATAAAGGAAAGAATGTGACGTCCAGTGGTGTCAGAACACTGATATCTCAGGAATGCGCAGAAGTGATTTCTGTGTATTTTTAAATTGACACATGGGGTTACATAACCTAAAAATACACAGGAATCACTACTGCGTATGCCAGAGATATCCGCGTTCTGACACCACTGGTGAAGTCTGATATACGAAAGCCATTTTCAAACTTCTTAAGTTATTATTGAACTGTTATTATTGAAACCGACTAAACTTTATCTCAGTTCGTCACGTTACTTCCAGTGACCCCCCCCCCTACCCTATGCCTCACCCTGTTACAAACCGTAGTTTTAGGTGCGCCCCCCCCCCCACTCAAGTTGGTAACGTAGCTTATGGACGGCCCCTAAAGCGGTGAAGCGTTCGTATCGGCATTCGACAAGCAAACGAAAGGTCCACGGTTCGATACCCAGCGGAGTCAAAGGCGTTCCATTTTTTTTCACTCACTCCTAGGTGAATCTTTGAACCGTGAAGCATCAATAAATACAAAATGCAAAAATTAAATTTTATAATTAATTACTTTTTCAAAGCGACTAGTTTTTATTAAATATATTTATTTTGAGAATTTTCTTGACGTAGGTAGGGTCTTTGGTATTCATTTTTTACAAGCCTCTTGAAGATCACAGAGGTTCGATATCATAACGCATAGCAAGCAAAGCATTCATACCCGGGTGCACAGACGAACACCCACACACGCACTAATTACAAAGTATCGCATCGACAGTAACGTACACGCCCACGCACTACGGATCCGCTCTTTGCAGACCCCAAACAAGACCCGCTTTGTGTACCATCTCCCCTACCTTTATTTCTCAGAGGATAAAGAAAAGGCACTCGCTCCCTGGCGAATGCCTTTACCACTTGTACAGATCCTGACAGTAATTTTTTTTTTTTCAAACTTTATTACTATATGTTTCTTAATATTTTTAAATCAACAGAAAGTTTTCTGTGCATTTGTTGACCTATAAAAACATTTGACAAGGTAAATAGAAGTAAACTTTGGGAAGACTTTAAAGAGTACGGAGTCAATGGATGGCTCCTACTAGCAATAAAAACAATATATACAGGTAGTAATGCGAGTGTAAGAGTTAATGGGAAACTGAGTGACTGGTTCGATATTATGCAAGGCGTGAAACAAGGATGCGTTTTTCTCCTCATGGCTCTTTATAATATTTATGAATAAGTGTCTAAGAGTAAGAAGGTTATCGGCAGACCAGGGTCCATTCTCAGAAGTAAAAGCATATAAAAAAAAGAACAAAAGTTGACATATGGGAAAGAAATCAGTTTAGATGGTTCGGTTATCTTGAAAGAATGAAAGATGAACGACTGACCAAACAAGTGTATAAAGGTAAAGTAAATGACAGAATGCCCAGAGGTAGACCGCCAAAAGAATGGTTAGAACCTGTGAATGAGACATTAATCCGAAGAGACATAAGAAGCCATAGAAACACGAGAGCTTGCATGAAAAAATGCATGGACGTGAAGGAAGGTAGAGTAGTATGCCAGGACAGAAAAGTGTGACGACAAATAGTTTGTAAACAGAGTGACAATAGAGTGAATGACGCCTGAAGCAAAGACCTTGGATAATAATGGGCCCAAGTGGGGAACCACACATAACAATTTTGTGAGGCTCTTCACTTGGGGTGATCGCTAGAGAGATTGATCAGCAACCTGGGTCGAAGCAGTGTTGCGGAACGAACGTGTCATTTAAATAAATAACACGAGAATTCTAGATAAAACTAAAAAATCTATGCCCCCTACCTCACATTACTCCTTTCCTCACCGAGCAAGTCACGCCTACCCCGAAAGTGAAATGGCTTAATGGTATAATAAAACATTGAAAAAGGACGATATTTCGAATCGAACAAAAAATAATTGAAATTATATCATTTATAAATACAAGCGTTCGAAATTAAATCATTTGAAATTCAAAGTGCTTGAAATTCACAAATTTTAAATCAGACGCCCTGAAAATTTTAAAATTTCACACTGTCATTCTTAAAATTTGACCATTTTATAAGAAAAGAGTTAAAATTGTATAACTTCTATTTGAATGATTTCAGATTAAAATTTTAAAAACTAAATCATTTAAAATTCAAAGGAGTTGCAATTGCATTATTTTTAATTAAAAGCGTTCAAAATTGAATACTTTCAAAATGAAAACTATTGAATTTTAATCATTTTTAATTATTAACGATTAAAATTTGACAATTTTAAATTGAAAATTTAACTGAATTTTCAAAGTCGAAGCTTCTGAATTGTTAGAATCTAAAATTTTTCTTACATAACAAAATTATTATTTAATATTAAAATTGATTAGACAAATTTTTCTATGATCAAAAAATAAATTTACCATTATTTTCACCTTTCAAAATAGAAAAATTCCAACTATAAACCTTTCAAATTGAATTATAAAAAAGAACGTTGAAAATGAAGTAACTTTAAATGGGAGACATTGAAAATGAAAAAATTCCTACTACGGAACATTGAAAATTAAACGAATCCGAACTTTGTTTATAACTAAGGTATCAATTTCAAATAGTTTTATTCTGATCTGTTTTGATTTTGAACAATACAAATTTTAACTTTTTAATTTCAAATCGTTTATTTTTTAACGGCTCACTTATAATAAATTGTTATATTCATTTTTTAAATATTCCTATTAAATATTTTTGAATTTCAAATGATTAATTTTTTTTAATCTTCCAAACTAAAATTCAGGAAATTTAAAATATTACATCAAAAATAAAAAATACAAAAAAATAATACAAAACAAGATCGCTATGATTACAATTTTTTAAATTGCATAATTTTAAGACTTTTGATTCGAAATTATTATCTTTTTTTAAGTTGTGTTTGAAATTTTCACTACTATGGAAAATTTTACAAATTATTTCCTTAATTTGTTATTATTTTTAATTTATTCATGATGCATTTAATCAAAAATTGTTTAATTGCCAATCCTCTACACTGGAAATTATACAACTATCGAGTCTCTTAATCTGATATTCCACGAATTTAAAGACTTTGAAAAACCAGACAATTTTATACGTTTAAAATTGAAACCAAAAAATTAAGAATATTTAAATCTAAAATTATCAAATATAAATGTGACCATCAAGGGCTGCAAAATATGAAATTTTGGAAGATTTAATAGTGCAATTGTCCTGACTTTTTTAATATTTGAATTTTAAACTATTATTGATTCAGGAGGATATCTCTGCCGTGATTTGGGAAAACACCGTTAACTGCAAAATGAACGAAGCCGAGAAAATCGACGAAAACTGTTCGAATCTTTATTCGCGTGTATCGCGGATTCTTATTCATTTTCTGCATTTTTTTTTGTTGTTCTTGACTAATTTGCATACGATCTTTTCATTTTTGCAAGAAAAATTGTTAAAAAATGTTGATTAATTATCTAAAATGCAGTTAACGGTGTTGATTGGGATGCTGAAATTCGAGAAAACGCCGTAACGGGCAGATACGGCTCTCTTCGAATTACGGACCTCAGAAATAGGCCTGTCGTGATTTGAGAGAACGCCGTTCACGGCAAAAGAATATGAATGAGTGGAATTATTATAAAATATTAGTCAATTATGAAATTATATTTATTATGAAATATTGCATATAAGATTATTATTAATATCCATAATTGTTTTATCTTTTTTGCGCTTGTTTTTAAATCAGCCAAATAGATATTAATGTTATCTATTTCAATAAATTGGAAGTCGGTACTAAAAAAAAAACCGGATATATATATAAGAATGTTATAAGTTTTATTAAATTTCATTAATAATAAATAATACGAAATTCTAGCGGAAATAATGCATGTTTATTTATTAAATGTACATAAATTCCGAATATTTGGAGTAACAATCAAACACGAAATTATTGACTGAAAATGAAGTGATTTTAAACATACTTGGATTATAATCATATAATCAAATTCCACGTTATAATCATAAAAAATTAAATATTATAAAATACATTTTTTAAATGTTAATTTTGAAATAAATGACTAAACATAATATGACTAAACATATATCGATCGAAAAATCGATAAATAAAGAAATCGATATATTTTTGAATTTGAAAACCAATTAAAAGTATTAAATAAAACAAATTTTTTAAAACAATTTCATTAATTTTCTTTGAAAATTTCCAATTCACTTTTTCCACTTTAAACAATTGAAATGATTTACAAACATTATTTTTACTTATTACATTTTTTAACAATATAGCTTCTTGTTAACTTAAGACTGTTAATAATTATAACAAATACAGACTTTCAATAGTAAATTTGCATTTTGAAACTAATAATAGGTGCAGATACGGCGTTTCTCGAATCACAAACCTTTCTTCTCGGGGTTCGATGATTCCGGAGAACGCCGTAAGCACTTACGGACCTCTCTGAAATCACGAAGGCTGGAAATCGCCGTCCAATAATTTTGGTAAAGTCCGTAACTACCCGTTACGGCCTTTTCTCGAATTTTGACGTCACGTATTTAGTCGTCTCTGATTTACGCCTGCAGTTAACGGTCAGATACGGCTCTCTCTCAAATCACAACTCGCCAATCTTTGCAGTTAACGGTGTTTTCCAAAAATTATGCAATAATTATTTTTAAAGTTATTAACAATTTAAAAAAATTATTTTAATAATCAGGTGTATCTTTTTATCACGATTCCAACGATATAAAAAACTCATTTTTCGATTTTTTGCAGTTAACGGTGTTTTTCCAAATCACGTATCTAAACTGTAGTAAAAAAAACATTTTTTACAATTAGATGTTTTTATTAATATTTTCTTTATGAAATCACCTCCATAATATAGCAATGAACGAGATATTATTATTGTTGACTGATTAAAATCCCAAAAAAGTTTTTAATACTTTTACGATGTATTTTTTATAAATAAACGTAACGTTTCCGTATGCAAAATGATATTCAATATCCTTGAATATTTCGAAGGTATCATTTATTTTATCCAGTGTTTAAAGTTACGTTGAGTTAATATTAAAAACTGTTGAGTAATTCCTAATTTTTTTCCAAAAAAAGAGTTTTAAATAGATGAATTTTAATTAGTGCCTAGATGAGTAATTTCAATGCTTGTATAACTCAAAAGAAAAAAATATTCAAAAAACATTCAGTGTTACGTAGAAATCTTGATTTATTCATTTCTAGACTTCTAGACTTTTTTATCAAGTGTATTTTATCTTAAAAAAACCTTTTTCTTATTTAGAAATTGTATATTACGATATACGCATGAAATATACCGTGAACTTTAAAAATCTTTCAAATCCCCTGAAATGCCTTAAAATCTTTTGCAATTACTTAAAAAAAACTGAATTATTTTAAAACACATTTAAACCTTTTAAATTCCATGTTATCCTTACAAATTCTTCGGATTCTTTTGAAGATGTTGAAACCCTTTGAAATCCTGTAAAAACAAGTGAAATCTTATAACAACCCCTTAATGTCCCGTGAAATGCCTTGAATTCTCTGGTAATCTTTTGTCAAAATCCTTTGAAAAACGTCAACAATTTTTGAATTCTGTAAATGCTGTTGAAATACATTGAAATACATTGGTCGTTGTATGATTTACAACAAAATCATTTTATAATAATAAATAACCTACTGGTGAAAGAATTTTTAATTTTTTGGTGAAAGAAAATGTGGCTTTTTTCGGAGAAAATTGAAAAATAAATTAGTAATATTTGAAATATTACAATGACCTTAAATTTTTCAATCCCTTCTACCAATCAGAGAAAAAAACAAAACCGAATTTGCATATTTAAAAATGTACAGATTTTAGAATGAAATGAAAAAATAAGGAGTTCACAAAAATTTGTTTCTTCATATTCAAAATGATTATCTATTCTTATATTTTAAGTTGAATTTCAAAAACAAATGCTTTCTTTACAACAACCCTATTCAAATCTATTGAAATTCCTTGAAAGTTCTTCGAAAAATTTGGATTCAGATCCTTTGAAATCACGTTAAACTTTATGGAATCCGAAGAAATTACTTCAAATATTTTGATATCCTTAAATTCTCTTAGAATTCTTTGAAATCCATTCAAATTCTTTGGAATCCATTTTTCATCCAAATCCATTTTAATTCCTTAAAACTGAGGAAATCATTATAATCCTTAGAATCAGAAATCCCTTAAAATTCGCGGAAAACCTTTGGAATTTCTTTAAATTCGTTGAAATTCTTTAGAATTCCTTAAAATCACTGTAAATTCATCACAATCCTTAAAAATATATGGAAATCCTTCAGAATCTCTTGAAATATTTGGAAATTCGTTCGAATCTATTGGTGTATTTGAAACCCTTTGCAATCCCGCAAAATCCCTTGAAATCTGGTAAATCATATGAAATTCTTTGAAATTTTGAAATATGGTATACGCACAGAAATCAAGTGAGCAATCACTCGGAAGCCTTCCTTGTTGTAGAATTTAAAATTCAATCGAAATTTTGAATAACTTCAATATATCAAAAGACCTTACGCAGAATGTATGGAAGAGGCCTTTCTGTGGATTTGACTGACCCATATTTATTTTGTGGTTCATGAAATTAGAAGAAAGTTCCCAAAAGTACTTGGACCAATTATAACTAGTTTTTTTTTGCGGGATCCTTTGCGCCTTTAAAATTAAAAAAAAAAATTAATTTAGCACAATCCGAGTTTAAAAAATTCAAAATATAAAATTGAATTCAATCCATCCTGATTCACTTGTATTCAGTTCAATGTACTTGAATTGAACAGAAGAAGTCACCTATATAAGTTGCACTGGAATTTCTTTGACTTCGCCCTAAATTCATTGAAAATAATTCTTCAAGTATTTCATATTTAACTTTCATCCGACCGCATTTGAATACTGCTGAATTTATTTTTAAATCAGTTGAATTCAAACTTAATGGCTCCCCCACTTTTAAATGCCCCAGAATTTGAAACATCCCCACTTTAAAAAAATCCGTTACTGCGCGGGATTTGAGTTCACTTGCAATCATCGCCGCCAGCACTGTATTCAAGAGTCCATAAATAATTCTACATTCGGCAACAACTGTTTTCGATGTAACGCAATCTAATGCTAATAATAATTCAGCATCGTAACATTATTCTAAATCAGTAAATTGAATGGTGATTGGAAGATGCCCCACAGAAAAATACCTATATTGTTTTTCTTTCCAAAATTAAATAACTAAATTTGTAACACAATAGTTGAATTTCTAACTACATAGTTGCATTTTTAACTTACGAAGATGATTATTCAACAAAATAGTTGAATTTTCAACAACAGTTAAATTAATTATCAATCAAACAGTTGCACTTACAACTAAATATTTGAACTTTCATGCCAAAAAGGTGAATTTTTTAGAAAACACTTGGATTTTCAATTCAAAAGGACGAATTTTCCATTAAAAAAACGAATATTCGACAAAACAGTTGATTTTTAACAAAATGTTTATATTTTCAAAAAAAAATTGAATTTTCAACTAAAACGATGAATCTTCAACAACAGCAAAATTCATTTTTACCAAGAAGTTCCACTTTCAACCATGTAAATTAATTTTTCATCGAAAAAGATTAATATATAAAGAAAAATATAATAGTTGATATTTCAACCAAGAAAAGATTTTAATCTTAAATCCAAAACACTTGAATTGAACCAAAAAAGACGAATTTTCAACAAAATAGTTGAATCCTCAAAGAAGACAGATTATTTTTTAAACCACAAAAAGGCGAATTCTCTAGAAAGCAGTTCAATTTCCCACCCAAAAATATGAATTTTATACCAGAAAATTAACTTTCAACTAAATAGATGAATTTTCTAGGAAATTAAAGAATTTTCAACCAAACGGTTGAATTTTAAACTGGAGACAATCAATTTCCATCGTTAAATTTGCTGTTGAAAAAATGGATTTTGTACAAAAAAAAAATTAACATAATAGTTAGATTTTTAACCAAAGAAATGGATCTTCAACTAAATGAATTTTAAATAAAGTAATTCAACTTGAAACCAAGTATGTAGTTGAATTTTCAATGAAGAAGATTAATTTTCTACCAAAAAAGACGAATTTACAATAAAATACATACATTTTTAACCAATTTGTCGAATTTTCAACTAAAATCGATCCATCTTCAACCAATAATGGAATAGTTAAATTTTCACGTAAAAAATTAATTTTCCACCCAAAAAAAAGCAAACTTTTAACCAAAGTGATGAATTTTCAACTAAAATTACGAATCTTCAACAGGAATAGATGAATTTCAAACCAAAAAGATGAATTTTTAACAAAAGAATTTAACTTTCAATGAAGTATTTTTATTTTCAACCAAAAGAATGAATTGTTAACTAAAATAATGAATGTTTAACTGGAATACTTGGATTTTTAACCAAAAAGATGAATTTTCAAACAAGAAGATTAATTTTCTGCCAAAAAAGACGATTTTTTATCAAAATACATGCATTTTCAACGAAATAGTTGAAGTTTCAACTAAAGAAAGCCAGTTTTCAACCAAATAGTTAAATTTTGAACTAAATAAAGATCAATTCTCAACCAAAAAGGAAATAGTTCAATTTTTAATTTAAAAATACAACTTTCAACCAGACTGATGAATTTTCAACTAAAATTATGAATCTGCAACTGGAATGGTTGAAGTTTGAACCAAAAATATGAATTTTTAAGAAAGTAAATCGACTTTCAACCAAGCAGTCAAATTTTTCTAAAAATCCTTTAAAAGGGGAATAAGTGAATTCTGTATATATTCTCCTAAGTAGGAAACTATGCAGACTCTATGTAGGATCCTGTTTCATTTCCTATAGGTAAGACCTGCAGGAAACTATATATACGTGTATACCTTCACAGAAAAAACTGGGTGTAAGAAACGTTGTTGGTAATGGATGAAACGGGCTGGGTAACGTCCAGCTGTCGTATAACAGAGTCGAACAGAGAATCTTTGATTTGTCTCGCAGAGTTTACCCCTCCAACAATTACCCACCTGTTCGTTACCCAGTTTCACCCATTACCTGCAAAGTTCCTTACACCCAATTTTTTCTGTGTGTAAAGGATCCTATTATAGGATCCTACGTAGATCCCATATAGGCACCTATAAAGGTATTTTCCGTAAGCTGGGGGGGGGGAGGCACTTGGAGGAAGAGTAAAGAGTACAGACTGATTCGAGAGATAAGGGTGAAGCGACTATCCGTGGTAACCATGGCTGGCCTGGAATTCCAGTATTTCCGTCTTTCGCCACTGGGATTGGTGCTTTTGATATTATACGAATGCCTATGGTATGATGGGATGGGTCATGATGGGAAGGGAGGGCGGAGGGGTATAGGTAGTTATCCGTCCATAGAGGTCTATATTGAAATTCGACGGGCCAACGATATAGAGATCATCGTCTTTTTTTGTTGCGATTCACTTTTGCATTTGATTGGATTACGTTACCCACGCGGCCCATAGAGCGCGCTGCTCCATATAATGCATACGTTTGTTCGTGTGTTGCGACGTGCATCTCCAAGAGAGAGGAAATACTACATGTCGTGTGTACACTGTACAGTTGTGGATGTGCCAATGCGATGTGAACTTTTTTTCTCTTTACAGAGGAGCTTGCAGCTTGCACGGCGGATTCGAGAAGCGAGTCTTTTTATGTCTCTGCCGCATACCCCCCCCCCCCACCCGCCCACCCAACCCACTCTCCCACCACCACATACTCCAACTTTACAACCATCCCATTTCCCTTCTTTTTTTCTTTATTTTTCCCCCTTTCTTTTCCTTTCTTTCTGTGTAGAAAATGTTTGCTTTCCACGTTTGTTATGATTACTGGCGATCACCATTGAGTGTCTTTCGATGTCATTTACTTTTTTTCTATAAGAACTGACATTATAAAATTGACTGAAAAAGTTTTAAAAAGCTCTGGTTTAAACATTTTTGAAGTAAAGAGAATACTTAAAAGCTTTTGTCTATTGATTTTTTTTATCACCCAGTTTGACAGTTTATTAGTATACATTTAATGATAGATACAGTCTTGGAAAATGTCCTCATGAGAAATGGAACTATAATAATTAAAGCGACTTTTGTTTCGTAAAAATAGTAACTCTTTACATTTCCAGACGCTAATTGAAGTAACTTGAAACTGTCGCAAAGTTCCTTTTTATATATACCGAAACAGCCACATACGATAATATATATATATATATTATTTATTTATTATTATTATATTGATAATATATATATATATATATATATATATACAAGCATATGTTACATAGGTAGGGTAGGACGGGGTTAAAAGTGCCAAAATTTACTTTTCATAACACTGTGTCCAAACGAAATTAGGTATTTTCTTGATGTTTGCCTTAAAATGTATGTAAGACATTAAAGTGCCAAATTATAATCATAATGAATTTATATGCATTCCTTCTATTATTTTATATATATTTTTCTGAGGCCTGTCTAATGGTACTCCTTGCTCCAAGAGTGGGGCGAAAAGTTCACAGAAAAAACAGAATGTAATCTTTAGAGCGATTTCAGAGTAATCTTAACCTGCAAGAAAAATTACCTTCACGTGATAAGATTTACCCACCACAAGGGTAATGGTTACCATGCCAATTCTATTGAATCTTGTTTTGTTTCGATGCTAAAAAATTCAACTTTATCTACTTGAATACAAACAAAATAATATATGTTTTTAGACAACTGATATGCTCATAGACTCATTCATCGTCACTTTCGCAATTAATACAGATGAAAATTTTCGATTGCCAGTTCACAACACACATTTCATGAGCCCAGTTTATGCATACGTGACACTGGATCTATTTCTCGCCTGGGATGCTTTCAGAATAATGCTTCACAACAGGCAGACGATAATTATTTTTTTTTCGACAGCTATAGCTTTTGAAAAAAAATTAATCACAATCACTATAGTGATTGTGAAATAACCTAAAGACATACAAACTCTGGGATAGAAAGTGCCACTTGGCACTTTTTACCCCCACACATTCCCGTTATTTACAATCAACATTTCTGAAACAACACCAAATATTTTGAACAGTACGCTATCTACATTACAAGAATACATAATTACGCATCAAATTACACCTGCTTCATGACAATGGCACAATTTCTGCACAAAAAAAGAACTTAATCTTAACCACGATCTCAAACACAGCTTTCAATGGCTGTCAACGAATATTTATAGTTTATGGTGATTCGACCGATCGACGTAAAAATATCAGGTCAAGTAACAAATTATTTGTTTTTGTGTTATCGTATGCTACACTTTTTCCCCGCGGCACTTTTGACCCCGCTCTACTCTACATGTAGAAAATTATGAGAATTTCAAAAAAAAATATATCAACTCTGTCATTTTCATTGTTGAGAATAAAAGAATTTTCAATTGCAAATCTATAAAATTGAATAAATTTCAATTCTTAATCCTCAAAATTGAACAATACCTAAAAAGCATTTCAAATTGCATTATTTTCTATTATACATGTGAAACATTGAAGAGTTCAATTACAAAATATTCAAAATTGAAGAATTCTCCAGTGTAAATCTTCAAAATTGAACTACATTAAAAAAACGTTCAATTTTTTTCAACAAGACACTTCGATTAGAAGGGAAAAGAACTCTCAAGGTAGTTTCGTAAGTCGGCAACACCTCCCCCCCCCCCACTCTTCATGTCTTTTTTCCAATGCTGAGTAGTAGGGGTTGCTTTCGGTTCTCGCGTTGACAGGAGCGGGCGCTAGCAATGATTAATGGCTTAGAGCATTAACGGGCTATTGACAAACACGTTTCTCATCGCGGATGTACTCCCTCCAGTTTTCACTTCCCCCGCGACACGGTTGGTGGTTTGCGGAATATCATCAAGCCCAAATCCGAAGAGAAGCAGGTGGAACGAAAACTCTAGTCGTCAAGTGATATTCACCCGAAACGGAAAAG
The DNA here is from genome assembly GCA_932195095.1 of Andricus curvator. Lineage (NCBI taxonomy): Eukaryota > Metazoa > Arthropoda > Insecta > Hymenoptera > Cynipidae > Andricus > Andricus curvator. The sequence goes on from CAKNYM010049936.1 coordinate 134,894, forward strand.
GATGGGAAAATTTATTTTGCCCTGAGATTTCTAACCTGTAAGTTAATTTTAATCCATACACGCAACTTCGAATTATAAAATAAAAGAGAATCTTAATTTAAGACGAAATATGGACTGACTTTAAGTTGTAACATCAAGAAGAGCAAAGTCAACATATTTTAACTGCTTTTAAATTAAGGAAATAGAGACCTGAGATTATAGTAGCTACATTCAAGTCAACTTAATTAAAACGGTATTACAACTGAAATTTAAATCATCCGCAAGCAAACTGAAAGTCAATCACAAGCTTACTGAAATCTTTCCAAGAACTCTCCCCCATATAGAGAACAGTTTCTTTGTTAACACTCTATAATCGATAATGGTATACTATATGATTTCCACGGATCAGAGAACACTATTTTAAGCACTAAAAGCATCTACATTATTTTAGATGAATCGTTTTTTAAATTTTCACTTGCAAACCTTTCAAGAGTTTCTTGGCTGAAATCAGCCAGACTTCTAACAACTGACAATCGCACCTTAAAAAACTATACTTTCATAGTTTAAGTACATTTTTATTTTTATAAAGTGTAACGTTATTTTAAGCAGTAAAAGCCTGAAAGCCTGTCGGTGACTTGTTTGAAGATAAGAAAAATCTTTCTTCTCGGTAAAGACATCTGAAAAACTCTTTTAGATGTATCGTTTTTTTAATTTTCATTTGCGAACATCCCTTTAAGTGTTTCAAGGCTTCAATCAGCCAGAGAGGTCTAGCGACAGTCTTTAAGTAATTTTGCACTGAGTTTCAGCCATTATATGATCTTATATTATACGCACACCTTAAAATAAGTCAATATTTGGTCTTAAATATTTTATCTCTGCTATTTTCTGACCCAAATAATGCTATCGCGCCCACGGAAATATATTTTCATAATTTTCCGCAGTAGGTGATCTTCGGCCTCTTTTTCTTCTAGAACCACCTCATCAACGACGAATGGCAAAAAGTGGTTTGAGGGAAGTTCTTCCTCTATTCAAGATGCGACAAAAACGCATCTTCGAGTCGACGAAGGTGAAATCCGTTGATATCGTGCCCGATTCCCGCGGCTGTCCCTGATGACACACCCTAAATAGGCAACCACCCCTACATGCTTTTGACGCAAGCCTATCTTTCGATGCCACCTACGTCACAATCGCCGATAACATTCAGCAAGACTCGTTATTTAAAGTTTAAGACGACGATGAATAGCGTGGATGATGGAGGTTAGGCAATGGGGAGTAAAGCTAAGACGAGGACTCTATTGTATGGACACGTACTAACAAAGCACGATTTTCGAATCGAATTTTAGGGTTATATGCTCGATATAGAGATGTGATAGCTTATGCTACAACATACATATGTATGAGTTTAATCAATACTCTGTTGAATGAAAGTATAACAACCAAAAACCTGAGATTCAGACCCTGTGTGAACTGAAAGTTAGTCGCATGGGCTGAAATTAAGACTCTATCTGAACCAAAAATCAATCAAAAGCTGACTAAAATTCAATTCTTAGGTAGACTCAAATTAAAAAGAATGGACTAAAAAATACTCGCCATTAATCAAAATGTCGAATTATTTTAAGGTATAATCAATGGAATACCAAAATCACTGAAATTAGCTTTCAGATTGCAGTCGTAAATTAAGCCCGTTATATGACTGAAAGGACCCTCAGAGTTTAATGCAAAATTAATTACGATGAAGTCAAATATACATTGTAAAAAAATTGATTATTTTAAGCACAAATATTTACTGAATTTAAGGCGTAGCTAAATAAAGGGTCAAAGGAAAAAAGGCTTGTGTACTGAATTTTAGTCGTAAGCCTGGACGTGGACTGAAATTGGGGCAAAATATAACTGCAATTCAGTAGGAATTTTAACTTAAAGAAAGCTCCTTTGAGATTAAAGAGAGCACGTTAAAAAAGCTGTATTCCTCAATTCGTTCCTGCAGGAAAAACAGGTTAGTTTTATTTTATAATTGGATGTAAACAAAAAATTGCGAAAGACAGAGACTTTTTTTAAAATATAACAATTGTTTCCAAATTTTGTATACATTTATAGGTATTATCTTATTATTATAACAAGACCCACGAGTAAATAAATGTGGACAGCTAAGATTTAAGATTCTTGCGCGAAGTTGGTCCACCGCTGTTTGGTGGCTTCCGGCCTAGTTGAGTCAAGCATAAATACCCTATAGTAAATTTAGCACCGTGAACTGAGTTCAAGGTCAGTGCTTATGAACTCGAGCGTGAAACATAAAACTAAAAATTAGAAATTTAAACTTATTACTTACATGTTACAATTTTAAATTTCGAATCTAAAAATAGTGCTGTAAGCTCTTACTGGAGTTGTTTTAATTTCAGTGCAAACATATTGAGCGATTGATCTTAAATTTGAAATTTTGAAAAATAAATCTGCAAATAATCCGTTTTAATATAAGATAAATAATAGAAAACCTTATACGAATTGAGAAACATTTGTGGGTCTCAATACACTTGCTCGGTTAAATTAAAACTTTCAAATTATTTAATAAATGATTGACCAATGCTATAAATGTTTTATATGGCTGGAAATTAGTATTTTAAAAATAATTTTTATATCAAAAATAAAGTTTCCGAGAAGACTTAAAATTTCTAAAAAAGCTTATAGGTTGTGTTAGTTTTTTTCATCGGAAATTAGCATTTTTAAACAAAATACATCATCAAGATTCCCAATTTTCAGTCATTTTAGATTATGCTAGCGTTTTGCACTGGGAATATGTATATTTTAAAGAAAAAATTATTAGATTTTAAAGTTTAAAAATTTGTCAAAAATTTACGTTTTTCGGTTTTGTTAGGCTTTTTTAACGGGAATTGACATTTTTTAACCAAAATGATTAGATTTTGAAATTTGTTTAGAATTTTGGATTATGCTAGTGTTTATCGTCGTAAATTGGTATCTTTAATAAAATACTAATTATATTTCAAAGAAGATTCATAACTTTTTAACAATTTTAGGTTACGTTGACATTTTACACCGGAAATCGGTATTTTTGGTGAAAAATTATTAGACTTCAAAGAAAATTACAATTTTTGTAAACAATATTGTAGGTCGAGCTAAATGTTTCCACCAGAAAGATCGATATAGATTTCAAAGAATATATCGACGCCTCCATTCAATATAAGTCTATGTGCTAACAGCGCTCTGTATGAGACTATTCCCTATGCTTATACACAGCGCATAGTCTCATACACGGCACTGTCAGCACATATACTCATATTGAATGGAGGCGTCGATATGTATGTATGTATAACATTTTCAAACAATTTAAAATTATCTTAAAATTGCCATTGTTAATAAAAAATCATTAGATTTTAAAGAATATTTACAATGTATGATCAATAATAGTTAAAGGCGATTGAATTTTCAGGTTATAGAGCGTGAGTTCAACGACCTTAAGATATCAATTTTTATCAATCATTAAAAATACTGTCCTTGCTTTTCTATTATATTTCTTTTATATAATAATCTTTTGTTTTTTTTATTGAAAATTTATCGTTTTCAGTTCAAAATTCAACTAATTGGTAGAAAGTTGAAGTACTATGTTAACAATTCAATTGATTTGTTGAAGATCCATTTCTTTGATTAAAGATTGAACTACTTTGTTGAAAAATCGTTCCTTTTGGTAGAAAATCAATTTTTTGAACTGAAAATTTAACTATTCGATTTTGGATTGATATTGATCGTTTTTAGTTTCAAATTCAACGATTTCTTCGAAAATTAAATTTCTGTTGAAAAATCATATTTTCGAGTTGGAAATTCCACTCTTTTGTAGAAAATTCACCTTTTCGGCTTAACAATGTAACTTTTTTTGAAAATTCGTCTCGTTGGTTAACACTTCGACTGATTCGTAGAGAATTCGCCTTTTTGACATAAAAATTCAACAATTTGGTTGAAATTGTTTTTCTCTCTTGACTGAAAATTTTCTTTTGGTTGAAATACAAAACTGTTTTTGGTTGAAGTTTAATCCCTTTTGTTTAAGAATTCGACCATTTGGTTGAAAATTCATCTTTCTACGTAGAAAATTCCACTATTTGGTTAAATATTCATCTCTTTTGCTTAAAAGTTCTTCAACTACTTTGTTTTAAATATAACTGTTTGGTCTTATATGTTTTTTGTTTTTTAAATTATTTGAAAAATCATATTTCTTGATTGAAACTTCATCTTTTCAAATTTCAAAGTCTGTAGCTTTCTCAAAAATTCGACTTTTTAGCTTGAAAACTCAATCTTTTTCGATTTAAAATCTTAGGCGTTTCATATTGAATTCAATATGGTACCTATGCATTAATGTTACTTAAAAGAATCAATCTCCCTATGATTCCCCTATATTTCCGTTAAAAAATCACCCTATTTCCCTGTTTTGAGAGCTAGCATTCTGGGCTGTAAAGTCTGTTTTAATATTATGTTTGTATGCTTTGTGTTTTATTTTAGTTGTTTATCAGATGAAATTGAAGAAAAAATGTTGACTCAAAGGAAACCGGGGTGGGGTGTTCGTATTTGTGACGTCTCCCTGTGGGGTTGAAGCTTTGTGTGATGATCTTTGACGAAGAAGGGGAGGGGTAGAGAAAGTGTTCAAAATAGTCTGACGTCGTTTTTGAAGGGCCCCTAAATGGGGCATTTTCTGCACGGAATTAGGTGCCCAAGCACAGTAAAATTGATAAAACCCGAGAAAATGATCAAATTGGAATTGGACTGTGACCATATTTTTGGAAACGTCAATTGCAAGATTTAGATGAAGACAGGGTTTGGCAGTGGTTGTGCGCAGAAAAGCAAACCTTTCTGATCTCGTGACTAGACGAGTTAATCGGCTGCGGAAGCACAATAAACTGCAAGATAATAAACGAAAGCCGTACGTCCGTTTACCATAATAATGCCCTCCACCCTGGCAGATCCGAGCAGTACCCAAAGCCACCCGAACGAATAGAACGCTATAAATAGGGGGCTCTCTCTTCCTCTCTTTTCCTCTCTCTCAATCCCTCCCCCCTCTCTTTCTCTCTCATCTCATAAGCACAGAAGCTCTCCGATCATCATCTCTGCAAGCTCAGCTCCTGCAAACTCGCGCACAGTTATTTCAGAGACCGAATCTCCGCTCATACTCGCGAAAATATTACGATTATTATTATACTGTGTTGTCAAGAAAGCTGGGTCGTAGGCGGCAAACCATAAATTATTTTGCACAGAGTGTGCTAACGCCTTTCACATTTTTCAAAACTTGAATAGACCAAATTATTATGAAAGCTATTCATTTTTTAATACAAAATGTTGTAGCCCTTCAAAAATGTATCAACATCGTTTTCGAGAATCCGGGCTTCTTTTCTGTGAGCGCGGAAAAATGACTTTTTGTAAATATAACCAGCTAAAATATTATATCTCATTATTAAATCAGACACCGGTTTACTTTCAAAATAATAACTCAAATTTTTCTATTTGTCAGAGATTGTTTTTTAACTATATTTATTGTGCTTTCGTAGAAATTTGAAGAGTGGAAAATTTTATTTAAAAAGAAAGAAAAAGAATTAAACGAATTATTCAACTGAATTATACAGATATTTTACTATAAAATATTAAAAATTTTTAAATTTGAAAAAACTAAAAGCAAGATTTGTAAAGATTTTCAATGGTAAAGAAAGAAGCGAGAACTTCTAAAATTTAATCATTTAAAATAGAACGATATCAAATTATCGAATGTTGGCAAATCTAAATTCAAATTTTTGAAACTGTAAAATTGAAAATTGTCAAGAAATATTTTTCAAATTTCAGGCTACTGAAATTTGAACGCGTTATTTTCAACGCAAGTTTGAAGTTTTTGTTTAATTTATAACCTTTCAATATGAAATATTTCTATTTCGAATATCTGCATATAGAAATTGTTGAATTTTTTCCAATCTTTTTGATCGGAAATTTTCGTGATTAATACAATTCTACTTCGAAGAGTTTTAAAGTATCCGCTTGTATATATGAAATTGTTTAGTAGGGCGGAGTGAAAATGCTCGAATTATTTGAATCGTTTCAGCTGCGGATGAAAAATTTGTGGGTTGACTTCCGAAAAAAGTAAAAAAAAAAATAATTTGAAATCGGTTAATATCTTCTGTTCTCTTTTTTGATTTGAAGACTCAAATTTTTGAATATTCAAAAAATCTCCTAATAATTAAAAAATTATGGTGAATTTTTTATATGTACGGTTTTTGCTAGTGAAGGATGATAAAATATTAGAAATAAAAAAAGATTTTTGGTCAATTTAGGATTTTTTGAAAAAGTGCAACAAAAAACATGTTTTTTGGATTGAGTTAAATGCACACTATTTTGAAAAAAGGTAAATATGTCAAAACTAGAACTTCTCCAGCTTAAAACAAAGAAAGTGGTCATTATTATTTCATGGAAAACATTTTTTGTGGTGTTTACAACGTTCCAAAAGTGCGAGGAAAAAAAATGCTAAATACCAGAATCCCAAAATTCCTAAATCACGAAAACATTTTTCTCCGAATAAGCAAACGGATAATATGTTTCCTTAGTTCAAGCTGAAGAAGAGAAATGCCAAATTTTCTCGAATGTGTAAAAACACCGAAAAAATAATGATCGAAACAGAATTTTTTCGAAAAATGAAAATTCCCGAAAGAAAATAAAACTACCCAATGTAGTATGTATGTATACCATTAAGCCATTTCCCTTTCAGGGTAGGCGTGACACTACCCGATTCGGGTAGTGTTTCTAGGTGGATAGTTTTCTTGTAGTTATAAATAACTACAAGTGTGGGCTCACCACACCCACGATGTGCCAACAGCACTCAGTATTCTTGAATGGTCATCCATCCAAGTACTAACCGCGTCCAACGCTGCTTAACTTCAGTGATCTGACGAGAACTGGGTTTTTCAGCGTAGTATGGCCGTTGGCCGTTGTAAATTCCCGAAATTTCAAATTCCTGAAATTAGTAAATTTTCAAATTCACAAAAGAATAAAAAAATCAAAGATTTAATAGCACAATTGAGAATAAAGATCACATGAAAAATGAAAGATTATTTTGGCAGAAAAAAACTGTTCAATATTTTTTTTCGTGGGAATTTGAGAATTCGGCAATTTATTATTTTCCAGAATTTGAAATGTCAGCAATTTACTATTTTCGGGAATTTAAAATTGTAGAAATGCACTATTTTCGGGAATTTGAAAATCCGGCAATTTACTATTTTCGGAAATTCAAAATTTCGGGAAAAAGCGTTTTGCGTAGTTTTATTTTCTTTCGAGAATTTGTATTTTTCGGAAAATTTCAGATTCGGTAATTATTTTCTCGGTATTTTTTCGCATGCGGGTTTTTGGAAATTCGGCAAAATTATGTGATCCCATGTCGGACATTGAAGTTTGAAATTTTCCCAATTAGCGCAACTCAAATAAACAAATAATTAAATTTTGAACGCTGAAAGTGAAATGGGTTTGTGGAAATTGGTCATTTGTTCAGTTATTCAATTTTCCTTAGGATATGCTCTGAAGTTGGAAATCTTTATATATGATTACATCTTTTCCGGTCTTTTTGGAAATACGTTGAGTATACAAAATTTACTGGTAATTTTTATGCATAATGACGTCAGATAGAGCAAAAATGCAGTGACGATAAATTACCACATATTTTGAAACTTTTGGATACTATGACTTTTCTTAAATAAATTTTTTTTTAATTTCAAACATTTTCGAAACTTCAACAATTTTAAAGTTTTAAAAATTTTCGATAAAGAGT
>CAKNYM010049936.1:142680-186975 GCA_932195095.1 Andricus curvator
AAAAAAAAAGGAGAAAAAATTTGAGGTCTTCTTTGTTGTTCCAAATTTCTATTTGATTCATATTTAAAATTTTGTTGGTAATTTATAAATTTACCTTAAGTTTCTAAAGTTTCCAAAATTTCCGTAATTATCCAAAATTATCGAAACTTCCCAAATTCACATTCAAATAAAAATAAAGTTTCAAAAATTCCTCCACATGAGCAGAATTCATTCCTGAGTTACAAAAAACGTCTGAAATCATGCATTTGTTATAAAAAATATTATATGCACTAAGGCTGAGGGGACTTTTCCCCCTTGGTGCATAATATACTTCTAAAAATTAAATTCCGAAGCTGAAAGAAAAGAAATAGATAGCAATCATAATTCGCAAAATAATTTATAATTTCATTCGACGATGTTTGCGACTCTAATGAGTACAATGAACTATCCTAAGAATTGAAAGAGGCTTACCTCGATACTGAAAACAGGACTCAGCCATTCCACACACGGCGTTTAAAACTTCGTAATTAAACCGGTGCGTCAGAGCATTAAGTTGCAACTAAACAGCGTATCACTGTTCGTCGCAAGCGCATTTTCATGAATGGACATGATGACTGGCGAGTCAGACTGAAAAGAATGGCCAAGAATATATTTCATAAAATACAAACAAAAACAGGGAAAACAAGTAAAGCGGGCGTGAGAGGCGACCCAACGAAGAGCAAAGCAGTAAGCAACCAGCTATAGCCATCGGCTATTATTATCATCATCTCCTTCCAATCTTCCAAGTTGCGCCTCGCAGAGGCACCAGAGACAATAAGCAGTTTGTACTTGAGCATGTATTGTGTTCGCTCTTCACGAGCTTGTATTGTTCACGCTGTTCCCACGTGCACGAACATTATGCCACTCTCGCGCCCAAGTTTCACGCCCTGATTTTCAACTCGAATTTTCAACGCTCGTTCAAAACGACAATAACTTTAATTTTCACATTTTTTTGTGTAATCTATGACACATGATGACTTTGTGAGGCTCTTCGCCTGGGGTGATTGCTAGAGAGATTGATCAGTGATCTGTGTCGGAGCGGTGTTGCGGAACGAAAGTGTTACTTAAATAATCTTACATTTCCCTTTGTCACTTTTTTCATATGAATTCCTTGATCCCCGGCAGTATAACGAGGCTAGAACCGAGTGAGTTACGCTTAGCCCGAAAGGGATTTGGCTTAATTGTATAATAATTATATAAGATTCGTTAGATTCAGTCATCCGGCAAACGAAAGATCCTGGGCTTGAATATCAGCGGATTTGAAAGGCGTTCCTTTTTTTCATTTCGGGATTTTCTTTTGATGCATACTTCTCCCAGTAATAGATAATTACCAAACATGTAATATGCTAAGGTAAGAAGATGCGCTTTTCAGCCATTCTCGAGAAAAACGATTTTTGAAAAATCCATGCCCGTTAAATGGACGGTGGTGCGAAAGTCTTTCAACTCCCGATTAGATCAGGCGGTAGCGCTTCGACTTTCATTATTATTATTTTCATGTAAGATAAAAATACAATACATAAAAATAGTATAATCATTATAAAACAATATTCAAATATAAAGAAATAATAATATAAAATGATATAATATAATGATGATATATATTTTTTTAATTACATAAGGAATTTTTTTCATATGAAAAAAATGGTTAGAAATGAATATTTTAGCTTGATTGAAATAAATTTGATAGTCAATTGCAATTTCAAAAAAAAAAAATGGCAAAAAATACCGGCAGAAGAAATCGAGCCCGGACTTGACGGTCGGAAACTCGCAGCGTTTAAGGCCTGATCTAACCAGTAGTTGAAAGGCTGTCGCATCGCGGTCCATGTAACGTGCGTGGATTTTTTTAAAGCCGTTTTTCTCGAGAATGGCTAAAAAGCGCATTTTATTTCTTTAGCATATTACAAGTTTGATAATTACCTATACTGGGGGATTGAATATGAATCCAAACGAAAAGTGTGCAGTGGAAAAGTAACTTTTTTTTCTAAACAAAATTTCCTATTTTCTAAATGTATCATTCTGAAAGTTTTAAAAATTAATAAAAAATTCTATTTATTTATCACGAGATTTTTAGTCTTTACCCTTTTTTTCGTTTTTCTATTTGAAAGTTAAATGCGACCTGTATTAATAGAACCCACGAAGAAAATCATATTATTATTAGTTAAAAGTTTATTCTTTTTTATTGAAAAGTCTACTATTGTATTATGTAATTCAAATCTTCAGTTGAAAATTAACTGTTTTGTAAAAAAATTTTCTTTTTGGCTTGAATACTTAATAATCTGTTTGAAATTATTTTTCTTGACTGAGAAATATTTTTTGGTTGAAGATTCATAATTTTTGTTGAAAATTCATCTTTTTAGTTGAAAATTAACTTTTTTGTTAAACATTCATATTTTCGTGTCGAAAAATCAACTTTTTTATAGAAAATTCGTTTCATTCGTTAGAAAAATCAACAATTTGATTGAAACTTTGTTTCTTTCTTGAATGAAAAATCTGCTTTGGTTGTACAATCAACTATTTTGATGAAAATTCGTTTTTTTTTAATGAATGCGACCGCTTTTGATCTAAAATTAAAATCTTTATTAGTTGAAATATCAACTATCACATTTTTCGTCGAGAATTCATCTTTTTTCGTTGAAAATTCAACTACTTAGTTGCAAGTTGAACTCCTTTGTTAAAAATTAATTTTCGTGGTTGAAGATTCATCATTTTACTTGAATGATTTCCGTTCTGAAATGTTCGGTTTATCAGTCACCTCTACAGCGATGTTTTTGATTTGCAACTACATAATTGTTTTATCTTTCAGATTCAGTTTTTCAATTGAATTGTTAGCAATTTCTTCGTTTTTGACGATGTCCTCCAAATCTACAAAATTAGCAAATAAATCGTTTAGGAAATATTTGAAATTGGTGTCATAAAAAAGAATCTCTTTCACCCGTGTGTAAAAGTTTCGTGGCGCTGTACTGTTTCTGTCCAGCCCAACTTGAGTCGACACTGGCGTGCCACAGGCTGACTTTCCAGTGGCTAGACTGGGATGTAATGCTCGCATCGACTAGTTTCTATACAGATTCTCCATTTTGATACAAAATAATTATTAATTAAATAATATAATTATTTTTTTGTGAAATAAAAGTCTAATATATAGATTTTGCAGTTAATTAAAAATATTTTAAAAAAATTTGTACACAAAAAATTAAAAATGAGTTTCCGCAAATCTGGTACATGCGCCAGGTGTCGAACTATTGATGTGCAACTTCATATTATGTTCCTGTAACTTTGTCCCGTCGTCTTAACACACTCAGCCATCTAAAAGTTTTAAAAAATTTCATTTTTGTCAGATATGAATTTCAATTCATGAAATCGTAATATTCATTTCAATAAAACATAAACAATTTTTAAACATGAACAGTACTTGATGTGTGAATAAATAATTGAAAATAATAAAGTTTATATGATTATACTTGCGATTAGGCTACGAAATAATAATTATTTATTATTTTGAATTATAAATACGTTAGGCCTAATTATCATTAACGCAATCAATAAATAATTAAAATCAATTAAATAAATCATTTATGTTAAAATTTGATTTTCTGGAATATTATAAATATAATACGTAGCATTATACATATTATAATTATTATAGATTTATTATAACTTTACTATATAATTCAATTGAAAGAAAATGTTTTTAAGCATTCTTGAAGAAAATAGTTGTTAAGAATACAGTTCGTATATTAAGATTTCAATCACCTTCAATAATTATTGTTTATTATTATTATTATTATGGCAACGGCCATACCACGCTGGAAACACCAGTTCCCGTTAGATCACTGAAGTTAAGCAGTGTTGGGCGCGGTTAGTACTTGGATGGGTGGCCGTCTGATACTACTGCGTTGCTGTTGGCGGTGGTGGGTGTGGTGAGCCCACACTTGTAGTTATTTACTACAAGAAACTATCCACCTAGAAACACTACCCGAATCGGGTACTGTCACGCTTACCCCTTGAGGCTCGCCGAAAGGGAAATGGCTTAATGGTATATATCTGAAATATGTAATAGTGTACTTTTAATTATTACTTGATAATTTATGCAATTATGTATTGTAATTTCCTAAATCTTTTGTCCAAAATTATTATTTTCTGGATTCACTTCTGTAATTTTTGTTTAAGTCCAACCCATGATTCTGTCTAGAAACTAGCGCAAATCTGATTGAATCAAATTCGTAACGAACTCCTAGATAGCGCCAAGACTGGGACTAGACAGTAGAAATGTTTGAATGAAACCCGTAGCAAAACTAGACAGCGCCAGTTTAGCGTCAGGCTATAATTGCGTGAATAGACAGACTTGAGAAAAACTATACTCGTCTTGCATTTCTGATTATTATTTTTTATTATTATACCATTAAGCCATTTCCCTTTCGGGGTTGGCGTGACTCGCTCGGTTGGAAAATAGTAACGTGGGGAAGGAGGTATAGATTTTTCAGATTGATCTAGAATTTTCGTGTTAATCATTCAAATAACACGTTCGTTCCGCAACACTGCTCCGACCCAGCTTGCTGATCAATCTCGCTTTTTTTAGAGATTCCAGGCATTAATTTTAATGATATATTTCCAATGCTTAAATTCGAAATGCGACGAAATTTGAAACGCACTCCTAACACATGGTCATCTTTTGTCCATTTAAAGAAAAAAAAAAAATTAATCTCGAATCAGTGCTTAGGAGTAGGTCGTGTATCTCAAACTGCGAAAGAAGCCAAATATAAAATTCTAAAGTTTGATCATTTTCCCTTTAAATTGTGTTTCTATATACAGACAGTTTCATTCAAGATTTATAACCGCGTAACTCAAGTGTAACCTGGAAATTGGACAGAAAATAGAAGAGCCCGAAGCCTATTTTAAAGACGAGTTTTTCTTTTATACCAATTTATATTAATTTTGCTGAAGTAAAATTTTTAAACAATTTTTAGAAACAAAAAGTTTTGACTACCCGGCCCTATTTAATGATAGAGGTGAAGGGGGGGGGGGTAATCTTTGAAGATACTTTAAGGTGGTTGAAAATTCGAAAATTAAACTGATGATGTTTCCCTTGAGGCGTTATTTTCAAAGATTCCTAAATGCATTTTAAACTATCCCTAAAACTTATAATATTGCAGTTCAATTATTATAGCTATTTTAATATTTGAAGCAGGAGAAAATTAAAAAAAAAATATATATATTTATATATAACTCTTTATCGAATTTTTAAAGAATTTAATTTAAAAAAATTTAAATGCTTCATGAGATTTCAAGGATTTTCAAATATTTCAAGATTTTTCCGCTCTCTATTCGTAGGAATTTTCAATTGATTTCAATTGGGAAAAGGGGAAGATTCGGCAAAAATTCTCGCTTTTAGATGTTTCAGGTGATTTTTCAAATTTAAGGGAGGAAAAAAGGAAAAGGACAGAAAGCGGGGAGGGGCTGTGATCTCTGATATTATATATTTTTCGGCAGCCGAGGGATCAGAGAAGAAGAGGGAGAAGCTACATGAGACATACTTATACTTATACATAGATCTCAACGTTGCGTTGCTGCGGGTTTGATTGCCGAGGAAACAGAGGCGCACCACCGCCTCTCTGTTCTCTTCGAGGTTCTCTAGGCAATCGACAGCTTTTTATAAAAACTGCTACTTTTTGTAATTAATACTACGTGTTGAATTCGTGTTTGATACCGATTGACACTTTTCCGCTATATATTCGCAGCATCTCTTCCAATTTTTTAATATCTAATTTGTACGATTGTCTCTCAGACAATTCTAGGTAATTTAAAAAAAAAGTGAGTTAGAAAAGAATTATTAACTTTGATATCTATTTTTACGTAATACAATAATATTCCTCGAAATTGAAAATGTGAGAGAGATTGAATTCGAAATACGCGCAAATACACGTGTACGCTCCTGGCACGCGCACGCACACGTGCTCACGGGAGCACGCGCATCATTCCTCCCCTTAACCGCTTCCTCGTAACCCCCACCACCCACGCTCGCTATTCTCCCCCTCCGCCCTCCCCACACCTCCCACAACAGCAGTGATTCGCGTTCTCCACAAAGTACGAGACTCCGAGCCAACGGTCGCGAGTTCGCTGTCGTTACGCGCGCAAGGGTTGTAAATTATCGCAGGACGTGGATGAATGTGTCCTCGAATGGAAAATAAAAATCATAATAAAAGAGAGCACGATGTACGATATCCGAGAGTATAATATCCTGCGGATGTACGCAACCCCTTTCCACATGTTACTTTTACTTTTTGTTGGAAAAGCCTTCTTTCGAGCCCTTTTTCAAGTCCAGCAGAATTTTTGGGTTTTTTTATATTAATAAATGCAGAGGGGCTAGTTAATTAGCGAGATGCCATTATTTGTACTTCAATTGGAAATATTTGGGTTTACATTATTATGTTGCAATTATAATTAGTTCCTGAAATTCCATTAGATATTGCTACTATCAGCTTACCAATTTTGTTCTTTGTATTAAATTTAGGGCAAATTAATATCTTAAAATAGGATAATTAGTTTATTTTTCAAATAGATAAAATGGAATTATGCCTCCTGTATATAAAAGTGAAGATTACAAATTGTAATTTTCTTGCGTCATCTATCAAGTGTTTCAAATGAAATAGAGTAGGTATACATTATTTTAAAATTATTGTTCTTGCACAACTTTAAATTTAAGAAATTATATCGATATATCGATATAATATTATGGATAGAAAATATTATCTCTAAGTTGCATAAAGAATATCTTGTTTCAAATAAAATGCATCTAACAGAAAAAAATCTAAAATTTAAAAGCGAGTTTACTTTCACAAAAATTAATGAAACTTGCCGACGATTTTTTCAAATAGATTCTCGACCTTACTTCAAATAATTATTGTAATTAAGTTTTTTAAATATTAATTTATATCTAAGTTAGAATTTCCAAAACTCTATTTTTCATAACATATGATAAAAAAGATAACTTTTGCCACGATCTTTAATTCTCTAATCAAATTTTTGAAGTAGTTTATTGTTGCATTTCTATGAAATGATCAGCAGTTGTAATCAATATATTTTTTTATTTTTCATCACAAAGTTTTCATTTTTTCATTTCATTCGAGTTGACTTAATTTAAACGAAGTGTATACGCTGTCGGTACCAGTAAACAATTTTCGGTACCGGTAAAAAAAATTACTGGTACCGACAATTTTTTTACCGGCTTTTGAAGTGAAACTTCTTCAGGCGCGGTACGGCACTTTTGCACGAGGAATGAATCCATAAGAATCTTGACGTCACGCTCGAGCGTCACGCCACACTCCAGCGTCACGTCACACTCCAGCGTCACGTCACGCTCCAGCAAGGTAGCGGGCTGAGCGCGCGTTTTCATGGAATTCGTGGAATTTAAGGAATTCCTGGAATTCGTGGAATTCAAGAAATTCATGGAATTCATGGAATTCAAGGATTTCATGGAATTCAAGGAATTTAAGGAATTCACGGAACTCACGGAATTCACGAAATTCATGTAATTCACGTATTTAATCAATTAATTCACAGAAATAATGTAGGTCAAACAACTAACCCTTTCCAACATCACTTGCGCTAGGCACCTCTGTGACTGGTCACAGAAAGAATGTTGGTCAAACCCCTACCCCCGCATCTCTCTGATGCGTCCTTTGCTAGCAAAATGGCCGATATTGAGGATCAAACAGTGGCATTAAACACATGTGAGAAAGATTAATTTTTTAACATTTTTGCCGACAGTCTAGGCTGTATTCTTAAAATATGCTATTTCAAAAAAACCGGTAAAAAAATTGTCGGTATTGGTAATTTTTTAATACCGGTACCGACAATTTTTTTTACCGGTACTGGCTTTGTATACAGAACTTAATTTAAATGCAAATTCGTTATGCGTAAAAACTTTTCAAGTTTCTAATCAATTTTAATAATCTTTCATTCCAATTTTAAATATAGTTCAATTTTTGAATTTATTAAAATTATTTAATCTACTCTCTAAACTTGAATGTGGATTTTTCTTAATTAAAATCGTGAAAAGTAAGTCCCTGAAAATCATTGAAATTTCATTTTTTCATAACATTCTGAATGTATTATTAGTTTATAATTACTGTGTCACAGAACCAAATCAGTTAAATGATTTTAACTGATCATTCAGTGAATTTTCACTGATTGATCCGTGAAACATAGTTTACTAGAATTTCAGTCAGTTTTTCTACTGAGAAATCTCAAGAAAAAACTACTGCAATTTCAGTGATTACTCACTAATTTCCAGTTAATTTTCACTGATTCAAATAGGTAAAAGTACATAAATGATTATAATTAAAATTCCACTGATTCGAATTAAGAGGCACGTTTTACGAAAAATTATAAGGTATATAGTTTGAAATTGTACCATTTTAAACATTTTTAAATTTAAACTATAGAAATTAAAAATCTCATTTTAATTTGAAACCGTTTTAATCCGAATTGTTCAATTGTGAATTAAGTATTTGTCAGAATTAATTTAAAATCTTTTCATTTCAAAGGCCAGTAAACCAAAATCATGTAATTTTGCAGAATTGTCACTTTCAAATTTTTTAAAAATTTTCCTACAAATTTTCAATTCTGAAAAGCTTTTATTGAATTTTTTCACATTTTTAATGCTCAAAAATGAAAAAATATAAGATTCGTTAATTTTACTGGCTTTTAAAATAAACTTATTCCTCAATTTTGTACGTTCATTCAATATCAGCCATTTGCAACATTTCAATTTGGTATCACCTAAATAAATATTATTCCAATTGTTAAATAATTAAATTTGGAAAGTCAAATTCAATATCCAAACAATCTGCTATAAAGTTCCATTTCACAAAACAATGGGAATTTTTTTAAGGTACTTAGTATAATTTTAGAATAAGTACTAAATACAAAAAACGACTTTAGAACAAATGGCTTTGAGGTTAGACCAGCGTCTTTTGTCCTGGTCTGAGAATGAGCGTTCTGAATTCAGATTCCTGCTCGTGAATAATGGTGACCATAAAGTTCTTTCTTGCTGGAAACAAATGAAAAGGGCGAGGGGGTGAGAAGAGGGTACCTGACTTGAAACGGAGATAGCCTGAGGAAAAAGGAGAGAATGAAGAGGACGGGAGAGAGTAAGGAACAGAGGAAGTGAGAATAAAAAAAAGGGTCCGACAAAGGTTACTATTTATAATCGTCGCGGATGTTACCGAGGAGGGAGATCGCTTGGGTCATAGTGGTGCGGTTCTTGGCATGCGAGGCTGCAATATATTAATAATGGGAGCAACAAAGCCGTTTAGAAGGAAGAATACGAGGGAACGCATAGGGGAATCCACGGAGCTACTTATGTCCGCTTCTCCTTTCTCTTTCCTACTCTCCAAGTACCTTGGTACCAAGTGGACTTTGCCAAGTAAAATCTTGGAATCACTATTTCAAATCGAGATACTATATTCATGAAAATACCCGAAAATTGGCACCAAGACCCTTATACTTTTTCAATAATCCTCATATGTCTCTTTAGTTCAGAAATTATCTCGAAAACCTTGCGAGATGGATGCATTTAGATTTGTGAAACGAATTATAGAAATGAAAGGGGGAGTATTGTCGCTCTGACAAAACGTTTTCTCTCTTTGGTCCATCCCTTCCTATCCTTTCTCTCAAGAAGAGCATCTCTATCTGGCTCTCTTTCTCGCAGATCTAAATCTGTCCCGGGCATGGACGCGATGCTCGCTTACGGCTTACGGTTAGCTCGCATGCACGCATCTTGACTGGCGACTCATTCATAAGAAGAGAGGACACGGGGCTACATGAGTGAACGACGGAGGTGGCAGGATGAAGAGCAACAGAGCAGGAGAAAAAGAGAAAGAGAAAGATAGAGACAGGGAACGAAAGACCGCCGGAAACGCCGCGAGCCAATGTTCATTCACAAGCGGTTTGGTCGTCGTCTTCGTAGTCTTCATGGTCCTCTTCTTCTTCTTCTGCTCCGCGTCCGACGACGACGTCGACGTCTACAAATGGGAGCAAAACGTCCCGACGCCACCGCCGCCGCCAAGCATAAATCTCTCTCTTCTTCTACCATCCCACTCTTTTCCTGTCCCAATCTAACCCTACACCCCAGACACGTATCGACACTTTGTGTGTACCCAGTCTTCCAAAATCGAAATGATCTTCCCCTAAAGTCCAATTTACTGCCTTTCTTCAGTGGCAGACTGAAGAACATAGTACCCGGAAAAACAAAAATATCCTACCAGAATTATACTGCAAACCTATCCTATATCCTTACATCAAAACAATATATCGCACCTTTCCACAAAAACCTAATATGTCAACCTTATACGTATACCACAACCCTAGCCAACTTTTGTACTCTAACCATATACAATATTATAGCAAAAGATTATAAACCTCACTTTATACCACAATATTACACCACAGTCATATACCCCAACCTACTAATTATATCTTATATCTTGCACCCCGACCGTTTATCTCAACATTATACATATACCTTACTTGAATCTCTTACACCTCAACCATTTACATATACTTAATGATACACCCTAACCTTGTACTCTAAATTTGTATCTTGAGATTATATCCTATCATCAAATTTTAACCTGGATTCCCTGCCTAACACGTCGCCCGTATATACGACTATACGTCAACACTTCACAAGATCTAAACCTAAACCTGAATCCCAAAACTATATCGCAATGGAAAATGCAAAACAATTCCAACCTTATACTATAACCATATATATAATTTAAAAACAAGGGTTAAACAATCACCGCAGGGTCCCACTGAGAGCAACTGCCATCTAAAAAATGACACAAGCTCCCAGTAGAACCGCGGTAAGTCACACTTATGGCGTATATATATACTATAATTATACCTTAACTGCTTACTGCAACATGAGATGCACTCTTAAATCAAAATATTCTTACGTAACCATGTACCCCTAAGTAATATGTCAACCGCTTTTTGTTCAAATTTATATCGCAAAGCTATTCACCGGTATTAGATATAGCGTAACCGATTTAACGCACCTAATACCATATAACCGAATTATACCCTATTCCCTAACTTTATAATGCAACTTTATTCTCCATTACAATACGCCAAGCATATACGTCAACATACCGTAACAATTGTGCCAACCTATGGGTGTGACCCTATATACAACCGAACCATTTGCAACAACATTAGATCAAAACCTCACACCTCAATCTTATGAATTTATGATCTGTGATCTAAACCACCTCCATCCGGATTTTTCCAACACCCTTTATTGCTACGTCCCTGTGTTTGACTCCTCTCTTCAGCACTTCTACACCCACTATAGACACACGACATATCTCGAGGAAGATGCTCAAGCAATACATGGAACACGCATAGTGCAACACTCATTGTTCTTTTCTGCTCCCGGTACCGGAATAGACTGGTATCCGTGTGCAAAGAGTGATTCGGCTCGTAGATGTTCGCGATGAATGCAAGGGTCGGCCGGACCGAATATTAACAAATTCCAGCACCTTCAGAAACAGACAGGCCAAAATCGTGATTCTAAGACGCAAAGGTCGAGGCTTGAAATAAATGTCATTCCGGTTCCCAAGTTGGGTCTTCCATTCACATATCGGATCAGTTCCTGAGACCCAGGTTTAGTCGGCCAACGTACGCCCGACTATAGCACGGGTATTTCTACTTCGAGCTCCAATCATTTAGGGAACAAACTTTTGTCATGTCAAGAAAAATTACGTTTAGTATATAATTATTTCAAAGCTAATACAGTTTATAACTATTTGTTTACAAATGAAAAGTAATCATTATTTTCTTTATTTTCAGGTGAGTACCTCCCATCAATTGTCCTCTAGAGACTTCGTAAGTATAAATGGAATTAAATGGCTAATTAATCTTGCTGATTTTTCTTCAACATTCTACAAATACTCTCTTAGAAGTTTACAAATACATTATTTTTTACTTTTTCAATTATTCGTAACTGGATCAGAACCTACAATCGCAGAGCTCGCAGCTAGTTCACCACCGGAAACGAATATTCTGAGGAGTCGTTCTAAATTTTGACGTCAATTATACGGTCCAGTAAATTGACTCTATCTTCTCGGAACTTCGTGACAACCATAAGTTTCAGGAAACCTATTTCCTCGAAATTACAAAAGATCCTATTTCCTTCATATTCATTTAAAAATCTAACAATTGTTAGTCGCTTCCACTGATACGACAAACGGTATAAAAGATGCAAACTATCATCTACTAGATTGATCGGTTAGATACGGTGTGTGACGGCGAGAACGGCCTTCAGAAAAAAAATCTTTGCGACACACACAAAAACGGTGTTGATGATACCATTCGACGGCTAGTATGCTGATTAGTCGCACTAACCTACTATTAGTTCGGTAAGTGGCTGGTAGTTGGACAGTGAGTTATGAGAGACCGAGTAGCATTTTCTAGAATTCGAACAAAACATTTACTCCGCTTCTTATCTGCCTCTTCAACTTTTCATCCTCACGCAATCTTTGTTCTTCTTCTTGCGCACCTATACGTGAGAGAAACTTTGTCGAGCTGAAAACTCGTTTTCTGAATTACAAAAACGCCAACGGTGATTAATAATCATCTGGATCGAACAGTAAGAATGCAGTCAACGTATAACGAGGCAAAAAGACTCGTTTCCGATCATTTAGTGCTCGACGCCATCTTAGGGAGGTGTTGTTCTGCGAGATCAATGTCACGAATATGGTATTTTGTAAAGTATATAAAAAATATCGATTATCAACATATTTGAACCAATATTTAATAGCACAATCCGAAGTGGAGTTTATTTGGATCTAAAGGTTACGCTATGAATTGGAAAATATTATTAGCAGACTTATTATCTTATCTCTAGAACATTTTAATAATAGAACGTCGAAGCTGCAGAAGATTTCCAGATTGTCAAGACTTATTCTTTTATTTACTTAACAACATGATTGATCTTTGGTCAACTGGTGACTTTCGGGAAAGCAAAAGTGTTTTCAACAATGTTCCGCGGTTTGACAGAACAACATCTGAATATCAGGAAGACATTAATATCAGCGTTTTTAACAACAGGACATATTATCTCAAGAGTCATTTCATCCGTTTTTCAACCATACGATTTATTACCGCTAGTTCTCAATTTTAACCATCGGGATAGTTTATTATCAGAAATATCGCTCTCTTGGAAACGTGTCTTTATCATCAGTACACTCTAACAGCACGATCTTTATCATGAAGACAGGTTGGCAGCGGAAATACTTAGTCTGAAATAGCCACTGGTATGATTTAAATAGCGACATTTCTTCGATATGGAATACTAAGTATTCTTGACCAACTCGTTTCGGTTGTCCGAAGAACTGGAAGACAATAAGTCGATGTAGAAGTGGATCTTTTCCTGTACGCACTCTCTCGGAAGGCGGGCTGGTTCTCAACGCCCACAGAGTATTCTGGTGGTACGGCCAGTTGATTTTGTATTGCATTACGATGAATGTGAAAATAACTTTGCCGTGCAAGCCTCGCTGTTATATTCGCCACCCGCTGCGGTGAAATCTTCAAATCCCTGCGTCCGCTCTAACGTTTGAACAAGTCCCAACAACCCGTTTTCGATGTCTTTCGATCCTTTTTTTTCTTCCTGACACTTAACTTCGTTAATAAAATATGGATTCAAATTAATTCCCTGTATCTGATCTAATTACTTCTATTACGCCTATAGGTCGTCATTGAAAGTTAACTAGCATTTAGTATTTACTTTTCAATCGAGAAAGTAGAATGAAGCTTTAATTAGTTGAATGGAAACTTGGATTTACATCTGGAGAGTGGACAACTTACTTTTAGAGCATAAACATAAAATAATCCACTCCTTATCTGGGATGCATAAATTATTCAAATTAGAAGAAATAACTTCATTCCGGGTACGTAGAAGTGTGCATTCAATGTGTAAAAGTTTAGAAACAAGATCTTCTGAAATGAAATCTGTTATACACTAATGATTTCTCTACTGAAAAAGTGTTACCCACAGATCTCGCTTTCGAAAACCTGACATCAAAACCCTTTTCTACGTAATTTTCTCTATTTCTACATCTGTTTTTCAAACCGCGTTACTCTTTAGAACAAAAGAGTGGACGAGATGTGACGGTATTCGAGGGGCAGGTCGACTATGCGGAGGATGTACCCGGAGGGATAATGTTCGAGGGTGGAAAGGAGGCCGCGAAGGGGTGGCCGGGGGATCATGGGGGTGGAAGAGAAACGGAACGGTTTGTGGAGGACATGAAAGGGATGTGGCGCCGACGCCATTCTCGTCCGTTTCTCTTCGGGTTCGCGAATAGGAAACGATAGCAAGGTGCAGGTTTATTTGTGCTTATGTGAGTATAGTTTTCCTATCCGTGTGTATTGTACATGCGCTTCTGCACTTGGTGAAGGGACACGATGAGCGTGTGAGTACATAGTATGAGAAGAGGCGAGACGCGAGTTTACCCTGGAGGCTTGTACAGGGATCTAGCTATCTTACGTTTACGAAAAGCTGTTCTCGCAGATGGAATATAGGAGGCGAAGATGACTGACGTCAATAGGAAGGTCTTGAAATATAAAGTGCAGTTTGTAGAAGCACTGTCTAGAGACTATAAAGCATTTCTTGCTATTCTAACTTGTCTTCTAATGTGGGGTAACAATTCTTCTTTTGGTTTCAATATAGATCCTGTGCAGAAATCTTAATGTGGGCCTAGTAAAGTTCTGAACAGTTTGCCCTACATCTGGTCAGGCGATCGGGTAAACTGACATGGGCCACACATGGTTTGTAACTCTTTTTGCAGACGATTGCCCTTTTTCTTAGAGTATTATCGTGATACATTCTTTTTGGTCATCCTGCTAGTGTTTTGCATTTGAAAGACTGTCAAAATACCCTTGTAGGAAGCCTTTTCGGCTATGCTTTTTTCAAACGTTTTATTGATTTTCTTTTGTAGAATGACATTTGTTCTGGGGAGTCTGATTTGGGCAATATTCTACACAATATTACTACATAAATAAAGAAACAATTTATCATTGAATCTCGTAAGTACCTAATTGTGTTGAAGGTTTGGGCGAAGCTGCTGCCATGTGGTCCATATGTTGATGGATGAAGAAGCCAATCCTCTTTCAGCACGTCATGGCACTTATTTCATCGCAAAAGAATCGAATTATTATAACACATTCACCTTTTGTCTCAAACAATTATATTCTCTAACATAAGCCAGAAAACCCAGCAAAATCGTGTCGGAATGCATAATATTTTTCCTACTTCGTTTATAGACGTTCCCTTGCGTCTTCACATTTTTACGTCGCCATTTAAAGAGCTGACTTTATAGAATACGTTATAGAATACTTTTTGCATTTATAGTTTACTATTTTCAATTAAATGTTTAAATTTGAATTATATTCTAACAGTGTCGATTTGAGAATCCTTGTGCCGTCAACGGGGTTGGATTTCCCACCAATCACAGCTTAGGTATCAGTGATTCTCAAATAATTGTTCTGCGTGCATTTTTGACTATTTTATTCGCGTCGACGTCAACTGTATTAATTAATATAGTTGTTAAAAAAGTTTTTCATGAAAGTTATCTGCCGGAATCTCACAAAGATATCTTTATGGTAACACACAGTATTTTCAAAGCCTAATCGAGACTTCGTAAGCGCACGTCAACATGGTGAAAACACCTCACTTTTTCACAAGGAATTGAACGAAATTAGGAGGCATTTTTGAGCATTTTAACATTATTTTCACTTTAAAATAATTTGGCTACATACTAAGCTCAGTATGGAGAAGTATCGAAACATGAGGGGTCACTCACAAAATACGTGATACGTTTAGGGGTGGGGGGAGTCTTTTGAAGTATCATTCTCCATATCCCATGCAGAAATTTTGCCGTGGCCCCGATTGGGTTCGGATCTGGCCAAATCCGGCGCGGATCCGGAAACCGACCTGGGCCTGACCTGTGATGAAACACACGGCCCGATCGGTGCCGAATGTGGCAGCCCGATCTGGCAGCCAGGTCGGTCCCGGACCGGATCCCGATTAATTTCCTGTTGATAATATTTATAAAATTTGGGTATTTTTTCTAAAATAATTAATAAAAAACAAAGTTAGTCACGATCGATTTCATTTCCCACAGCTTCCGGTTCATCAAAATTAATATTTTCTTCCTCTTCATCTTCATCATCAGCTTCAGAACCTAAAATATAATTAAATACACGTTTGTCAGTCTTCTTAGAATATAACCTTATATTTACAAATTGAGACCGTAATTATTTATAGGTATTAAATTATGAGCTGAATAATTTCCTATTAATTAAAAAAAACTAATAATGTCAATTGAGGATAGCCGTGAATATATAAATCTTGATAAACAAATTTAATATTAATTTTAATATTGAGGTTAGGTTTCACTGATTTACTTACTTGCATTTTCGTCTCGTAAATATGGTATCCTGGTAATCGCACGGTGTTTCTGAACCCGCGGAGTTCCTTTTACGCTTTGGCATTGTTTATTGAATCCTTTTTCACGTATCACACTTGAAATTTATTTCAAAATTGAATAGCTGTCAAAACTGCACACACGTAAATCGCTACTTCACAGAACACATACTAGGTGTCGTTGTAGGCGGTAACCCGGCCACCGGGTCTGACACGATGCTGAAACCACGAAATATACCCTATCCGGGACAGACCGGGCCAACCCGCTCGCGCCTGATCGGTAAAATGGATCCAGTATGGCGATTTCTGCATGGGATTAAGAACAATTGAAAAAGTATCATGCGTGGGGTGGCGGGGGTCAGAAGTTCCTGAAAAATGTATCACGTATTTTGTAAATGGCCACTATAATGAGGCTACGGATACATTATATGTCAAAATTTGGTGGCTCATATTTATAGCATATTTTTTAACTTAATTATCTTAAATTTACCGAAATAATCTCGCATGAAATATGCCTGATTTTTTACAAACTCACAATTGATGACTAGAACATAACAAAATTTAGATTCTTCCATAAAAACTGAATAATTGAAAAAGTAATCGAAGGATCCCCGAGTCGAAATTTAGGCCCTCCTTTGAACCTAGAACTCCTACCGTAGTAGGCGCTGGAGCAGCAAAGTAGGTTCAAAATAAGCAGCGATTTCAATTCAATTTAGACCCTACTTTGACGCTAAAAATGTCCGAAATCGGCCGTTTTTCCACGTTTACCGTCAAAGTAGGGTCTAAATTAGAACCTACATTGGTGCTCAAGGCCCTAACCTGCATTGGCGCTCCAGACCCTACCTAGGTGCTCCAGCCCCTACACTGGCAATAATAATAATAATAATGGCGTAATTTCGGTAATGGTTATAAATTTTTATTTTGAGTTCCCTTCTCTGCAGAAATACTTTTACTATCAACTGTACCTCAGGAACTTAATACAGTAGAAGTCCGATAAGTTTCTCATTTCGGGGCTGTAGGAGCGGAAAATTCCAGGAATTGCGGACTTATCGGATGCCCCCTCTAGTAGCACGATATTAGGTGCGCGCATGCGTGAGAATGATGCGCAAATCATAAGCAAAATAGCATACGTAGTGGGAGAACCCCAATTAGTGTGCGTGCCGTGCGTGTGATGACGTTTTAAGGGGAGTGTACACTTATCGGACGGCAACTTATCGGACTTCTACTGTATTGAAACAAAACTCATGAAGTATACAATTCTTTGTTTGTAGTGTTTTTTATCATATAATTTTAAAGCTTATTTATCAAATATCGTTGACGTTCACTTCAGTTTAGTGGAAAGATTCCTCAAGAGAATGAAACCGATTTGGGTTGAAATTACAGACTAGTCCGACAATTTTTTAATTACATTTTTTTCTCCGTAACCTCCAAATTTGGTTGTTTATCGCAAGTCGAAAATCTGATTTATATTCTTTTCTGACTACTTGGGACGATAGCATTCGATAAATTAAGGCTCAAATGGAAACTTATGTTTCGGTTTTGTAAGAAAATTAACATTTTTAGAAAGAATCCTTTCCTTTTTGCTTACAGATACTTTATTACTGTTAATATCGAGAAACTGACCGATTTACATATTCGCAAACCAATTCAGTTTGAAAAATCTTAATCTGCAAATAACAGATTTTTAACAGTGCATGCACTGTTAAAAATGTTTGCAATTTTAATATAGATTTACTATACATTTGTATAGTAAATCTAAAAACTCGGTCTATGAAATAGTAATTAAGAGGCTGCATAGTAAATTTCATATACATGTATATTGGTCAACTCCTAGAAAAGTCAGGTAAATTCACTTTACACAAATTAAAATTAATTTTGGCAGTGATCGTCAATTCCAAATAATAAAGCATGTTTTTTTTTCTACTTAAACATAAATTATACTGGGTTTTAAGTGGAAAAGTTCAATTAAGCGAATAATCAAGACACCTAACCTAAAAGCAGCGGTTGTTTTGTTAAAATTCTGACATTTACAGTGAATTTTGAAGAAAATCCCACCTATACGTTGCACTTTGATTATAAATATGAATTTAGTCGATGAATTGTAGGTTATTACTTTATTTTTAAATATTTGACAAGATTTGTGTGCATCAAAGAACTTTCAACTGTCACGCGCTCTGTTTTACTATACATGTATATTAATTTTACAAGATGATGGTATATTAAACTTACTACACGTATATGCATATTGCTTCCATTACATTTATAGTAAAATCGCTATAGAAATTTCTAACAGTGTGGGTGTAGCTTCTAAATATTCAAAGTAGGGCCTGTAGGTTCAAACGGAGTCAAAGGAGGCTCTAATATTTCATTCTCTAGGAGTAAAAACCTCAAAGTAGGGGCTATAGGTTTGAATAGCGTCAAAGCAGGTTCTAATGAGGAGCTGCAGGTTCAAAGTAGGGTCTAAATTTCAACTCGGGTCGCACTTCAGCATAAGTTGGTATAATCTCTTTATCAAAATTTTGGTTAGAAGCCCATTGCACATTGACTTGATTATTTGAGAATCCCTAACAATAACCTTTATGTGACGTCATTTCAATTTGAATGTTTATTTTCGCGTTTCCAATTTTTAACCATATCATTCTCTTAAACAAAACGGAGGAAACAAAATTTACAAAGTGCTCTCAGTTTAGCTTAAAATTATTACTATTCAAAAATTATTTTACCTAAAATTGCGAAAGAACCCTATTGAATTATTGAAATTAATTTATAATATGGATATATAAAGTAATTTTAACTCTATTTGCACCTTTCATTTACGTAAGTTTTATAATACTGTCTTTTTAATTTATATAGTCAATTTTTAAATAAAAGTATTAAATGGGAGCATTAGTTTAATGTCAATAAACTCAAAAATAATACAAAAATTGGGGAAAAGTTATTGGTTAGGTTATAAGTTTGGCGTAACAAAGCGAAAACCAGACATGAGGCAAGCCTCGCCAAAACACCACAAAGAAAATTTTTAGTATCATTCGTGTCAGATCAATGCGAGTATGCTTGCAAATAATGAAACATAACCCTCTTTTAAGACCCATTAATGCCCAATTATAATTTTAACATCTTTTATTCAAAATAGGAATACTTGTCAGGACCTTGTCAGCGCCCTTTTTTAAGTGGGATTTAGTAGGACAATTTCTACACGATAGATACGTAAGTGACTATGGTTTAGGGCTATTTTATCATAGTTGACAATAGGAAAATAGACCTAATCCAAAATGATTTTTTGAAAAAAGTGCTCTTGCAGGCGTAAAACAGAAAACAAACATTTTTACCTGTCACTAACGTAATGAGTACTCTCGTACAAATTTAGAAAATTTTAATTCTTCTTTTAGATTTCAAATTTTACCGATTATACTAATTTCGAGTTAAAGCGATTAAACCAGTTAAAGCAAAAGTAAATTCAATCATGATTGATCTCTTTGAAAAAATCTATCTAATAATGTGATTCTAATACCCTGAGTTCTACATTGAAGAATCTGTGTATTTAAATTGCTGGGTCGGAACCAATTGCGATTGAGAAAGGTGCAGGTGAGCCAATGGAGAACCAGCAAGCTTACCTCGGCCGATCTGGGCACCCACTGTTAGCAGAGGTAGGGAAGAGCGCGTCAAAGGGGTGTGGGCGGACAGCTCGACGACAACAATGAGCATTGTGATTTGTGCGGGTGCTCCTCGGCTGCCATTGGTCCGTTTCTGCGCTCCCTCGTTCCCCCGCCTTCCCCTTCATTGGATCGACCGCTCTGGCCGGGGGTTGTGCCGCCGCCACCCGCCTCCGAGCGAGACAATAGACAATGCGCAGCCATCGACAACTCACCTGACTCGGTTTTGGAGGCGGTGATTTGTCCCGGCCACTCTGGCGCGCTTTCCAATTCGCTATTGTCATTCTTCAAGCGACCTCCCAAGTATTTTCAAAACCTGAAAAAAAAGAGTTTTTTTAACTCACAATCAGGATTAGACAGTTCTATGTGGAGATTATCAATGGATTAATTGAAGAATCTATTTCTAAAAGAATCTGAAGAGAGGAAGATCTCGCTCGACGAGCTGGAGATCAACTACTGTATTACGGGTTCTATCTCTTCTCTTTCCTGAGCAGTTCTGCACAAGAAGAGAATGAGAGAGAATGGAGAGAGTTCCTGCCTTCCGTCTTGGCAGAAGAAGACAACGTTTCCGGCGAAGAGGGATAAGTGTGTGAGTGAGAAAGAGGTGGGGACGTCTCAGCGTGGGTGTAGGAGAGACTGGGCGGAGTCAGAATGAAAAAGGGGCGTGATATGCCAAAGGCACGCTCGCGGAACGGTCTCGCGGCGGAGAGGGGGGAGTAGTGAAGGAGTGAGAGAGCGCAAAAGGGTGAAAGAGGGGTGTGAGAGTGAGAGGGAGTGAGAAGGACCGATAGGAGGGGATTGACGAGTGCGGGAGAAATGCCCTGTGGGGAGCGCACGGCGCCGATCTGCGGCGAAGCGGCAGCGCCCGCCGAATCTCATCTGCGGCCTCCTGCTTCAGTCAGTCAGCCGACGCTCCGACGCGGTGATTATTTCTATTGTAACTCCGACCGACGGACTCCCTCCCACCGCTCGCGCCACTAACTCCTTCTCCTTCCGACCCCACGCTTCCTGATCTGAGCTTCTCTCTCTTTCTCTCTCTCTCTCTTCATCGAACACACACACGCGTGCATCGACACACGCACGCGGGCACCACGTTCCACTCCACTCTCGGCATTGTCGAGGACAGTTCCTAGCAGGACACCGCCGGGCGCGCCAGAATTTCTCGCTTTTACCAGGAACCGTTCCAGCGGCATGTAGTGCGAATTGACCTAGAGGACGGATAACGCTGATCAGTGATTGGGGAAGTGCGACTGAAGGATTGAACGAGATTAAAAAGTGAACCGGTAATTTATGAGTGACAATATTTTGGAGGTTGTGCGCGATAGTGTGTGTTGAGAAATACGTGAGTGAGAGGGTTGTCAACTTCTTGAGGTCAAAACACAGCCAGCGGGATGTTATGAACTCGATCGGCAGGTGAGTCGATTCCCCAATGTTATTGTTATAGTTATAGAGCGAGGGTTAGGCACTAATGCGACAAGAATACATTGAGGGAACCTATTCATGCAACGGCTCACAATAAAATAGAACAGGGGGAAACAGTTGTATGTCATTGATCAACGTCGAGGGGCTGGGAGTAAAAAATTAGAGTACCCTGTCCTGACACTAATGTAGGATGTAAAGACTTTCTATCAGTTCAGAAGTTGAACAAGAACAGATTACGAGCACCGACCACGTGGAGGTAAAACTAGTCAATATTTCTAAACTAATTTTTAATTATAGTCGTGTATAACTTCATCTCTCATCATTTTTATAATTTGTCGTTTCAAGGAAGTTCATGACATCAAAATTAGTAACAAAAAGAAAATATTTTCCCACAAACGTAGGAACTTCAGAATAGAAGGTCTCAGGAGACCAAACCAGTCTAATCCTGTTTTCGTCACTCTCTTATATATAAAACAAGCTTCCTCCCTGAGACAAAAAAATTCTCAAGTACCTTTTCTAGTTTGCTCCAGCTAAAATCTATTTCTCATGAGTTCCGAGTGTTTTGAAATGTTTTCGGGTTCTCAAAACATACTTGAAAAATTGAACCACTCCAGAAACGCTGTTAGGGAAGCGGCATTCTAAAAATGTAATTTTTCAACAAGAGACGATTGTTTGCTCCGCGCAAAAGTAGAGGCATCGCGACGGCGTTAAAATGTGAGCATTGTTACGGCGGATAAGGTCGAAATGTGAACTCATGCAGGCGGCTAACACGCACGAAGAGTAAATATCATCAGTTCGGCGAACGTGCAGGCCTGAACTCGCAGGGCCATGTGTTCGCGAACGCTGAAAAGAGAGGGAAGTGAGGAGGGAGTAGAGAGCTTCAAAAGCCAGGTCTCACGTTGACATTATGCAACAATTCAGACTCGATTGACAGCTCGACTTGGGATAAAGATAAAATAAACTAAATTGTAAAACAGACCTGCCGGAAGTAATTCCATCATCCTTCCTTTGTAAACTTTTATTGACAGATTTATCGTTTTTAAAGCTCTCTGGTTTTCATCATTGCATGGGCACACAAAGTTTCAAGTGAACCTATTATAATACAAGAGCGTGGTCCAAAAAAACTTTTTTACTAGAGGGCAAGGCTGCCCCCTATTTTGTGAGGTTCGCGCAAAAAGAAATTGCATTTCTTTCCAAATTCGTCCATATTAAGACGTGCCCGGGCCTTTGAAATTAACATAGGAGTTTAAATTGGAAAAGCTCATTATTCGAAAAAATGGGGAAAAAGGACTTGTTATTAACTTTTCGTAACTTGAATTTAAGGTACTTCTTAAAAAGTATTGGAGGAATTCAAGGTAGTGTGCCAGGAAAATGTTCCGAAAATGCAAAATAGCAGTTTTATCTATAATTACGTGCTAGAGACGGACTTTTTTTTTAATTTTCAGCATGCATTTTTTGTATTCGATTATTGACAAGTTTGCAAGTAATGTGAAACATTTCAGTTATGTAAACAGTTATTTTTTCTTCAGACATTTTAATTTTCCCTGTAAATCAAAAAACGTCAGTATTGTTTGTAATTGACGCAAGAAGTGAATGTTGAGAATAATATTTCTGTATTAAGTTATTTTTCAATTGATTAAACAATTTATATTTGCCTACATTTTTTCGTACCAAACGATAAAAAAATTCACTAATTACATACTTAATGAATGCTGGGAATAATATTTCTTGTTTAAGACATTATTAAATTGTTTATTAAACCATTATTAATCATTCACGTCTGACTTTTGTTGGGAAAGGTGGAGAAAATTCTAGTTTTTTAAATTGTCTTACACTGCGTCGTTCATTATTAAGATACTGTTTCCTTCGGGAGTTATTCCTTCATTGAGGTATAACTCAATTGTTGAGGCAAATAATAATTGTTTGAACAATTGAGCTATAACTTTTTTATAATAAGCGGCATGGTGTAAAGAGATTTAAAAAACTATAACTTATTTCTCCGTCTTTCCAATAAAGAGTCAGAAGTGGTCAGGAAAAAATTTAAACAAATGGAAACTATTTAAACAATTGAAAAACGTATTCAATAACAAAATTTACATTTAAAAATCATTAAGTGTGTCATTAATTCCAGAAAATGTGAGCTTTTCATGATTTGGAATGAAAACAAAAATTGGACAAATATAAATTGTTTAAACAATTGAAAAATTCCCTGAACGAAAAGTATTATTCTCAAGATTCACTTACTGTGTCAATGATCCCAAACAATACTAACTTATCTTGGTTAACAGGGAAAATACAAATTGAAAAATAATAATTGTTTAACCCATGTTAATTTTATAATCCCGGGGGCACCACTTAATATTGACATAAATTTGAAGAAGAAAAAACATGGAATTTCTCTCTCCGGGAAACTCACAAAATGGGGGGAGGGGGGGCTTTGTCCTCTATAATGAAATTTTTTGTTGCAATTCACCCCTTTTTTATTTTTTGAATTGGACGAGTGTTAATATATTTTTTAAAGCTCCTAATTACAATGCGGAAAATTTGCAGTGCTTAAAACGAAAAATTTTGTAATCTTTCCGGTCCTGAATTATAATGTTTTAATTTAATAAATTTGAATAAAAAAAAAATTCCCAATTTTTAAATATTGATCATACTTGAAAATGTATTGCTTAATTCTGAACTGTAAATTTAAATGAGTGAAATTGCCCTAATTCTGTTCAATTAAACTTTAAATAGATATATAGTAACTATGTATGTTTGTATAATTGGAACTGAATTAAAAAGATGTGGGCAAAATCTTGAGAAAAGACATTTTTTTCTATAAAATTATTCAAATTCGAAAAAACCTGAAGATAATGCACTGGGCCTATTCAGGTTTTTCGGAGGGTCGAGTATCATGAAACAATTAAGGAAAGTCAGAGATTTAATCCTTAGGAATGACGAAAGCATCACGTCTAAGCAATAAATGCATAAAGCGAGGCACAAAAAGTTACAGCATTCTGAAACAGCTTACAGATGTAGTTTAGTATTAAAATGATTGAATAATAAAGAGGCAAAGAAATTGAAAAATACACAGTCAGTTAAAAGTCTATTAGAATTTCTACAGTCGACAAACATCTGCTTAGTTATAAATTTGAGAGACCTAAAGGGATTCAATGGTTATTTCCGCAATGTGTAAGTTTAATGAAGTATAATAGTTTGAAACCCCTTCTAAAGATTGGGATACAAAAGCGTAGCAAATTTAATAGAATACAATAATCCCTTGTGAAATTATAAAATAGGGTAAATTATTATAGGTGAAATATAAAGTTAAAGTTCCTTTAGTTAAAAAAAAACATCACGTTCGTCCTAAACTACGACCCAAACCAGATTTATGTGTAAACATCTTCGGTAAACGTTAACTGAAATTGAAATCTTTTTTTCTGTTATATGTAATGTCGTGCAAAACTTTCTGGACATCTATTTTCCAATAGGTTGAACAAGCACCCTAGTTTTAATAATAATAAACTGTAGATTTTGTCTCAATTATTGCATGAAAGGTGATAGAATACTCTTCTATTAATTTGTTTTAATTCAGTTATGAAAACCTGACTTTATATATTATTCATAAGTTCTTTAAATTAATCAGGGTGCTGAATGCAAACTTTAAAATTTTCATTGTTTCATTTTTTATTTTTTTTTATTTGTAAATTACATTTTTCAATTTAGATTTCTCAATAAACAACTTATAATCGCTAAATTGTACTGTTTTTAAGTTAAAATTGTTTAAAAATGATATAATTTTGAACACTTAAAAAATTTATTGATCCATTCTTCAAACTATTTTATTTCCTAAAACGCATTCTCTCCTTTGCGTGCTTAGTCAAGCTTTGTTTATAAAATACCGATGCGGACCGATATGAGTTCTCTGAAAGAACACATTGTGTCGCACTTATGTTACGCATCTACATTTAGAATTAGGCTAATTATATTTCATGAAGAATAATAAAAATTCAAATTTCATTATGGAAAATTCATTATTATGGCACTTATCATTATTATTACACATCTAAGTACTCAACAATTATAAGAAAAATATTGAAAATTTGTTTCTTTTTTTCCAATTAGACACAGCATATTTTTCTCCTGTTAGACTTTGAATATTTGGCGGGAATTCTCAAAACAGAATGAAAAAGAAACCGAAAAAATGCAAAATAGCAGTTTTCTAATGAATTCATAGTACTAACGGTATTTCTTGTGTTTTTTCAAAATGAATTATTTTTAATCAATAAATGACGAGTTTCCAAGTATTTTGTAAATAATTTAAAATTGTTTAAACAATTATTATTCCTTTAAAAAATATATTTTCTCTGTAAGTCGTGGAAAATTATTATTTTCGAGATATAAATTCCAGAGAATAATAACTTGTTACAATTTGAGGGAGAAAAGATTGTTTAAACAAATGGAAATTGTAATTGTAAAAAACAAAACATATTCTTCGAGAGAGAGAGAGAGAGAGAGAGATTTTCTTCAATCGAGTACATTTTCTGGAAACCACAAATAATTTGCTTCGATCAAGAAAATGTTGTATCTTTGGTACTCGTATCAATATTTTTTTGATTCAATCCACATTTTCCGTGTACGATTTGGGCAACTAGATCTGCTGGTCCAAGAGCTAATATGCAAATTGAAACATCGTTCTATAACCTTATCTGCATTTCTAACGTGCGTTAATTTGAATTACTTCGCATTCTAAAAACTCCCAATAGTCTGATAATCAAGATATGCCGCTTAATTTCATCGATGACTAATCGTTCATTATATCTATTACTTATGGTTTCGTATGTAAAGTTATGGGAAACGAAAAAGTTATCTCGGAAGAGAAGAGAATGAAGAATTGCGTCAAACCTCTTGATTGTTCACTGGGGTGTTGTAAAAAAACCCAATGTTTTTTGTTTTTATCACGCACCCCCTAAACTAGTTCCATTTGGTGACAAAATAAATGTGTATTTTTTCATGTTTGGGCCCAAAATGTTTTAAACTATTAATTAACGGTAATGTCCCTACAAATAATAAGTGCTCCACAGGAAATATAACTGCGATTGTACCAGGCACTGAGGGAAAAAAACTTGACCCAATAAGACAAAAAAAACAGTATGTGGTACAGCTTCGTGATAAAGTCTTAATTAATAAGGTTTCCAGTTTTTAAACTAAACCATGCTTGGATAAGACCAATTTTTTATTAAACCCCAAAGTTGATGTTTAGAATTGAAAGAGAGAATGTGAAAATCGCATTTCGATTCTTGACCATCTGATCACAATAGAAAAATCCATCAAGTTCTAAGACATATTACAAGATATAAAAAGTGATATAAAAAAGAAAAAAGTGAAACGAGGTAGGAGCCCGGAGCATGCAACGAATCTGACCCAGTGACCCTCTCTCTCGCTCTCTTCCTCCCTCGTTTTCTCACTCTGTCCCTGTGCTGGCTTCAGCAGAGTCGCTCCCTCTGGCAACCTTACGACCCTCTCGAACGCCGAACGAATTCTTCTCTGCTAGTCTCGTATTCCTCGCGTAACAGCCACTTGACGGTCTCTAAAGCTGATCGTATGACGGTTTTGTACCCAGGCGGCTCTTTTTGGGGCCCTTTGTGTCGCCGAGTTGGGGTGGGTCGGATCCGAGTTCACGATGCAGTTGGTCTTGTTTCTCAAATTGGTGCCTTTCCTGCATTCCATCAAACCTGTTCTGAACACGTAACTGGATGGTGTCCTCAATTTTTTTTGTTTAATTTCGGCTGATTATGCTTACTACAATCTTAGCCAAGGGCAAACGATTTTTGACTCTATTAATCTAGAATGATGGTATGGGATTTCGAATACTAAAAAGCGTTAATGACATGTATAATTGGAACGAGTTGGGATTCCTCAGTGCTAAGCTAAAGAGAAGAGATATTCCAAGGGATCCATCTGAAAAATAATTCCCACATTTACCGATAAATGACAGAAATTTGACATCTCTAATTCTAACTTGGTGGAAATAATTTTTATGCTCGTTTTTATGAATTTTTATGAAAAAGTCAACGAATTTCTATACGAATTTTACGAATTTTGAATGCACTTTGGGATCATAGTAGTTTTTTCGTAGAAAGCGATAGTAAAAATCTTAGATTTTCAAACTTTTTCGTAGAATGACGTAATTTATTATGTGTCTTAATTTTATTTTATTCACGCAATGCATAAACTTATCACTAATCCACACAACACTATACCGTTTATCGATGAATCGAACGCACGAGCCTTTAAGAGTAAATATTAGAACGGTCTTTCCGGCAAAGTAAAAATTCCACCGCTTTGGGATTTGTCTTTTTTACTACTAACACGACAGAGAACTATAGTACATTATTAGGATAATGTGGAAAATTCTTAATTTTACCAAGGTCAATTTTGAGATTGGGTTTCATTTTTAAATATCTACATGATATGTTGTCTTTTCGAAATCCTTTCGTTATGGCTTTATTTAATAGGATAAACTGAAACTTTTGGAACGGAAGCCAATTTTATTAATTTGAATTGACTAAGACTAAGCTACTATAGATCAGTCAATTTAGGGTGGACGAGAATCATGCCCGTTTAGAATAGGCTTGAAGTGTTTTCAGTTTTCATGTATATCTCTTGCTATTTTCAAGAAACCTAAAAAATTCGATTTTTTTTTTAAATTTTGCAAATTTTAATACTGGATCAGATTAATTTTTAGTGTGTTCTAGAACTTATACCTCTTGCAATTTCATAAGTTTTCGCCATCTCTCGCCGTTTTATTATTTTTAATAAAATACATGAATGTTTATAGTAAACATAATTTTTCTACTTATTTAGATTCGAGAATTTTTTAACATCGGTAATATTATAATTGCCAGAATTTTCCAATGTCCGGAATTCTGCGGTTGCTGAAAATTTTCCAAGGTCAGAAACCTTCTTTTCAAAAAAATTTTTTGTCGAAAATTTAGGGATTTTAAAAAAATATATAAAAAACCACGATTGGCTGTTGGGTTCTTAAATGTTAATTTTTCTTATATAATTTTTAGAAAATTTTCTCCAAAATATCTTGGGGAATATTTCGTCATATCTAAGGACCTTATATTCCCAAATAATAGGTATATTACGTAAATTTTCGGGAAATATTGCACATCATTATTTGGGGGATTTCCTTACAATATTTTTGGGAAAGTTCCCAAAATTTTGAAAAATATTCCCCAAGATATTTTGGTAAAACTTTTTCCCTAATATGTCGGGGTTAAGGGAGAGGTCGAAAACAAAAATTCCTGAATTTTTATAAGAACATCTTAACTTTTGGGGAATATTCCCAAATTTATCTGGAATTTATCCAATTTATTTGTGAAAATTCGCCAATTTCTTATGGGGAAACGTATGGTTTTCACCAAGCTAGTTTCTATTATATTATTTATATTATTGGTTGCTATAAGTGGGATTTATCATTTGACCCAAGATTAATCTTATTAGTCATTAATATTTCACTCATTATGTGAGCAAACTGAATTAGGTGATTGTTTTTGGGATTCCCAACTTCGAAAATGACCATTTCATTGCCCGTTTTCGTAAACTCAGATTTAGTCTTCAGTTTTATCAGTTACTATAAACATTATTATTTGCTGCTCCTTTTTTTCAAGATGATCCCTGGCATTTTATCTCAATTCATTTGTTTCTTCTACTGCTACTACTAGATCCAAATCTTTAATTTGCTTCTGCGAATTTTTTTCCGGTTTCTATTTCTGTTTAAATCAACTTTCCTCCTACATTAGTCTCTCATCTTCGCAGAACATCGCTCTTTCGAGAGCTGTTTTTTTATTCCTATAGTTATAAAAAATATCGGTCAGAAATCATTTTCCACTGGTTCTTGAAGGAGGAGCAGCAGGTCAGAATTAATAACTTGCCTCTCTTGATGCTTTCGTATTTTATGAACTGGATTTTATTAATCGGAGAGGTTTTAGGCGTACGTTTTACGGAATATTTCAAATGAAGAATCGGACTCGGCTCTGCCTCTCTCGCTGACTGTTGTTTTAAAATAGTACTCGCGACCGTAAAAAAGAATGATGACCCGTGTTCACGGCGGTTCTCCTCCAACAGCGGCCACCGCTCGTATTTACCCGGATCGGTGATTCTAACCGTATTACAGTGCACGATGCGATTACGTGTAAACGAAAGTCGTTTTGCTTTCCTGTAACGTTACGCATCACTCTTGTAAGACTAATTATTGCGAGTTTTATTGTATCAATCTGAGTTTAGCATTCTGAAGGTTCATACATATTCGCCAAATTCTACTTTCCCTAATTATTATTTTACCGAAATTCATTTGAGCGAATGATTATTTACTCGAATTTATATTTTTCCGAATTACTGTTTCAACTAATTTTTATTATTACTTTTACACCATTAAGCCATATCCCTTTTGGGGTAAGCGTGACTCACTCGGCGTGGAAGGGAGTTGTAGGAGGCGGTAATGGGGGGGGGCGTAGATTTTTATATTGATCTAGAATTCCTGTGTTGTTTATTTAAATAATACATTCGTTCCGCAACACTGCTCCAACCCAGGTCGCTGAATCTTTCTAGCGATCACCCCAGGTGAAGAGCTTCACAAAGTCATCATGTAAAGTTCTCCAGTCGGGCCCTGACACTATTTATGTATAGAAAGGGGGTTTCAATTGAATTATTATGAATCTTGATACAAATTTCAAACTCGGCGCCAATGGTATCTATCAGTTACGTTTCTAAATGCTAAAATTTCATAAGTTTTACTTACTTTGAAACTTTTCATTGAAAATGTCGGCCGAAAGTTTCGAAAAGTATCATTTTCTCAAACGGCACATTGCTTATTAGTCAGCCATCATCAGCTGTTCAGCTTGATGCGACTGCACAGGCGCACAGGGGTCTAATCACAAATTCAGGGAGTGGTTTCGCCAGGATATATATTAGATTTTTTTATTTTTTGAGCTACGTTTCAATTTTAGGTTATGTAGCTGTTACTCGTACTAGTAGCAGATCTAGTGAATAGTCGGTGCCTAAAAAATATATGACAAATGTTGATTAGGAAAACAATAGGGTTAATGATAATTAGGAAAACTAAAAATTCAGTCAAATGTAATTCGGCAAAATATAAATTAGTGAAAGTAGAATTTAGAGAATATTCATGGGTCTCACATATTAGTTGTTATTTGTTTCTTTTCTTGCAAAAAAAAAATTATATCTCTTCTTCTTAGGCATAGATGCTGCTATGTGACTGATAATTTGCAGTATTATAAATCTAGGCAGTTCAGATCATTAAATCATCACCCTGTCCTACGGCAACAGTTTTTTCATAAATGTAACATTATACACTTGAATCTACATTTCG
Source organism: Andricus curvator (assembly GCA_932195095.1). Classification (NCBI taxonomy): domain Eukaryota; kingdom Metazoa; phylum Arthropoda; class Insecta; order Hymenoptera; family Cynipidae; genus Andricus; species Andricus curvator. The sequence continues at coordinate 173,645 of CAKNYM010049936.1, forward strand.
GCAGTGAAAATGTGTTGGCAGAAAGAAACGATACGACTAATATGATAAATCTGTACCAGAAATGGATGTCAAGAATTAACAAGTAATAGGTCATTGGATGTGTAAAATAGAACTCAGTTTTTTGTGGTGTTAATGATTAGGCATGCTAATAAGGTTAAGGCTCGGGTTAAGGGTCTAATATTTCATGTGCCATGAGTCATTACTTCCAATTTATATACGATCCTGTTATTACTGTTTTAATTATAGCTCGAAAAAATAATTGGAACCGAATATATTAAAAAATTTGATTGAGTATTATTTAAATTGGTATCCTATTTAGTTTTAATAATTGAAAGCGGAACTTTGACCCGCAAGTGTGCGTTCAGTGCGTGATAGCAATTATTTTAGGACAGTCCAGCGTATACAATTTATCAATGATCAACTTATACTTTTCGTAAACAATTCCTGCAATCGAGGTGATATTTAAATTTATTGAGAATGATGCGGAAGAAATGTGAATTCCAATTAATACAACAGGCTCAATGGTCAAATCCAATGAAATATTTTATTTTGTATATGTAAAAAGGAATTAGTAATAGAACATTAAATTACAATGAAGTAGAAGAATGTAAAGATCTGCAATTACTTGCAAAGTTTTGTAAGTGTCAAAATTCTATCAAAATGTTACAGTGATTTCTAGTAAAGCTCTTTTTGTTCTTTGCTGTAATTTATTATATTTCATTGTGGAATTAATATATGAAGATTTCTACCATGGTGTCGATAACTGTTTTTTTATAACTTGATTTTTTGATACGTAACAATTTCGTGCCGAAGAATGGAATAAAAATGTTATCAGAAACCGTTTATCATTTCAATAAAGGAATGCAGATGCTATTTCGTGGAATCGAAAAGACTCGGTTCGAATATTTTAATCTTTTACAATTGTATTTGCGCAACAAAGTGTATCGCACAATAACATGAAATTGAGAAACGGGATATTGTCCGAACTTAGGACTCTCTAAGACTGAGTCATTAAAATACAAACGTTAAATACCCAATTATTGCTAAACAGTAATATAGAAATCACTAGTTTTTGTTTTTCATTTAATATAACTGAAAAAAAGACCAGAAAAAAGGCTATTAAAAAATAAAAAATTTAAAGTTGCTGAATTGGCTCTGCGTTCTAAGTATCGTCTCGTGACAATACTCTTGTAGGTTCAAATCCCCAGTCTTCAAATTTTTTAAATGAACATTTTGGTTTTTTCGAGTTTACGTTATACTCTCTACTTTTGAAGTAATTTGCACTTCCTGCAATTACAATTTTAGTAGGAAATTTCATTGAAAGACCTAAGAGGCTAAAGAAATAGAGCAGTCGTAATATGTGAGTCGACAATAGTAAACAAATTATTAATGAAAGATAGTCGACATTCTCGACGTAATTTACAATAGAAAATTGAAGAAATTGCTTAAACTTGAGTAAATCATGCGATGACCAGATAATGATGATTTTGACCTTGACCTGACACTAGAAACGAAGATAAGGAAATACTGGCTTGCACGTGTTTAAAAGACTTCACTGCATTTTCTCGCGAAAGTCCCTTGATGTGTGCATTGCAGATAGTCGAGGAAAAACCATGATGGGACGAAACACAATACATAGCAAACAATGTGTGCTTCGTTCTCGTTAATTACGGTATACACTCATCAGGAATTGTTCTCGGCTTCATTATGAACATTGTAATACTTGTTACCTGAAAAAAATGTACATTAAGTTCGTTATCTATGGATTCGTTGAATGGATATTCTGTTGGAAATTGATTTCCTTAAAATTCATTCACTGATAAACCGAGGAAGAAAAGTCAGTATTTCTTATCGTAATTTTTTACATTGTTAGTTTTTCAATTGCACAATATATTGTTTTTTTGTTTATTATCATTGACACGCTGCGTGGATATTCCCTTTCTGCTATCGTAGACTTTTTTTGCTCTCTCACCGTTTTTGTCTTTCTCTCCATTCAATCGAAGATTCAAGTTCAATTTCTGTTTTAAGAATTTTGAAAAAAATGCTTTGTCTTTTGAACGCAACTGTAGTGACGTAATTTAAATACGTAGTGTGTCTCCATTGTCGTGCCCGAGCTCGACATTTTCTCGAAACCCATTTGTTTAACTTGTCCGATTTAACGCTGATGGTTGCCATTCGCATATCTTAAGCCCATTCACCGCAGGAAATTGCTGCTATTATTATCGACAAAACGCACAAAAATCTACAGAAGCGCCATCTCGGAAATTGAATGAATTTTACTTAAACTGTATTTTTAGTCGTAAAAATAAAAAGAACTTATAAAAACTCTCTAAAAGATGTTGAAATTTTTTTACGAATTGAAATTTAGATAGAATATAATGAGATCGATATTTGAAATAATGGAAAATAGCTGAAAATGAAAAATTGGATGCGAGAATGGAGAACTATGAAAAATTTTCAGTTTGGTTGAAGTATCATATTTTGTGGAACCATTATTTTGCTTTTGGGTGGATTGAACTTTTTCGAATACAAGCGAATGTCTACATCGAATAGCGAATTTCCATCCACCGGATTTATCCGTGATTCATTTTTCTGTTTATCATTCATAACGAATCAGTAATATAGGATGCCCCTTCGATGAAAAATATTTTTAACTCGAATATGCTACTGTTGGCTGGAATCTTTTGCAGAGAATAGAGACATTGTTATTTATGTCGGTACAGGAGTTTCATATAATCTGGGAATTCATCACATCAACTTGAAGAAATTAAAGTATATAAATTTTGATTTTGATAGATGGTTCTCTTTTTTCGTATTCTGAGTCTGTCTTTTGGAATCTTCTCTAAATATGACATTGAAATTAATAATAGTTAGTTCTTAAATTAAAAGAATTGAATGGTTATTAAAATACAAAATAAAAAGTTTACTGTAAATAAAATATAAGGTCATTTTTTGAGGTAGTCTTACTTTAGAAAAAAATATCATTGTAAAATAGTTGTTATGGTCCAAAATAATTGAGTTCAATTAGTTAAAAATTGAGACAAACTTTTCGGCATTGATTCTTACACAAATGTATTTGGCATCGAGAAGAGTAACAATTAAATGTTTACGTGATCACTAGTCGCAATTCACACATATAATATTGAAGTTTTAATATTTCAATTCAATTTATATATATTATATATATATATATATTTTAGAGTCATAATGTTATCAATAAAAAAGTAAATTAAAAAATGTGGTATTGTCTCATCAACACATTATCCACTCATATAGATTTGGCAGCGTTTTATTTTTTCATAAATAAATAAAGGCAAAAATTGCATCAACAAAAAAGTAACACTATTTTTCATCTTTTTAGCGCAAGTTTTGAGCGTGCCTAAGGGGCGCACCTGTTGGATCTCGCGCTTCTCGCTCGATAATATATTTATCTCGCGCTTCGGGCTCGATAATGTATTTTACCTCAGGCTACGCGTTCCGTCATTGTGCATAACCCAAATTTTTGCATGGGACCTTTAAAATTAAAGGTCAAACCATCGACTTTAGTGATTGTGAATTCTCTTTTGTTAAAGCTCCATCGACTTTAACGAACAAATTGTCATCACGTGTCGTAAGAATAAATGGGATAGATTGTTCGAATTTCCGAGTACTACGAATAGCCGTACATAGAATTTTTAAATCTAAAAAAAATGGTTTCAAAATGGTTGAAAATGCTCTAACTTTTTGAATTTTTATCAAAAATAGCTGACTACCGAATTCGTGCTGATTTTTCAGGCCTTATAATCCTCACCTAGCAATTCACGCCTACCCCGAAAGGGAAATGGCTTAATGGTATAATAATAATAATAAAATAATATAACAAAGAGCCAAAGCTCATTCCAATCTGATCATTTTTTCGAAAGTCATCGTGCCTACAGCCTACTACTACTGCTATACTACAGACAAACAGACACCTTCGTACAAATAATTTTTTCTGACTCTGGGGTCTTGAAACGTGGAGATTTGATGAAAACCGACTGAGTTAAATTTTACTGAAAACCAATACCTTCTCATTAGGATGAGAATGTAAAAACCTTTAAAATTGGAAACTTGTTCACAATTTAAGAAATTAAATTCAGAATGAATCGAAATTTAAATTCTTCTTTTACATCAGAAATTTAAATTTAACTACGAAATTTGTGGAAATTAAAAGAACAAGAATCCAACTATTAAATTTGCACAACACACTGTTAAATGTCTCAATTCAAATTAAGATTGAAAAAAAGAACATTACAAAAAAGAGGAAAGAAAAAGAAGGGAACATAAAAAAAGAGGAAAGAAAAAGAAGGCAACCTCCAAATCCCCTTCCCCCTTTTTTTCGCGTCATTTAAAATTTTAATTTTGTTTAATTCAAATTTAAAAAACATGTGCAAAATATCCACCAACGTTTTGGTGTTCATCCTGGCGTTCCTTTTTTTATTATTTGAATTGAGGCATTTAACAGTGTGTTTTCCAAATTATGTCGGTTTTTTTATCATTTCCTAGAATTTCGTAGTTAAAATTGTTTACTCTTCATCGGGCAATATAATTATAAAAATCCACTCTGCATTTTTTTTTATCAAATAAACTTTCAATTTATATATATTTAAATTATTAAAACTTGTTAAGAATCTTTTGTTTACAGAAATAAATTTTCTTTTAACATTAATACTCAGCAGTTTGAACAGATATATGAGCAATTCAGCGGCATTAAAAATAATTCAAGATAAATTCAAAAAACGTAAACTGAAATCATTCAAAATAATTGATAAAGAATTGAAAATCATTTAGAAACAGGAGTACATTTTAATTCATTGTGAATTCAATTCCATTGTCTTGACTTCATTTGGATCCACATCTATCAATTTTGAAATAATCAGCTTTAGTTAGATTTTATTAGATTGACTTGATTTCACTTGAATTTACTTGAATTCAGTAGGATTTTTTTTCAAATTTACATCAATTTTGTTGAATTCGCTTGAATTTAATTGACTCAACTTGAATTTTTGTTCAATTTGTTATCTTTGAATTATCTAGAATTTTGTTTGATTCACTTTATTGCATTATTTTTAATTCTGAATGAACGAAATGAATGCATTTCAGTTGAATTTAGATAAATTCTATTGCACTTGGTTGAATTCTCAGTGTGATTGAATTTAATTCAATTGAAATTTTTTTCAATTCACTCGAATTCACTATACTTTATAATTTTATTAACTTGATTTTATGTAAATTTCGTCAAAATTGTATTTAATCTGTACCCCGATTTTAGAGTAATTTCATGTGGTAAGATACACCCACCATATTATGGGTAGGGTTTACCATGTCAACTTTATTGTATCTTTTTTTTTATGCGAAAAAATTCAACTTTACCCACTTGAAAATCGCGCACAACGAAAAATAACTTCTCTATATGTTTAAGGCTTATCTTCCGATCACTGAAGTTAAGTAGGCTTGGATCGATTATACTCGGATGGGAGCCATCGTACCTTGCAAAAATAAAAGTGTTATAAAAGCCTTCCACAATTAATTTGATTTTTCTTCAAAAGACTGTGTTTCTTTTGCGTCAGACGAAGATAAAAATAGTTATAAATCCAATTATATAAAGCAGATGTAATATATTTGATCGAGAAAAGCAGTTTGAGGATGGTTATAAGATGCGCAACAGCTAATATTATATTCGCGGCACTTAGCACCGGGAATCCAGTAAGCGAGGCGCTCACGCTCATTAAATGCTAATGACTCTAATAACACAGGTAGGCAAGGGCGGTGATTATCTCGGCTATTAAACTATTTATTTCTTAATGTATTCGCGCGCCTTACAATAAGATACTGGCATCCAGATAAGAGGTTCCGACATCGAGATAAGGAGCTTCCGACCTCGGCTCGCGCATTCCGGGCCATTTATATGCAGTATTTATATTTTATATGTAGCATTCCCCTCTTCTCGATTTTCTCCAGTCCCAAATATGAAAAATGACTATATACATTATATTTTATATATTATACGAGACGAAGAATTCTTCATTTTTTTCCGGTCGGTACGCTGATCAGCTGGATTTCTAGGGCTGCAACACAGTCACTTTTAGTCCCTTTTTTTAAGAAAAAATCACTGTAGTCCCTTTTTTTAAAGAAAAATACCACTTTAGTCATTTTAATCCATTTCATTTTAGATTTTGTCTATCAAATTTTTTTCTTGTTTTTTTGTGTGCATAAATTCGAACTGAATTAATAGAACCCAATAATAAAGTCTAACTATGTATTTTTGGTTGAAAGTTAATAATTCTTTTTGTTTAAAAAGTCTACTATTATATTTTTGGTTCAGAAATCATATTTTTTGGTTAAAAATTCAATTATTTGGTTGAAAATTTAATTAAATTATTCAAGATTCAACTATTTTATTAGTCATATGTTTTGTTCGAAAATTTCAACTGTTTTGTTAAACATTCTTCTTTTTCTATAGACATTTAATCTTTTTTGGCAGAAAAGTTATCTTTTTGGTTAAAAATGAACTTTTTCGTTAAAAATTCTTCTCTCTTGCTTGAAAGTGCAACTATGTATCTGGTTCTAAATGCAATTGTTTGGGTGAATTATTTGTTTTCGCTGAAAGTTCAGCTATTTGGTTATTATTTTATTATACCATTAAGCCATTTCCCTTTCGGGGTAGGCGTGACTTGCTCGTTGATATTTGATAATTCATCTTTCTTGGTTGAACGTGAACTTTTTTGTTAATAATTGATCTTTCGAGATTAAAAGTCACATTTTTTATAAAACATTAAACTTTTTAGCTCAAAGACACAACTCTTTTGCTAAAAATGTATCTCTATTATGTAATCTTTCCTGGATGAAAATTCAACTCATTAGTTGAAAATGAAGCTTTCTTGGCGGAAAATGATCTTTTTTGTTGAAAATTCACCTCTGTTCTGGTAAGTAGTTTATCTTTTTTGTTTGAACATGCAACTATTTGAATGAAAATTAATAATCTGTTTTGGTTGAAGATTCATCTTTTCAGTTGGAAATTCATTTCTATGGTTGATAATTCATCTCTTTTGGTAGAAATTTTTTTTTTCTAAAAATGCAGCTGTAAATAAGAATCTGTTTTGGTTGAGGATTCAAATATTTTGTTGTATATTCGTCTTTTTTGGTTGAAATATTTACTATACCTTTTTTGTCTATAATTCATATTTTTGTATGAAAATTCCACTATACTTAGTTGAAAGTTGAACTACTTTGTTAAAAAATTATTTTTTTTTGTTAAAGATTCATTTCAGTTAAAATTTAACTCTTTAGTTGAAAATTTACCTTTGTTGGTCGAAGATTAACTTTTTTATTAAAAATTCATCTCTTTTCTGGTAAAATTTCATCTTTTTGGTTGAAAATTCATCTCTTGTGGTAGAAATTTTATTTTTTTGTTTGTTTAGAAATTCAACTGAAAATAATAATCTGTTCTGATTGAGGATTAAAATGTTTTGTAGAGTATTCATCTTTTTTGGCTGAAATATTTACTATTGCATTTTTCGTCAAGAATTCATATTTTTTGGTTGAACATTAAACTACTTGATTGAAAATTGAACCACTTTGTTAAAAAAATAATTTTTTTGGTTGGAGATTCATCATCTTAGTTTAAAATGTAACTATTTTTTTTATTCTTTTTTTTAATGAATGGTTTTAAATGAAAAGTTATCTATTCCATTTTTGGATAAAAATTGATCTTTATTATAGTAGAAAATTCGTTTTCGTTGTTGTTAAAAATTCATCTATTTTCAAAAGTATTTGTTCCCATATTTTCGTGAAAATCGCCCTATTTACCCTGTTTTGAGAGCATTTTAGGCTGTGAACTATGCAATATTAAAATTTATATTATTTTAATTTATAATTATCTGGTCTTCTAGTTCCTATTATAAAGCATCGAAATATATAAATGCGGCCGTTGAGTGTCAACAGTTTACTTAGCTTGTAATAAAATGAATTGCAATTTATCTGAACATTACTTGTAACATTTATTCCAGTGATTCGGAGCTGAGTTTTCAGCCCCGAATTCAGCAATAGAATTTCATCTAATCTTGTATAAATGCAAGCCGATAATTTAATTGTGTAATGGAATCGAAATTTTTGAGTAGATAAATGTTTCTATTAACATTATCAGACTTTGTGAACAGTATCAGTCACTTTCAGTGACTTTTTAGTTGAAATTAGTCATTTTTTCCATTTTTTAAAGTACATTAGTCTGTGGCAGGTCCTGTGGATTTCGAATGAGCATATGATTCCCCGGCTAATGATGCCGAGTGATACTTAACTATTAACCTCCTTTAGCGTAACGTAAATTCTCCTCCTGAGCCTGTAATAAAAGAAACCAGCGAGCTCTAGTGACGATAATAATAGTAAATCATACGATCGCGGGTCTCTTTCGATTCATCTATGCTCACGACGATCATTAAACTCGCATTGTTGTTCTTCCGTAGGTGGAGACTGGAGACGCGTTAAAGTCAAGCGGGCCTTTTACCCCAAAGATATAAATTATCACCTCCGTGGGCGGATTATAGGCTTTACACAATTTTGGAGATATAGTCTTTTGTACTTTCGAAAGTTCTTTTATTGTTGTCGCAAGATATAAGTTTACATCAGATGCAGCCAGATAAAACTTTTCACCCGTGTTATTATTGATGATTTTTCTTATCTTTGCTTGATTTGGGTAACGACGCCAAATAGTGGGCCACCGAAAGTTAGGACACGATTGAGCGCTAAATATAGAGGGGCTGTTAAGCCCAAAAGTGCCTCATAAATTATTAAATTTGTATGTAAAATAAATATGTAAACCTCTGAATTGTGAGCCACTGAAAATCATTACTGAGCTACGCGTGGCGTCAATGTCACATAAATCGATAAAGAAGAATAGCATTCATGCTTACCTACCTAGTGCCATTTATTATTAATTTTTCGTGGTCAGATTTATCGATAATGTAGAATATTTTCCCATGGCTCACTAATGACGATGAATTAAATATGGCAATGCGAATACTGAGCCACCTCGTGGCTCAGCCTTGCAGAATCTTTCAGAATCGGATTTAATAGACTAGACACGAATAAATCTGGCTTTTTAAGAAAAAACTTTCCCCCAATATTTAAAGACACAATATACAATTTACATCCCCATGTTGAGAAAATATGTAACTGTAGACAACGATACTGACACCTAGCGAATTTGAGGCTTCATCTCTGCTAAATTTAGAAGCTTCTAGGTGTTACGAAATTTGATATCAAAATCTTCTGTATAACACGGTATCTTGTTGAAAAAGATGTTCCAGGTTTTTCTTATTATCTCATTGCAAGTTTGTCATTATATTTTTTTTATAAACATAAATCCCTGAATAAATAGTTTAATAATTTGTAATGCTTCGATAAATTTGAGCTTGATTTTTCGTTTTTCAAAGTCTGGTCGTATTTATAAAATATGATTACAATTTTAATGGCCTCCGTTGGGATAATAATGAAATATTGTCGTCAAGAGAATCTTGGTTTCGTATAACGAACGATTAATATGCAAATGTGGAGAATCAATGAGCTCACCTGCTTAACTGCGTTACCAGAGAAAGTAAAAAGATTTATCAATTAAGGTCCAGAGTGCCTGATTACGTCTTCAATTACTTTTTGCCATCTGCATGTTTCCGTTGCTGATAATAATAATAATAATTATTATTATATATCGTATATGCGGGTACAATCATATATTCGTGTTCCTTGAATCCATTACCTGCAACTCTGCAAGACATTTGATATGCGTACACATAGATTGTTTAATTAGCCAACTTGTTCATGATAGCAACCAGATTTTCTTTTAATCCAAAATGCAGTCCAAATTGAAAGTGAAATTCTGTAACCTTGACAGTTTTAAAGACTAATTTTTATGTTATAGTTTGTTGATATATGGTATTTAAATTACCTGCAAATGTAGAAACTATCTGAATTAGAATTTCAAATGATGATTTGGCTTCTGAAATGAAAGCCACCAGTCATTAATCTCCTTTAGCCGTTTTTTTTCGTTCGTATGCTTTAAATACTTTTTAACAATCCCTCAATGTCCAGTGAGCATGAAGATAATTCATCATCTTTTATTAAAGTCATGATAAAGTGAATAAAGTTTTAAAAGACCTGCCAAAAATATAATACGACAATTGACAGTTCATTCAGCTTAATGTTTCATAATCTCTCATATTAGCCATAATTACTTATGTATAATGTTTACTCAATATACATTATTTCAAAATAAAAATGTTTTATTTGAAAAAAACAATGTATAGCATGACAAAAACTGAAACACATTTTATCCCTAACAGGGTGACCGTATGTCAGGGCAAACCTGGAAATTATGGACAATTCAGGGAATTTTTTTGGGCATGGAAAATCAGGAAAACTTCAGGGATTTAAAAAATACGTGTATAAGCTGCGTTTTTTGTAAAAATTTTCAGAAATTCAAATTGTGGACTTCAAATGTTATTGGCCAGGGAAAAATTAGGAAAAAATCAGGAAATTTTAAAAGTGGAAGTTTTGCGTCCGCCCTATTTCACCATGTTGCTCCTAGGACGTCGGAAAATTTATTTTCTCGAAGAAAGTAGGTATCGGAAAGCCAAAGAAAGTATTTTCTAAATGGAAAAATAAATTCCCAAAAAGCTGTAGCCATTTATAGGCGAAAATTGGTTGGAAAAAAAGTCCTGGACCGGGAATTTCCGTGAAGAATTATAATTTTTAATTTGGGACAAGGAATTTTAGTAAAAAATTGTTAAGCTCAATATTTCTTTACAAAAAGCATCTTTTCTATAATTTATGAGTACAGTCGAACTTGGATAAGAAGAAACTTGATTTGAGCCATCCCAGAACTGAAGCCGCGCGGCGGCTTCGGCTGAGAGGAGTAACAGGGCCAAAAGGGGGGATGTGCCTTAGTAGTGTAACCCTGTTTCCGTTCGGACAGCATGGATTTGAGTCGAAGGTCAGAACCAAAATCGGGCTCAAATCCAAGTTCCACTGTAATTCAAAAAGGACTTTACTTTTGTTTTGAGTTTAAATCACTTCAAAATCATTAGAAAAAAGTATTCTCTAAAGAAAATTCAAGTGCAAGAACTTTTAGGTTGAAAATGATTATGGAATTTCAGTAAAGAAATATAATTTTGACAATTGGGACAGGAAATTCCCGCGTAAAGAATTACAATTTTGACTTTGGGGCAGGGAATTTTCTAAAAAGAATTATAATTCTGAGCTAAAATTGCGAGTTTCTGTAAGGAATTATAATTTTCATTTTCGGTTCACTTTAGAACAGGAAATTTCGTTAAGATTTTCAATTTTTACTTTAAGACAAGCAGTTTTCGTTAAGAAATATAATTTAACTTGGAACAGGGAATTTCTGACATGGAACATGAATTTTTGGAATAGAATGTTAATTCTGATTTAGAAGAAGGGAACTTAACAAAAATACCTGTTCCAGGTCAGAATTCAACACATTTTGAAATTTCCCTCTTCCAAATTTTGTAAAAAGGGAGTTACAGAATTTCTAAATTATGATAAAAAATTTTGTAAATAATTATAATTCTGACTTGGAACAGGGAACTTTTAGAAATAAATGTAATTATGATTTGAAGCAGGGGATTTCCCGTAAAGAAATATATAGTTTTCACTTTTTGGAACAGGAGATTTGCGTAAAGAATTATTATTTAACTTGCAACAGATAATTTTTGACATGAAATGGGAATTAAAAAAAAAATCTAATTCTGATTTAGAAGAGGGGAATTAAAAAAAATATATGTTTAAATTCAGACTCGAATTCAGAATTGTAATTCATCTATAAAATTCTCTGTTCCAAATCAGAATTGTATTTCTTATGACCAAAAACTATCTGATGTTTCAACTCAGAATTATCATTCTTTTCCAAAATTCCCTGTTCCAAATCAAAAATCTTCGAAATCTTTTAAAATGTATAGAAATCTTTTGAAATCGTTAAAAATAGTTTGAAAACATTCATATCTTTTGAACTCTTTTAATTGGCCGGGAAAAATTAACAATTGACCGGGAGAAAATCGAGCAGGAATTTAAAATCATCCGTCGGGTAGTACTCCCCTTGGTATTAAAAGTTCAAAATGGCGGCTACACAATATGGCATATCGATTTGCAGAAAATTACTTGATCACCTTGAAACTCAGTTTTCTAAAGTTCTTGAGATCCCTGCGAAATCGAATATGGTCTCAAAATGCAAAATAGCTGACCAATATTGGCAATATTATCTGTCTGCAATATTATATTGCAGACAAAAACATTAAAAATGACTGAATCGACGTTTTACTCAGTTTCTTATGGTTTTTGACGTCACTGTAAATTTGAATATATAGTCTCAAAGTTCAAAATTCAGAATATTGGATCCGATATGGCAGATTAAGGTTAAGGAACTTAATAAAATTTTATGTGAAAAAAGGAATGGCTTTCAAACTCCACTGGGATTCGAACCCAGGACCTTTCGTTTGCCGGAAGACTGATCCACCAACTGAGCTACGGAGGAGTCCAGTCAACATCTTCTCACAGAAGCCGTTATGCTTTCCAGCTATACACAATTATAAAAATTTTATCTGAGATTGTCATTTTAGTCTTTCTGATCAGTTCAAACAGATGAATCCGCTTAACCTTCCGCAAACCAGAAATCTATCGTGTTGACCTATTTGACTAATCAACTCTTCGAAATGTTTTCACGATATATTTCTGGTTCGCGAATGGTAAAACGGAATCTTCTGTTAGAACTGATCAGAATGACTAAAATGAGAATCTTAGATAAAAATTGATTAATAAGGAACTGATCTAATACCTGTCCTTTCAACAAAATTTCATATACCCATTATACCCATCCTTTAACTTTAATTCAACATGCACCGATGGCATTCTGAAAACTCTCGGCGCAGCTTCAGCCGAGTCCACGGAGGATGCTGCTGCTGATGATGAATAGCGCAGATACCCAAAGTACCGTCCGTCCGTCTATCCGTCCATTCTCGCATGCATTAGCGTTTCTCGCTTTGTTCTTGATCTATAGAGCAGTTACGCGTTCGACTCGTTGAGATACCAGACGTGTATATAATGTATATAGCGCACACGTGGGTGTGTCGGGTGCGTACGAACCTCCAGAAAGAGTGCTCGCTCGCTCGTGTACGTTTTGTCCGGGTGGCCATGGGGGGGAGGGGTCCTTCCAGAAAGAACACTAACGCGTTCCAGATGCTGGCCGCTTTGTTCCCATCGCTCTGCGCCTTAGTTCGTCTTCTAATCTCTTTTGCCTCCCCCCCCCC
>CAKNYM010049937.1:766-28243 GCA_932195095.1 Andricus curvator
GAAGAGACTAAGTGACATTGAAAGGAGATTGGAAGGGGAAGAAAGGGAAAAGAGGAAAAATAACATAGTAGTTAAAGGATTGGCAATGGAGAGTGAAACAGGGGAAGTGGAAATCGAAAATCTTCTGAGAGATATTGGAGTTCAGGTAAGGGTAGAAGGAGTTAAGAGAATAGGAGGGACGAAGGAAGGAAAAGAAGGAATGTTTATAGTAAAAGTAGGGAGTGAGGAGGAGAAAAAGAAAATTATGGAGAACAAAAAATTATTGAAAGGAAGAAGGGAAAGAATTGAAGAGGACTTGACATGGCGGGAGAGGAAAAGGAGATGGCAAATAGAGCAGAGGGCATGGGTAGAGAGGAAAAAGGGGCGCATGGCATGGACAGGTAGAGACAGATTATGGATAAATGGGAAGGAATGGTTCTGGGACGAGGAGTTAGAAGAAATAAGGAAAAAGGGAAAAGAGTTGAGAAAGGTAGAAAAAAGGAAGATGCAAAACAGGTTAAAGATCAAACAGAGGGGTTTCCAAAAATCAAGGCGGAAGAAAAGTGAGGATAGGTGAGGGAAGGGAGGAGAAAAACGTGAAAATAGCTTTCTGGAATGTGTCAGGCTCGAAGAACAAGAATGAAGGTTTTTGGCGGGAGTTAGAAAAGTGGGATGTGATTATGATGAGTGAAACTTGGGCGGATGAGAAAGATTGGAAGGGGATGAAAATGATGTTACCTAAAGGGTATGTGTGGACAATGCAAGAAGCAAGAAAGAAACACGTTAAAGGTAGAGGGATGGGCGGCATGGTCTCAGTGGTGAGAAAAGAATTGGCAGTAAAAGGGAGAACAGAGGAGGACAGGGAGGAAAAGGATGGAACAATGGTAAGAAGGATTATAATTGGAAAAGTCAAAATAGCGGTGGTTTGTGTATATAGGAGAAGAGGAGAAGAAGAAGGTTGGAGAGTAATAAGGAGGTGGATGGAGGAAAAGAAGGAAGAGTTCGTTTTGATAGGAGGTGACTTGAATGCCTGGACTGGCGAGCAAGGGGGAAGGACTTGGGATTAAGAAAAGGACGCCTATATAAGGAGCTCCAAACATAGGGAGATAGAGCAGGAGGGGAGGAGGTTACTAGACATAATAGGAGAAACAGGATGGTTTATATGTAATGGCAATATCAAAGGAGATGAGAAAGGAGAGATCACATTTATAGGTAAGGGAGAAACAGTAATAGACTACATCCTGGCGGAAGAAAGAATGAGGAATATGATATGCAGTATGAATGTGGGGAATGAGATAGGGTCCGAGCACTTCCCAGTAATAGCTACACTGAAAGGTGGCGTCCATAAGTGCGGTAGAGGGGGAAAGGAAAGAGGGAGAGAAAGGAACACGAAAATGGGAGTCTGGGGGGTATATAAATTAAAAGAGTTTAAACAAAAAATGGAAAGGAGAATGTTAGGTATGAAAAGGAGGAGGGAGTAGACTCGTTAACTGAAAGGTTGAAAGGGTCGATTGAGAAGGTAAGGGATGAGGTAGGTACAAAAGAAGGAAGAGAAGAGGGAAAGAGAGGCTGGTGGGACGAGGAATGCAGGGAGAGTAAAGAGAGAATGAAAGAGTGTGTAAGAAAATGGAGGAAAGGAGAAATAGAGAAGGCGACGTACAACAGGAGAAAAAGAGAACATGAGAGGATGCTGGAAAGAAAAAAGCAAAAGGGAAAGGAGAAATACAAGGAAGAAGTAGAAAAAGCGATCAAAGAAGGTAGGGTCTGGGATGTGATGAATAGGGAAAGAGGAGAAAGGAAGGGCGTGAATGAAGAAATATAAATGGGCGAGTGGACGGATTATTTTAAGGGTCTGTTAGGGGGAGAACAAAATAGGATCAAAAGGGAAAATAGATGGATATTCCAGGGAGAAATGGAGGAAGGGAACGATATAACAAGAGAAGAAGTGGATGAGGCGATAGATGGACTGAAAAGAAACCAGGCTACAGGAGAGGATGGTATGGAGAACGAAGCGATAAAGTATGGAGGAGAAGGGATTTGGAAGATCTGCAACAAGATCTGGAAAGGAGAAGGGTGGCCGGAGGAGTGGATGACAGGGCTGGTGGCACCGCTTGTCAAGAAAGAGGAGGGTAAGAAGGTAGAAGAGTACAGACGGATCACTCTCATGCCAGTGGGTTATAAAATATACGCAGAAATTCTAAGGAAAAGGTTAGAGAAGCAGATAGAAGAGAAACAAAGTATCCCACACAATCAGACGGGATTTAGAAAAGGGATGGGGACAATAGATAACATTTACGTACTCAACTACTTGGTTAACAGAAACTTAGGGAGAAAAAGAGGGAAATTAGTCGCTTGTTCGTAGATTTTAAAGCAGCTTTTGACTCAGTGAATAGAAAAGTGCTATGGCAGGCGATGAAAGAGAGGGGACTAGAGGAAGGGTTGGTGGAGAGGATAAAGGAAATTTTTACTGAAACCAGGATTAGGGTGAAGATAGGGGGGGGGGGGAGGTTTTCTGGACAGGAAGAGGTTAAGGGACGATTTTGGGTAATAGCAAACTATACTATCTAGCATACGCGGACGACGTAGTTCTATTAGCAGACGATGAGAAGGGGATGAACCTAATGATAAGAATTTTCGAAGAGTATGTGGGAACAAAAGAACTGACGGTGAACGTAGGGAAGACCAAGGCGATGATCTTCAGAAATAGAAAGAGCAAAATAGGTTACGTTTAGAAGATGAATGGACAAACAGTGGAAAGTTTGGAGGAGTTCTGTTACTTAGGTTTTTGGTTTAAGGCAGGAGGGGGAAATGAGGTGCAGGTGAGGAAAAGAATCGAATGTGCGAGTAAAGTAATGGGCCAAGTATGGGGTATAGGAAAGAGAAGGTTCAATGACGATTGGAGAATGAGGGTTTAGTTCTTTGATGCGTTGGTTTGGGCGGTGTTGTGTTATGGAGTTGAGGTCTGGGGATGGAAGTAATTTAGGAAAGTCGAAAGCATGCATGAGAGATTTCTGAGATGGGTAATGGGGGTTAGTTGGAGTTGTCCAGGATACATGTTAAGGGAAGAACTAGGAAGGGAAAAAATTGTAACTAGACAAATTAAGAGAGCCTGGAAGTTTGAAGAGAAGCTGAAAAGGGTAGAGGGGAGCAGAATAGCACAAGTATGCTTGGACGAAGTTCGGAACAAGGAGACGAGAGGCAATTTGGGAAATTCGAAATGGGAGGAAGAAAGGAAAAAAATGAGGAGGGCTTGTGATATACAAGAAGGGGTATTGGAGTGGGAGGAAATAGAGTTAAAGCTATTAGTAAAACAAGGAGCAGGGAGATGGACAAAGATTATGGATTCGAGGTACAGTAGATGGTATATGATGGTCAAAGGGCTGACGGAACCAGAATATTTGCAAAAAATAAAAAAGGAAGACAAATGGAATAGGGTGGTACGGTTTAGAATGGGAGAAGGAGTGAGATCTTGTAGATATTGGATGGATGAAGAGGACAATCTGTGCAGAGTATGTGGATACGAAATGGAGTCATGGGCACATGTGTTAGAGAGGTGTACAGGAGAGCAAGATGGACAGTTGAGTGTGGAAGAGTGTGTAAGATGGATTTTGGATGGTAATGGACAGGCAGTGACGTCGATGAAAAAACTGGAAGAAGCAAGAGAAAGCAAGGGAGCAGAGCAGAGCCAAACGGGTAAACATGTCTAAAGGAAAGTAACTAGCAAAAAATTTAAATTTTGAAATCGGTGAAAATGTATTTGGTGGTAAGAGAAAACGGAAGCCCTGGAAGATCGCTCATTTTTAGAAGTTTAAGAACCAATAGAATTAATATTATTGTTATTTTAAGTAAGGCGAAACATTAGAATATAAGCAGCGGTTAAGTTAGGTTAAGGATGAAATGTAAATATATTTACAGGGAGCGGAGGCCCTCAAACCCGTAAAAGGGAGATATTAAATATACATACATACATACATACATAATTATTCATTGAATTACTGTTAAATTTTTATTTATTCATAAAAATTTGTTTTTGTTTTAAAATATTTTTAATTATTCACCTAAAATTATGTTTTCCAAATAAAACATAATTTTTTTAGGAATATCAAGAAAAATTTTTATCATCTTAAAACCTTTCCAAATTCTTAAAAAAACTTCAATATTTCCTTTCAAAATCCTCAAAAATCTACATTTTGTTACAAAAATTTAGAAATCTTTTCCAATTTTAAACTATTTTCTTAATTTGTTTAAAACAGTCAAATATTTTTGTAACGGATTTGAGTATTTCTTAAAATATTACAAAAATTCTACAAAATTAAAAAAATTAGCTTGAAATCTTCCGGATTCTTTTTTGACAATTTTGTGAATCTTTTGAAATCTTTTGAAATATTTTGGTAAAATTAATTTTTCAAAATAAAAAATAATCCCTAATTTCCCTAGGAATCTTGAAAAACTTTTTTCTTGTAATCTTTCACATTTATTTTTAAAAAGCTTCTAATTGCTGCATATTGTTATGGATAAAATACGTATTGTATATGGCTATGTATATATTTATTATAGAAAACTTAAACTTTTGAAGGCAACTTTGTAATTTCAACATAATAATATTTATTAGAAGATAAATACTTTATTTAAATATTTGAAATTCAATATTTCATTTTTATTAACATTTATTTACATTTTGTGCTAACCTCTAATATCCGAAGTGGCATAAGTCACTACTAACCTCTAATATATATTAGAGGTTAGAAGTGACTTATGCCACTTCGTTTTCGTAAAGGTTCAGCTCCCAAACTTCACTTTGTTACAAGCAAGTGATTACTCTGACGAGATAATGTTACCTGCTTCGCTTGTAACATGTTACTGCTTTGAGTGGGAAACATATTGTCACTGGATGACCATCAAGGAAGTCACTAGTGACTGGTTTTCTGAATCTTGTTACAA
Organism: Andricus curvator; assembly: GCA_932195095.1. Classification (NCBI taxonomy): domain Eukaryota; kingdom Metazoa; phylum Arthropoda; class Insecta; order Hymenoptera; family Cynipidae; genus Andricus; species Andricus curvator. The sequence goes on from CAKNYM010049937.1 coordinate 5,687, forward strand.
GCATGTGACTACTCAGGCTGGTAACTGTGTTTGCTGGGATCATTGCTCAAAAACTAGAAAAACGAGCAGCCGGCTCAATAAGAATAGATGCTGTTGCCAACTACGAAAATTTGTATAATAGACTACGAATCCTATTCGGAGAAAGAGAGGCCTACATTTCTCTTAATCGATAACGCGAAACCTGTCAAATGGGAGCATCTGTAGGATTAGACACCTTTAATAATAGGCTTCTTAAAATACAAGACAAAATTCGACAGCATTTAGATGGATTAAAAATATCTTCTGTTGAGTTAAATATTCGATAAGAATTAGAAAGTCAACTGAGAGTTGATACTTTTCTACAAAACATAAAGAGAAGAATAAGAATATGCAATCAGAATAAGACCTCAACATCCAAAATCTCTAAACGAAGCATTTTCTATAGCTTATGATGTCGACGCAGCAATCAAAACAAGAAAAAATCAGCGCAAAGACCATTACCAACAAAAAACAATGGTTATAAAAAACAAGACGAGATTGATTCTGCAGGATGAAATAAATTCTCGTATGGAAATTGCAAACAACCAGGGCATAAGGAAGAAGATTGTTACATGAAAAAAAATAATTTTACAACTGAGCCTCAACCAACAGGCTCCCAAAAAACGGAGCGAACGTGACCGACGAAGAATCCAAATTCTTCGATCATGTAGTGCAGCGTTTCCCAAACTTTTTCGCACTTTCTGGGGAGCGGCAGGGTCGCCACCCTCAAATTTTTTCACCATACTGGAACCCAAGAGCGACACTGGACGCCTGTAACTCGGACGCGGATGCTTTCTTGCGCGACCTTCCCATTTTTAGAGAATTATAGCCGGTTGAGGAAAATGAAAATTTGGTAAAATAATAATAAATTAAACTTTAATAGGCTGCGTTACATTTTTTAGATTATGACAAAAACGTTAAAAAAAGATAGAAGAAAATCGGATAATAACTTCAAGAGTTATCGCACTTTTGTTACACTGAAAGGTTCCATTTATATATTCACAAGATTTGTAAATGTTTCCTTGATTAGTGCAGATATTAACCGATTTTCAAGAACTTTTTTTTTTATTTTTTTTTTAAATTATATCACGAAATTCATTCAGCTTATTGAAATTTAATTGAACCATGTCTTTATAATTTTAGTTATTGTAACAGTCCTAATCTCATAACAATGAAAGGGTTATTCGTGGCAGGTATACGAAAGTAGCCGTCTGCTCGCAGGGGGGAGCTTGCCGAGCTACCGGGACCGGGGTGGCATCCCCCTACCGGCGGTAGGGTACTCTACCCGCGGTAATAGTTTGAGAAACGCTGATGTAGTGGAGAGGGAGTACATAGCCCCAACTAAGAACATGACAAGTCGCATTTGCCATATATATATAGATAAATTTTAACACATCTATAGGTGTTATAACTGTATCCGGCAGCATATATTTTAAGTGCAATAGCTCAGTACACAGTTCTTTGCCATCAACATTTGTTTCATTGTCATGAGTTAGTTTTTCTTCTAATTGAGAGCAAAGTAGTCTTAAACTATTCTCTTCAGGGATCTCCTTCAAATTGTACAGAAATGACCAAATCTTATTATGATTTTCTAATTCGATTTGTTTAAAATTTTTTTTTTCAACTTCGTGGAACTGGCAGTTTTTTTATCGTTAAGTGGCATAAACTTCTAGTTCGACGAATTTTTGGAAAAAACTTTTGATAAACAAATGTAATTTGTTTAAATAATTGAAAATTAATTGACTAATGGCAATAAATATTCCAGTAGACCAACATAAATAATTTTTAGCAAACGAAACGAGAATAAAGTGCTCAAAAGGTCGATTTCGTGAAGAATTGACATTTTTGGTTTTAAGGGTACTTTTCAAGGCAACGTGGAGGTGTGTTAGGAGTGTGAAACCCATATGGGGCATAATTACTGAAGTGTACCCACCTCGAAAATGAAAGTTGTCCGATCGGGCTAAAAATTGGCCCAATTGTAGTTCTATTAGATAGTACTCCTCACACCAAAAATTAATTCATTTTGATAATTATTTATCAAAGTGGAGGGGGTACAATTTTGTGTTTTTTAAGAAAAGCTTTACTTTCAAACGTTTGTAACTTTTGTCCTATTGCCTTAAACAAAATTTCACTTAAAATATTTTCGATAGATTTTTTCACACTCTTTCTGGTGGTAATAACGATTTTTGAAAAAAATTAAAATTTGACCCATATTTTCGAAAATCAAAAATAAATTTGACTTTTTTTCAAACTTGGGCACTTTTTTTTTTCTTCAAAATAGTTTTAAAAGAAAGCTGAGATTTTTTCCTATAAGACCTCCAATTTTTAGAGTGGCAAATTAATTTGTCTTTGAGCAATAGAACGATACATAAACAAGATGCCGTGATAGGGCCGGTGGCGCGCGATCTCCCCTAGTGCGCTCAGGCCGAGGATCTTTGTGCAACGCTTTAGTGCCAGTTTTTTAAGTTAAGTAATATTATATGCTGCTAGAATAACTGTTCTCTGCATTTGCAGGGTGAATTAACAAAGGCCTGCATTACGGTAAGTATAAAATTAATTGGGAATATGCTTTAAAAATTAGAAGTGAGAATATACATCTTTTGAATTTACATTTTTTTTACATTTACATTTTTCTTCGAAAACCTGAAGGAAAATTTATTGCCTGGGGAGTTTTTGATTTGCTTCGATTTTGCTGAGAATTACGCCTTCATAGTCCAGAATGTATCGCAATGATAATTTAGCTCATCACATGGTGGCTGTTCACGAGTATCAAAAGATAATAGTAGAATACTTGAAAACTCATTTCAGGCCAAGTAAAATCTACTATTTCACTGATGGTACAGGGCAACATTTCAAAAATAGGAGTAGCTTTGTTAATCTCCAAGTCCATGAAGAAGATTTTGGTATCCAAGCTGAATGACATTTCCATGGAACATCTCATGGTAAGGGTGCATGTGATGGTATAGGAGCGAATATAAAGAGACAAGCAGTACTTTCAAGCTTACAATGTTCTCCGCAACATCACATGCTGACTCTCCATGCTTTGTTTCAGTGGGCAAACAGTAACTGTAAGGAAACTGAAATTTGTTTCAGCAGCAAAGAAAATCATGCCTTAGCCACCGGGTGACTGAAAACCAGATTTGACAAAGCTGTCATGATGCCAGATACATTACAGCACCACGCTTTCATTTCCACTCAAGACGGAAAACTTCAACTCAAGAAGTTTTCCTCCTCTGAGAAATACGACATCTTCTCGAATGGCAAAAAACAAAAACCGCAAAGAAGCCTGCAAAGAAAACAACTGTTGAGACTATCGCCAAAAAATCGAACAGAAAGACAGATAATATTACCATGTAATATTACTTAACTTAAAAAACTGGCACTAAAGCGTTGCACAACGAACTTCGGCGTGAGCGCACTAGGGAAAATCGCGCGCCACCCGCCCTATCACGGCATCTTGTTTACGTATCGTTCTATTACTCAAAGACAAATTAATTTGCCACTCTTAAAATTGGAGGTCTTATAGGAAAAAATCTCAGCTTTCGTTTAAAAATATTTTGAAGAAAAAAAAAGTGCCCAAGTTTAAAAAAAAGTCAAATTTATTTTTGACTTTCAAAAATTTGGGTCAAATTTTGATTTTTTTCAAAAATCGTCATTACCACCAGAAATTTTATGAAAAATTCTATCGAAAACATTTCAAGTGAAATTTTGTTTAAGGCAATAGGACAAAAGTTACAAACGTTTGAAAGTAAGGCTTTGCTCAAAAAACCCAAAAATTGTACCCCCTCCACTTTGATAAATAATTATCAAAATAAATTAATTTCTGGTGTGAGGAGTACTATCTAGTAGGACTACAATTGGGCCAATTTTTAGCCTGATCAGACAACTTTCGTTTTCGAGGTGGGTACACTTCAGAAATTATGCCCCATATGTCTGATACATGAAATTTTTCGTTGAATAATTCTAAAAAAGCCTCTATGCATTCCTGTTACATTTTCCCAAACCCTGAAAAATTATTCCAAAAACTCTAAAAAGTGATTTTTTCCCATGCAATTTACATGGGAAATTTCCAGTCAAATCCGGCAACTTTTAAAATCAAAATTAAAAAAAAAGGAAATGTATTTTCTCGGATTTAGAATCAAATGGGAAGGGGGGTCGTTGCCCTATATAAAAAAATAGTGTTTTTGGACCACGATAGGTCACATATTGCCCTCCCGCACAGAAGAAATTTTCTCCTACAGTTTTCACGTCTGTAAAGTAAATTTCTTGGGGAACAAATACTTCTATAATTTTATCAAAATTTTATAATTAAAATCTTTTGCAGAAATTTTTGTTTGTTAATCCTAAAAAGTTTCCTTTTTGATCCTTATCCAGTTTTCATTCCCATGTCTTCAATTAAATTACTGTGGATTTTGTAAATGGAACACTTATTTAAAATCTTTTAAAAGTATTTTTCTTAAAATTAGTTCCGTTCAAGTGGAAGATACACATTTCTATTTTTTTGAATGTCAACAATTTTTATAACTTAATCCTTAGGCCACTTCAAAAGGTTCAAAAAGTACAAAGTTAGAATTATTAAAAGTGGTATTTTTTTAAAATTAATTAATTTAACGATAATTTTCTCCAAGCGAAACGAGGAAGTTTTTAGAATTTTTTTTTTAATGTCGAAATAAGTATCTATTAAACAGATTAAAAAAACGTAATATTTGTTATTTCAAAAAATTCTAACTTGATCAAAAATGATTTTTTCTCAAATATGAAATTGAATAAATATGAATTTGAAAAAAACACCGCTGATCCTGAGAGAGGGCCACAACTTCTCCACACGTCCCAAAGGCACATTTCAAAACATAATTTTTTCACTATTAAATATATTAAATATTTTAAAAACCCAAACAATAAATAATAAATTAAAAAATCACTTACCGGATCCTGATAAGAATCTTTTGAAAGCATTTGCACTTTTTTCTGTTTCTTCATCAGCAAGAAGTTTTCTTTTTCGATATTGTGCACTGGATAGTTTTTTTTTACTTCGACGACATTGTATCTCGTTTGCAAAAAAGTTTTATATGCACAACTTATTTAATATTGAGTTAAAGTGTTGCGGGCAAAATATCAAAAACGAATGATCATTTTGTGGGTGCGAAAGTGGTGAGCAAAGGACATAGTTTTCCAGAAGTTTTCGAAGTGGGAAAAATGAGGAAATTAGGAAAGCACTTACTATAGAAAAAGCGTTCTGTTGGGGAGGGGGGGGGGGGGAATGCTTGGATAGGAAAATTCGAAGAGAGGGATAGTGGCGTTCATGTATTGCCTTTTTGCAGGAACATAATGTTGGGGACAAATTTGAGTTTAAACGATTCTGTAACTAGAATACTAGGGTTGATAAGAGAGAGTTTAAATGGTTACTTTGAATTATATTCGTCATTCTTAAGCTCTATTAAAACGTATATATTTTCAAAACCTACCATAAATTTCCTAAATGAGTGTCGCTCCTATAACTATTATTTATTTGGTCATTCAGCTTGGGCGCCAAAATATGCCAGTCCAAATAAGGGATTAGAGGAGGAGCACAGATCCTTGAACGGATTAGTGAATAAGCTATTACTCATCTTGAGACCTAGAATCGGAAAAACGGGTGCAAAGTTGTCTCCTTTCCAGACACCTGAAAACGCAGGTTCAGGTAGGTACACAGTAAAATCCCATGCCGGCGCCCGCGCCCCCAGTCACAGCGCCCTGTGCGACCGCACAGCTCGCACACCCCAAAAGCCGGTCCTGGAAGTAATATTATTTAAATCGTATAAGACTCATCACACATCAATTGACAAAGATAAGATTGTACTCCTTATGTTATATAAAAATAATTAAATATGTTTCTAATATTTACAAATTACATCCATTGAATTCTATCACAATATATACAATATAAATACAATACGTATCAAACATTTTCGATCAATTGCTGAAGATAAAATTACAGTACACGCAGATATAAGTTTGTCAATTCTTATCGTCTTTAGTTGTTATATGCAAATACATAATACAATATTTTTGTAATAATCACAAATTACATAAATTGAATTCCACTTTCGGATAGAAATTATTCTTGGAATATCTCGGTTTTTCCATGTGCACACAAATTATTCATGCTCATTGCAAATGGAACTCTTTTGCATTTTAAACTTTTTAAATTGAAGGTTAAAATAGGTTAAAAATTTCGAAAACTCTTAATTAAACGGTCAATAATTCCACGTAAGAAATAAAAGGTTTTCACGCTTTTCAATCAAATAAAATTTTTAATTAAATGCCGCTGAACCTGTAACAGATTGTAACATTTCCTTCGATCTTTTTTTGGCATCATGTTCGATAACATAATAGACGTCTTCTAAATTAAAAAAGATTTTTTGAGGTGAAGTGCTGTATAGGAAATTGCCTTAAAATCTTCCAAATTTTCCTGGGAATTTTAAGGAAATTCGTTTATTCACTTGCAACCTTTCAAAATTCTTTTAAAGCTTCTAAAGTTTTGGTTTGACATCTTTCAAAAAAATCTTCATTTTTTTAAATCTTTCAGTTTAAAATTCTTTTTCAATCTCTTCAAATCTCCTAAATATTTCTTAAACTTCAAAATTTAAAGAAATCTTCTGAAATTTTTAAAACGCAGTGTCTCGTCGTCCCGAAATTCGGGATGACTAGTGCAATATTTTTCATAAGCTTGGCTAGTCGTCCCGAATTTTCGGGCGGGGGCGGGAAGGCACCCCTGTGATTGGCCATTGAAATAATGTTGGTGAAACACCTACCCCTTTTCCAACGTCTAGTGGGGGTGGGAAGGCACCCCTGTGACTGGCCACATAAATAATATTGGTCCAACCCCCCTAATTTTTCGGGACGACTAGACACAGCCTTTTTAAAAATGTTTTTCAATTTTCTCTTAAAGTTCATTTTTCAAAACAAAACATCATAACAAATTTTCCCACAAATCTTAAGAAAATTCTTTTTTTAATCCTTTCAAAATTTTTTAACCTTCTAAGATTTTCAAATTTTTCGTCAATGTTTTTTTTTAATTCTGCAAAATTGAAAAAATTGTCTTGAAATCTTTCAGATTCTTTTTGACAATTTCAGAAATCCTTTGAAATGTTTTAAAATCTTTTCAAATATTGTATTAAAAATAATTTTTGAAAATAAAAAATCACTTCAATTTCTCCTAGGAACCCAAAGAACTTTTTTCATTTTCTTGAAATCTTACGAAATTCCTACAATATCTTATAAGTTTTTATTATTTTTAAATAGTTTAAAAACTTTTGAGTATCTCTTAAACTCACTCTAGGTTGTTTTAAAATGATGTATTATGGCAAAATTTGGCTTTAAAATTTTTTACACTCTTTTTCAAAATTTCAAGTAAATAATTTAAGGTGGCTTCAGGTTGACCGTTACAATCGAAGAAACAGATTCCTGGTTATTTCCCGGTTTTTCCCGGTTCGCAAACATTTTTCACGGTAAATAAAATTAAAAAATAATTCTAACTCGAAGGCTACCATTTTCCCATTTGAAGTAATAAAATCCTAACAGCAAATAAAAGCACTCCAAGTGCAACTCTTGAATTTTAAGATTTGATAATTGAAGTTTGAAAGTTTTTTAATTCAAAAATGCTTGTATTCAAATGCTCACTAATTTACACGTATAAAATGGAAGGTACGAACTCTTTTCAAATAATAATTTGTAATGAAATGCAGTTAAACTGCATTTAGAATTTTTAACTTTTGTACATTGTACAGTTCAAAGATTCAGATTCAGTTCCACAAATATAAACTCACGTTATAATTTTCAAGGTTCTAAATTGAAGTACGTGTTCTTTTAAATTTTTCGAAATTTTACATTATTTGTGAAATGTTTTCAGAAGTTCTAAATACCTTCCAGAATCTTTTTTCCAATTTTGCAAATTTTTGTAAATCTTTTTAAATAATTATTTTACATAAAAATTTTTCAAATTACGTAAAAATCTTCAAAAAAATTTTTTACTTGTTTAAAGCCTTTCACATTAGTTCGAGAGAGAGAAACGCACCATAAAATAGAGTAAGAGGAAAGTTAGTGAGCTCGCCTTCATTCAATAATCTGTCTTCATTCAAAGATCATTCAAACTGACCTGACCAGGCCAAGTTACCCTGACGTCACGTTCGACCAAAAAAAACTACAAAAAAAAGGGGGTTAACTCTATGTGAGTATACCATTAAGCCATTTCCCTTTCGGGGTAGGCGTGACACTACCCGATTCGGGTAGTGTTTCTAGGTTGATAACTTGTAGCAAATAACTACAAGTGTGGGCTCACCACACCCACGATGTGCCAACAGCACTCAGTTTTCTCGAATGGTCACCCATCCAAGTGCTAACCGCGCCCAACGCTGCTTAACTTCAGTGATCTGACGAGAACTGGATTTTTCAGCGTGGTATGGCTGAGTAATCCGTGTAAAACGAGCGACTGACCCTTATGGCAAATGCGACTTGTCATGTTTTTAGTTGGGACAGCAGCATAGAGGAGGAAGAGGAATTGGAAGAATCAGCAGCGGATGAAGCGACGACAATGACTCTAAAGGCGGGTTTACACCAAGCGAGCATTGTTCGCGAACGTTTGCGAATGCTCACGAGCATTCGCGAACACGGAGGGAGCTTCCCGTTCACACTGCCTGAGCACGAGCACTTGTTTGCGAGCATTCGGCCGAGTTCCGACAAAAGTGCACGAACATGGCACCCACATTATCAAAGCTGTCAATCTGTGCTGCGTCGATAGTGATACTGTCTGAATTCGAGAAGAAGCGCGCCGCCAGAGGAAGAAACGCAGAATGTTCATGTTCATGTTTTTTTAATTTATTATGGTAATATTTATGGTCGGATTGTCAAAGCTCTGCCTTATTTTCAAACAACCCAATTATTTCCAGGCACTTTTCTTTGTCCCACTCCATGTTTCACAATAAAAAAAATCTGTCCGCTGTGCGGGCACATTCTCATCGTACACTTGGCGCGCGGCTCGCAAGTTCGAGCGCGCCTAGGGCGCGCGGTTGTTCTATCTCGCGCTTCGCGCTCGATAATATAATTACCTGGCGCTTCGCGCTCGCTAATGTATATACCTCGCGTTACGCGCTCGGATGCTTTTTGCCTCGCGCTCGCCTTTTTTCGGTTTTCGCACATCGTGCTCGGCTTAGATAAAAAGAAGAAATTTACTTGCAAATATTATAAAAAAGACAAAACCTCTACGTTTTAAGTGATTGTTAAATTTGCTTTTATTTTAGATTAAAAAGGAAGTTTATTTACTTAAGGCTCTATCGGCCTTAAGGAACAGTTTTTGTTTAACTTAATGAAAATGCTACCAAAAAATCGAAAGTTCCGTTTCTGGTCAAACAGTGTTTGTTTTATTCATAGAAAAATATATTAAATTTTTTTTACATAAAACCTTCTCATTAGGATGAGAATGTAAAAATTTGATTTTTTGTTTATTTTGTAATGTCATTTTTCACGATTAAAACAAAAACTACTAATTTTAGGATAATTGTTGTCTAATAATCTTTCATCGTATCTTGCATAGTCTGAAAGCAAAACGGAATTTTTTATTTTATTTTTTATATGTTTCATGGGGTCAAAATTTGAATTTTGGATTTTTCAAGAAAATTCAAAAAGTTGTTATGATAATCTTGTAGGGCTTGCACAAAGCAATGTTTTCCTTCTCTTGACTTTCTTTTATATCGTGCGTTGTTTGGTCATTTTTTCAAAAGTTATCGCGCCTACAGACAGACTACAGACCGACAGCTTCGCAAAAATCGTTTTTTCCGACTCAGGGGGTCTCAAAACGTGGAGATTTGATGAAAACCGACTAAGTCAAATTTTACATCAAACCAATACCTTCTCAGATGAGAATGTAACAATAAATTCGATGCACTCAGAAAAATACTTTGCGTGCTCCTACAGAAGTACCGTTTACACCGGATGCGCAACGAACTCTGAATCCCTTTGATGGTTCGTCGATTTACCGACAAGTGACGGAACACGGACGAGCACGAACGAACGTTCGCGAACAGCGTTCACGAACACTGTTCGGTGCGGGCAAGCGTCTACACCGAACGAGCCTCCTGTTCGAGAATGCTCGCGAACAGCGTTCGCGAACGATGCTCGCTTGGTGTAAACCCGCCTTAAGCCTAGCCCGCACGTATATCTAAAAATGAAGGGTATTAAAACAGGTAGATTTTTAATAGATACAGGTGCAAATATTTCTCTGATTAAAGAACATTTATTATGTGATAAATGCAAGTGATTTAGTCCTATAAAAATAATAGGCGTCACAGATAATACAATGTTTTCAAAGTATGGAATTAAAGTAAAACATTTCGACAAAGTAAATAAATTTCAAATATTCAATGATAGTCGCAACCTCTCAGCAGATGGTATTCTAGGGATGGACTTTTTAGACAGACCTGGATTCATCTATGACATTATATATTCAGAAAATCCTGATAAGTCCTAAAACCTTTTTACTTAAAAGATTTCAAGAAAAAATTAAGAAAGATATAGCGTTCGTAAATTTCACTCACGGAAATAGTATAATCACTAAATTTGAAGAAAATGGTCAACCCTTGGTACCTTACTATTTTGAAAAAGGAATTTGATAATTTTTATCCTATTGATGAAAAAGAGTTTGATGAAGCTTCTGTACATTTTATTAACGAATAGTATGTTCCAATTAATAATGAGAGATTAAATTTACTGAGACAGAACACTAGAATCTCGCATTTCAAAGAGAAAAAGAAAGACTTTATCGGAGATAATACAATCCTTCCATGACATTCATACATTACCTGATGACCCTTTACCTCTTACTCACTTACTGAACTAACAACACAGTTTAGATATCCAACAATCCTACAGGAGGAAATTAGGTCAAAAATAAAAAATATGTTAGAAATATGAATAATACGTAATTCAAATTCTCCTTATAACAGCCCATTATGGGTAGTTCCCAAAAAACGTGACGCGCCTGGAAAAGCTAAATGGCGACTTGCCATAGACTTTCGAAAGCTAAATGAAAAAACGATATCAAACAATTCTCCATCACCTACCATTGATGAAATACTTGATCAATTAGGAAACTCAAAGTATTTTTCTGCATTCGAATTGTCAAGTGGTGTTTATCAAATTGGAATGGAAGAGGAAGATAAAGAGAAAACCGCATTTTCTACACCTGATGGTCATTTTGAATATAGTCGAATGCCATTTAGTTTAAAGAATGCCCCTCCTACCTTCCAACGAATGGTGAACAATGGCCTGAAGGGTCTGGTAAAAAATGGATGTTTGGTCTCTATGGATGACATAATAGTCTACGGGAAAGATTTAAAAGAACATAACGAAAACTTAATAAAATTATTTGAACGTTTGCGCGAAGTAGGACTTAAGCTTCAGCTAGATAAATGTGAATATCTTAGACGCAAATTAGAATATTTAGGACACTTTATTAAAGAACATGGTATAAAAACTAATCCAGATAGATTAGAAAAAATAAAGACTTATCTGAAACCGAGAAACCCTGAAGAAATAAAGCAGTTGTTAGGATTAGTAGGGTACTGCCGCAAATTTATAAATGATTTCTCCAAACTCGCCAACACTTTAACAAACATATTAAGAGCAGAACTTAAATTTGAATTTAAACAAGAAAAAATAGTTGCTTTTGAAAAATTAAGAACAGCTTTAATGTTTGAACCAATCCTCCAGTATCCCGACTGGAATAAAGATTTTATATTAACCACAGACGCCTCTAATTATGCTTTAGGCGCAGTCTTATCGCAGAGCGACCTGATCAAAGATTTACCTCTATCATTTTCTTCACGTAGTTTAAATGAAACTGAAGAAAATTATACGACCACAGAAAAAGAACTCGCGATAGTATGGGCTGTTAAACATTACCGACAATATTTGTACAATATTTGTAGGTATTCTCGCGATTACCAACGATTAACATGGCACGCGAACAAATAAACACAAATTCCTTCGAATATAAAATTATTTATAATCAGAGGAATCAGAGGAAAAAAATACAAATGCTCACGAATCGTTGTTAATACCAAATATAAACATGGTTCAAAAAAGAATAAACGCGGACTATCCCTAATAGACGAGGAAGAATTTATAGTAGGAAAACGTCACAAAAAAACACGTGATGAATTAGAAGAAACAGGAGAATCCAGTGAATTAATGGAAATAAATTCAAAAGAATTAGAAGAACCTAGTATAGAATTAAAGATAGTATTAGGAAGAAAGTATCACAAAAAGGGTTACGTAAGTACCAAAGGTAAACCATCTCTTAAAGAAATTTAAACACTATACTAGAACCCTTAAAAAATCAAGATTTCAAATGGAAATTAATTCGAAGAGGAAAATCAGATTCACAAACATTATTACATTTCTAGCAAGTAATTAATATTTTCAGCAAAGAAACTGAATTTAAACAAAAGAAAACGTCAATTTATAAAACTCATCAAATTATAATAAAAAACGGTGCTGCGCCAAAGGGTACTCTAACTATTAATTATACAGAGACACCGCCAGAAACTGAAGGCATCTTTTAACTTTGACCAACTGAAACAAAAACTAGAAAAAGATACACACTAAAATTGTTACTAAAAGACGTAGACCGAGTTCAATTTATAACTGACTCTAAAACAAAAAACTACGAGTTACTAAAACTGATTGACGTCAACTGGGGAGAAAGTAAAATAATTGTTATAATTTTCCAACAATTTGAGGTAACAAATAAAAGAGAATTAATCAAAGAAGCACATGAAGGACTGCTAGGAGGGCACTAATCTAACGAGAAAACCTTACAGAAGATCAGACGAAAACATAAATGTCCCAATATTACTAATGACGTTAAAGAATACGTTAAAACTTGTATTCAATGCCAAATAAATGAAAACACCTCAAGAAATAGTTACAAATACACAAACCCTGATATTCCACAAAAACCCAATGAAATATTATCATTAGACTTAATGGGGCCATACAAAGAAACCAAAAATGGTAATAAATATATACTAGTATTACAAGATTACCTAACACGATACACAATAACAGCACCCCTTGAAGATAAATCAACCAGCTCAGTAATTCAAACTCTCTGGTCTAACTATATTAAATATTTTGTAAACCCATTAGAGATTTTAAGAGATAATGGAAAAGAATTTGATTCTCAAGAAATGTCAACATTCTGCGTACAGTTAGGAACACAACACACATTCACGGCAGTTTATGATCAGCAAAGTAGTGGGAAGAACGACAGATCACATTCAAATTATCAAAGAGATGATCAGGTATTTTGACACGCGAGACGACTGGGACATTGAACTTGAACGTGTCATGTTGGCTTATAATGCAACAGTCAACAGTAACACTGGGTACACTCCGGACAAGCTGCAATTCACTGCAATTCGGATACAAACCAAACACAATATACGATACACCTGAAGTATTATAGAATTACAATTAATTCACTTACAGAAAAAGGGAAACTTATACACAAAAACAAACTAAAAGATGCGAAGGGAAATCTTGAAGTCAAACAAAACTCACAAATATCAGATCCTGATAATTTGGATGCTATAAAGGTAAACGATTTAGTTTTAGTCAGAAATTTCAAGCGACCCCCTTTAGATCCTTTTTGAAAAGGTTCTTTTCTAGTAACCAACGAATCTAACTATACCTCATACGAAGTCAAGGAAGGATTGGGAAAGACAAATTATGACAGAAAAGATATTAAACTCTTTTTTCAAGAATGAATACCGAAGTGGCTATCCAGCAACTTGAGAAAAATCAAGTAGTCTACCTGGAAAGATTGGGCAATGTAACACTTTATCGTGAATATCGGAAAGTAATAATAGGATTAGACTACGGGCATATTAATGATAATCAAAAGGGTAATAGGGTTAAATGATATATTGAGATCTTGTAATGATAATGATTATAAAAGTAAACGATTTATTAGAGAATTGATGCAATAAAATTATTATTTGAAAGAAAAATCAGAAAAAAACTTTTTTATGTCAGGAAAAAAGCGAGTTAAGCGAGGGCTTTTTGATGTGTTAGGAAAAATACCTAAAATATCAATAGGAACCTTAGACGCAGAAGACGCAGAATATTTTAATGACGAAATAGATTGCGACATGATAACAAGATTCTAGCCGCGAAAATAGGAAATCAAACTAATTATATATTAAATTAAATTAGTGAAGAATCGTGAAATAGGAAAATTTGAAACATCAAACGACTTATATCAACAATAATTTTGGTAACTTAGTAAATGTGACTATGAAACTAGAATAGGATTTAGCTATAGAAGAAGGATTATTAGAAATGAATACTGCTCTTGAAGAACAGAAAGATTTAGTAGAGAAATTAGAAAGTTTGCTCACTGATGGGAAGGATATGTAATAATTCACCCTTATATGTATAATATCTGCAAAAACATTATTCTCTTTACTTATAGAGCAAAAGCATATTAATAACATTCCGGTTCCTATTGATGAAACATATTTTTGTACGTTACTAGACAATAGTAAAATAGGAATCCAATTTCAATCAAAGCGAGCATTAATTGTTATAAATATACCTTTATTGGAAGAAAAAATTGTATTTATTAATAAGGCCAATACCTACTCCTGTAGATAATTGGTTAGTACATGTAATTACAGAAATCGACGAAAAATTAATTTTTCTTCGTCCCCTAGCCGAAAGTACGTCTTTCCGGCCGCATTTCTGTCCGGGAACAGTGGCTTTTGCGGCCTGCTAGAGTTAACGCGGTCTCTGATTGGCTGCGAGATTTTTGTGGCTCGTTGACGTAGCAACCTGACGTAGCAACGCTCAGTATTGTGTTATTGTATACTTAGCCTCTGCAAAATATTTAGCTTGACAGGTAAATGGAAAAAAGAGAGCGTCTGTGTGTTCAACCTCAAAACTGATCGTTGAACGTTATTGTTTATTATTATCATTTAAATTATTTTTTGAAATTTTAATTATTATTTGAAATGGTCTACTCTTCGTCTGATGCAGGCCACAAAAGAAAAAGCATCCGAGCTAGCAGCCGACAACGCATTTGAAACAAAAAGGCTCAGAAACATTGTGAATCCAAAAATCAGTTGTTTCGAAAAATCATATTCAAAAAGTTTAATATATGCAAAAAAATCGCATAGAAAGGCCTCAAAATATGTTTCCAAACAAACATTGTAATCGTCTCGTTAGAGACAAGTATATAACAAGAGGGAAAAAGAGGGAGAGAATTAGGAAAGAGACAACCAAGCCATCCTCACTCTCTTTTCCTTTCTCTTTCTCCGTCTTTTTTATACTACTTTTGGGACAAACATGTTTCGAGATCACTTTAGATCTCCTCATCAGGGTATAACTTTATAGGATACTACGAACACATATTTCTAACTTATGCTTAATATAAGTAATGTATGTACATATGAGACTGAAGTTTCTTATCGTACTGTTATTTACATTATTTTTTATTTTTGGATGAAATTTTAACTTTTAATTTTCGGTATAAGTGTCAATCCTTAATATTTCGGAAATCTTTTATGCACTTTAATACTTGTTTTAATTGCCAATTTGCCAATGGACAGAACATTTAATTACAAAAATGTCAAATGTTTCCTATAAAACTATCAAAGGCTTTGTTATATCTTGAAAGGTCTCTTTTGAAATTGATTGCATTATTGCCCTCTCTCTTTATGTATAACATTTCCATGAATTCCCTTTTTCTTTGGTTCCTTTCATTATATAGGACTCTTACACCGTCCCAATCGAAGTCATGGCCCATATGTGAGTCTATGTTTCGACAGCACACTATGATATTTCTGATTCCTATGAAAATTATTTTGATGCTCATCTCTCCTTATTCTTAGTGGTCTCCTTGTTTGGCCTATATATACTGCCTTGCAACTCCTACATTTTATTTTATAAACTACATTTTGTTTTTCTAGTTTGTCACGTACATCTTTTCCCAATTTAACAGTTCTGTTACTTTTGAATGGAATTCTATAAATTGTATGTAAATCCATTTTTCCTAGTAAAGATCTCAAGGATTTTGAAATTTCATCGAAATAAGGTAAAACAACCGTGTTATATCTATCAAATTCTCTTGTCTCTGTGTTATATAAAACGTTCTCTTTCTGATTTATCTGTTGAATTCTGTTGTTTATATGTTTTTCAATGAACAAGGGTGGATAATGGTTCAAAAAAAGGATCTGTTTGCATAAATCAATATTTTTTTATGGAAACTTTGATGTGATAATTTTATAGCCCTATCAACCATATTTTTAATAATCGCAATTTTCATTTGTATTGGGTGATTTGACAGAAAGCTCAAAGTTCGTCCTGAAAATGATGGTTTTCTGTACCAATCCGTTATAATTCTACCATCCTCTGTTTTAATCAGAGTTAAATCTGAAAAAGTGAGCTTATTTTCTTTTTCTAATTCTAAAGTGAATTGTAATCTAGGATGTATACTATTAAAGGCATCTAAAAGTATATTGATTTTACTTGCTTCTACACAAAGAACAGAATCATCAACATATCTCGCATAGAAAAGGCATTGAAATCCTACTTTTTCTAATTTGTCGTTAACTCAATTTTCCATTTTGTTGAAAACTGTATTTTCTAAATCTTCCATGACTATTTCTGCCAAAATAGGTGAGAGAACAGATCCTATTGGTGTTCCAAATTTTTGTTTATAAAATTTGCCATCAAGTTGAAAATAAATCGAATGAAAAACAAAATCGATTGCTTTAATGATTTTTTTAAATGGAATTTTAGTGTGTAGCATAATGTATTCCCATCTTTTTTCAATCGATTCTTTAACTTTATCTAAAGGAATGTTCGGGAACATAGCAATTACATCAATAGAAGCTAGGATGTAATCATGATGTAATCATAACTCCTTTAATGAGTTCAAGAAAAACTGTATTATTTTTTACTGTGTTTTTTGAAATTGTAATTGATTTTTTAATGATGTTACTAAGTAATTCTTCTAATTTTCTTGTCGGAGAACCTGTTGTTGATATTACAGGTCTTAATGGATAATCAACTTTGTGTGCTTTAATCAGACCATAAGATAAGGAGAGAACTGAATTTACAGTATCTATGTCACTTTTATTTGTGTTCCCCAGATATCCATTCAATCTAAATTTATTTAAAATCTTAAAAGTAGATTTTTGTAATTTTTTGAGAGGGTTGTTTTCAATTATTTCAAAACTATCTGTGTCCTCGAGAATTGTCATCATTTTTTTGTTATATTCGCTTTTCAAAATTGCTATTGTAATATTACCTTTATCTGCACATGTTATCAGGAGATCAGGATTTTTCTTTAAAAATTCATTCGTTAATTTATAACCTTCATTTAATTCTTTGTCCCTAATTGAGAATAATTTGTTATTTACAATAAAATCTTTAGATAATCCTGATAGTTTGGATCTGAATTCTTGTAATTTATTACTTGGAATTTTGTGAATATTTATCTCTACATCTTTTATAACTTCTGATAGTTAGACAAACTTTTTTTCCCCAAATTTGTTACTGAAACCTTCTCCTAATCTCAAAATGTTGGTCACTTGGAAAGGTATATTAATTTTCAAAAGATTCAGAAACCATGGGTCCGATTTTTCACGTGAAAGCGTAATTCTCTGGTTTAATTCATTGTTTTTAATAATACACTCTCGAATGACATAGGGGGGTACCTGTTCCTTTAATTTGTCAAGAGTAAATCTAATTTTTCCATTTAAATAATTAATTCTTGTGTGACAGTCACTAATAACCAAATTTAAAATTGATCTTTGGAATTTATTTGTGGTTTCTTGAAATTTTTCTCTATTTTTGATGTTCGCGAATTTAAAATCTAATCTGTTTTGTGAATCAAAATTTTTTTTTGGAGAAACTCCATTATTTTTCATTTTATGAGAAAGTTTTTCTGGGATTCAATTTGATTGAGTTTTATACTTAACGCGTAGAAAGATTTGATCTTTTTAACAGGACTTTCATTCACATTAATGCCTAAGCCCCACAATCTGTCAATTTCCGCGAAATTCATGATAATATGTTCAAATTTCTATGAAACTTCAGTTTCACACCAAGTACAAAACAATAAAGGAGAAAAAAAAGATACTTATCCTTCTGCTGTTATGTCCTATATTCCATCGTGAAAGGGAACAATTTAATCCGTTAGAAGTCTTGTATGAAAACCATCAGCGCAACACCAATTTAGATAATCACAATCACCATAAAAATGTTAATAGATGATAAAAAAAAATAAAAATAAATTTTTTCAAAGATAAATTTGAAACCAAATTGTTGATTTTAAATTAATTTAAATTTCAAGATTCAAATTCGTCGAATTAAATGAAATTTTGTTCAAAAATTTTTTCATTTATTGCAATTTCAAAGTTACCACTTCACAATCTAACAGAATTTATGGTAATTATTTATTTTGCAAACACATCTTAAAAAATTGTTATTTTGATACTTCAAGATTTCGTCCAGAGCGACTGAACCGCACTGGGTCACATAGATGAAAAAATAAGTAAATTTGAATAAACTTTTCTGAATTTTTGAACAAAATTTTATTTAATTCGACGAATTTGAATCTTGAAATTTAAATTGATTTAAAATTAACAATTTTGTTTCAAATTTATCTTTGAAATTTTATTTTTTATTTTTTTATCATCTATTAACATTTTTATGGTGATTGTGACTATCTAAATTGGTGTTGTGCTGATGGTTTTCATACAAGACTTCTAACGGATTAAATTGTTCCCTTTCACGATGGAATATAGGACATAACAGCAGAAGGATAAGTCTCTTTTTTTCTCATTTATTGTTTTGTTCTTGGTGTGAAACTGAACTTTCTTAGAAATTTGAACATATTATCATGAATTTCGCGGAAATTGACAGATTGTGGGGCTTAGGCATTAATGTGAATGACAGTCCTGTTAAAAAGATCAAATCTTTCTACGCGTTAAGTAGAAAACTCAATCAAATTGAATCCCAGAAAACCTTTCTCATAAAATGAAAAATCATGGAGTTTAAAAAAAAAAATTTCATTTACAAAACAGATTAGATTTTAAATTTACGAACATCAAAAAGAGAGAAAAATTTCAAGAAACCACAAATAAATTCCAAAGATCAATTTTAAATTTGGTTATTAGTGACTGTCACACAAGAATTAATTATTTAAATGGAAAAATTAAATTTACTTTTGACAAATTAAATGAACACGTACCCCCCTATGTCATTCAAGAGTGTATTATTAAAGGCAATGAATTAAACCAGAGAATTACACAAAATAATAAAAAACTAGACAGAAAGTTTATGAATTTAATTCAAAATCAAGGTGATATTCAAAAATTAAATATCAATATTCACAATGCGCTTTCACGTAAAAAATCGGACCCATGGTTTCTGAATCTTTCGAAAATTAATATACCTTTCCAAGTGACCAACATTTTGAGATTAGGAGAAGGTTTCAGTAACAAATTTGGGGGAAAAAAGTTTGTCTAACTATCAGAAGTTGTAAAAGATGTAGAGATAAATATTCAAAAAATTCCAAGTAATAAATTACAAGAATTCAGATCCAAACTATCAGGATTATCTAAAGATTTTATTGTAAATAACAAATTATTCTCAATTATGGACAAAGAATTAAATGAAGGTTATAAATTAACGAATGAATTTTTAAAGAAAAATCTTGATCTCCTGATAACATGTGCAGATAAAGGTAATATTACAATAGCAATTTTGAAAAGCGAATATAACAAAAAAATGATGACAATTCTTGAGGACACAGACAGTTTTGAAATAATTGAAAACAACCCTCTCAAAAAATTACAAAAATCTACTTTTAAGATTTTAAATAAATATAGATTGAATGGATATCTGGGGAACACAAATAAAAGTGACATAGATACTGTAAATTCAGTTCTCTCCTTATATTATGGTCTGATTAAAGCACACAAAGTTGATTATCCATTAAGACCTGTAATATCAACAATAGGTTCTCCGACAAGAAAATTAGAAGAATTACTTAGTAACATCATTAAAAAATCAATTACAATTTCAAAAAACACAGTAAAAAATAGTACAGTTTTTCTTGAACTCATTAAAGGAGTTACAATTCCTCATGATTACATCCTAGCTTCTTTTGATGTAATTGCTATGTTCCCGAACATTCCTTTAGATAAAGTTAAAGAATCGATTGAAAAAAGATGGGAATACATAAAGCTACACACTAAAATTCCATTTAAAAAAATCATTGAAGCAATCGATTTTGTTTTTCATTCGATTTATTTTCAATTGGATGGCAAATTTTATAAACAAAAATTTGGAACACCAATAGGATCTGTTCTCTCACCTATTTTGGCAAATCGACAAATTAGAAAAAGTAGGATTTCAATGCCTTTTCTATGCGAGATATGTTGATGATTCTGTTCTTTGTGTAGAAGCAAGTAAAATCAATATACTTTTAGATGACTTTAATAGTATAAATCCTAGATTACAATTCACTTTAGAATTAGAAAAAGAAAATAAGCTAAATTTTTCAGATTTAACTCTGATTAAAACAGAGGATGGTAGAATTATAACGGATTGGTACAGAAAACCATCATTTTCAGGACGAACTTTGAGCTTTCTGTTAAATCACCCAATACAAATGAAAATTGCGATTATTAAAAATATAGTTGATAGGGCTATAAAATTATCACATCAAACTTTCCATAAAAAAAATATTGATTTATGCAAACAGATCCTTTTTTTGAACCATTATCCACCCTTGTTCATTGAAAAACATATAAACAACAGAATTCATCAGATAAATCAGAAAGAGAACGTTTTATATAACACAGAGACAAGAGAATTTGGTAGATATAACACGGTTGTTTTACCTTATTTCGATAAAATTTCAAAATCCTTGAGATCTTTACTAGGAAAAATGGATTTACATACAATTTATAGAATTCCATTCAAAAGTAACAGAACTGTTAAATTGGGAAAAGATGTACGTGGCAAACTAGAAAAACAAAATGAAGTTTATAAAATAAAATGTAGGAGTTGCAAGGCAGTATATATAGGCCAAACAAGGAGACCACTAAGAATAAGGAGAGGTGAACATCAAAATAATTTTCATAGGAATCAGAGATATCATAGTGTGCTGTCGAAACATAGACTCACACATGGGCCATGACTTCGATTGGGACGGTGTAAGAGTCCTTTATAATGAAAGGAACCAAAAAAAAGGGAATTCATGGAAATGTTATACATAAAGAGAGAGGGCAATAATGCAATCAATTTGAAAAGAGACCTTTCAAGATATAACAAAGCCTTTGATAGTTTTATAGGAAACATTTAACATTTTTGTAATTAAATGTTCTGTCCATTGGCAAATTGGCAATTAAAACAAGTATTAAAGTGCATAAAAGATTTCCGAAATATTAAGGATTGACACTTATACCGAAAATCAAAAGTTAAAATTTCATCCAAAAATAAAAAATAATGTAAATAACAGTACGATAAGAAACTTCAGTCTCATATGTACATACATTACTTATATTAAGCGTAAGTTAGAAATATGTGTTCGTAGTATCCTATAAAGTTATACCCTGATGAGGAGATCTGAAGTTATCTGGAAACATGTTTGTCCCAAAAGTAGTACATATAAAAAAGACGGAGAAAGAGAAAGGAAAAGAGAGTGAGGATGGCTTGGTTGTCTCTTTCCTAATTCTCTCCCTCTTTTTCCCTCTTGTTACATACTTGTCTCTAACGAGACGATTACAATGTTTGTTTGGAAACATATTTTGAGGCCTTTCTATGCGATTTTTTTGCATATATTAAACTTTTTGAATATGTTTTTTCGAAACAACTGATTTTTGGATTCACAATGTTTCTGAGCCTTTTTGTTTGAAAAATAAATGTTTGCACAGAGTGACTTGTTAATATTGTGTTTCTAATTTTCTTCTTAAAAAATTTTTACTAACAGAGACATTAAGCCATAGACCTTGATACTTGTTTCTCTTGAGTTCGGATTTAATTGCCGTTCTCAAGAAATCGGTTTCTTGGTCAACTCTCAGAATATTTTTGTGCATAAGGTGTTATGCTTCTGTACATAACCGTTAGTTTACAGTTCGTCGCCACCGCAGCGCTACCATCTAAGCGCACATACAGAGGGACCAGACACAGTGCGGTAACCTAGCCGGATGCCGCCATTTTCAGAAGGGTTGCCACCATTTTACGTTGAGGTTTTCTATAGTGTAGTATATCTATATGTACCAAAATATCTATCTGAGAAAACTGAGACAATCAGCAAGAATGACACTAGGTTGCCACGCTGTCTCTGGACCCTCTGTAAGCGCACATACAGAGGGTCTAGAGCCAGTGTGGTAACCTAGCCGGATGCCGCCATTTTAAGTACAGGTTCGCCGAGGAATGTGTGTGTGTGTGTGTGTGTGTGTGTGTGTGTGTGTGTGTGTGTGT
>CAKNYM010049937.1:28253-39767 GCA_932195095.1 Andricus curvator
TGTGTGTGTGTGTGTGTGTGTGTGTGTGTGTGTGTGTGTGTGTGTGTAATATATATCTATTAGGGTGACCAGAAAAAAACACTTTTGGTTTTCTTAGGAGTGAAGGGCAAATAACGGTAGTTTATGCGATTGTAGAAGCCAGATTTTTATTTTTTTAATTTTAAACAATATTTCGAGGTGACCCATCGTCTTTGAAAGACGATCGATGTGACTTTATAACAGGATTAGTTAGCGTCCCCTGAATTATTATTATTCACTTTTCTGAAAAAGGGAAATATGACTAAAGAACGCTTGCCGAGAAAGGGTCTGCTTTATGAGTTTATGGTGTCAAGAACCACTGGGATCGACTTTTATGGCCGAGCTGATGAGTGCTCCGCCCCGAAAATTAAACAGATTAAGTCGTAGACCTGTCATATTTCAAAAATTTACTCATTTTTGTTTTCATTATTGCAGGCTTATTTATATTTTTCCTAATCTGCTTTTTCAGAAAATGTGATCTTCAACCTTCGAGGAAAATATCGTTAAAATTTCAGTATAAGATATATATTATTAGGGCCATTATTAGGCTTTGAAAACAGTAGAAAACAGTGAAATTGGCACTTTTCAAGCAACCGTAATTAATGTTTTTTATGAATTTTTCATTGAAAAAATGTTTTTATGTGGATTCTGAGAACCTCAAGAACAACATATTAAAAGTTCAAATTAAAAAGTGGATAACTTCGTGGTTAAAATCTTAAATGAAAAAAAGTTGAGTTTGCCCATGTTAATTACATAAAAACTTCAAAGACGATGGGTCACCTCTAAATATTGTTTAAAATAAAAAAATAAAAATCTGGCTTCTACAATCGCATAAACTACCGTTTTTGCCCTTCACTCCTAAGAAAACCAAAAGTGTTTTTTTCTGGTCACCCTAATATCTATAGTATATGTATAAGAAAACTTAAAATGGCGGAGCAAATCAGCGAGCAGTACACTAGGTTGCCACACTGTCTCTGGACCCTATGTAAGCGCACATATTCGATGGTGGAATCTGATGCTACATCTTATAATAAATTAAGGTTAACGACGAATCTCGGACTTTGGCTTCCTCAAAATTGCTATTGCACGAGTTATAAATTGGACAGAGAGTTGGACTCAAATATTTCAAAATGTTTATTTTGGTAGAAAAACTTTTGATTATGAAGCTAAATATTTTGTAATCCTTCATTAAAATAATTTTAACGTAGGCGGATTCGACGCGAAATTTTCTAATCTTTCAAAATTGATTCTACTTACAAAGTCGTGGGTTCAGTTTCTGTACAGATATTCGTGTTTAAAGTGAACTATGAATTTTCAAACGGGCAAAGGAAATTTATCCAAACTTTGTGTCGAAGGTGTAATATCAATGGAAAAAGAGGAAGAATACGAAAAGAGTGAAGAGAGTCAACCAAAACAAACTCCGCGTCACATCCTTATAAATTTACCGCTGAAGGCTAATTTAGCTCCTCAAGGGAGAGTTGAGACAATGTGTATCATCTTTTTGATTGGTAGACGAACCGGAATCAGAAGTCGGTGGAAAGCGGGCGTTTTTCAAATCAAATTTTAATTTTAATTATAGTAATTATACAAAAAGACATAAAAAAAAGTTACTTAAGCCTTGTAAATTAATGTAAGTGAAATAATAGTTATAAAATATTATTTGAGTAAATGAAGCCTTGTTTAGAAGATGAAAAATTTTTTTAGTACTTGGGAAATATTGTCGGAATAGCATCATCCCTAAGTTTTTTTTCATTGTCCACTGTTTCCCACATCTCAGGCGAAAAGTGCATCTTCAATCAAGATAATCCAAATTAAATTTTGCTTATAATATTACTTTGATACCAGGTCTTTTCCCCATTGGATTATCATTTAATTTAAATATTAATCCGATGGAGAAAAGAATCTGTTTTTTTTCTTCGGATTTTGCGTTCCGACAATGCTTTGCCGTTTCAAACGATTCGCGCCAGCGACACTGGTACCTTGCCCTCTCCACGCGCGGCGCTACGAGCGCGCCAGGGGAGCGAGTCCCTGTGAACCAGCAGTGGGACTCTGATGCTGTTTCGAAGTCGAAAATCGAACGAACCTCTCTTTCTATCTCCACGCGTTAAAAAAAGAGGTCCGTTCGATTTTCGACTTTCGACACGGTATCGGAGTCCCACTGCAGCAGTGGGACTCTGATGCTGTTTCGAAGTCGAAAGTCGAACGGATCTCTCTATCCATCTCCACACGTTAGAAAAAGAGGCCCGTTCGATTTTCGACGTTCGACACGGTATCGGAGTCCCACTGCTGTTCAGTCGCTGAGCTCGAAAGTTCAGTTGTGACTTGTGACTCCGCCGTGGCCTGTCGAGGGTCTCGCTCCGGTCGGGAGCTTCGAGGCTTTCGCGATCACGCTAGTAGAGGTTCTCCCGTCGCCGGACGAGGTTCTCTCCCCCCCCCCCCCCCTCCGAATCGTGCCTCCGCCTCGCGACAAGCAGTTCCGTTCCGGTCGTCGACCAGCAAAGGTCAGTGGATCTCTCCGTTCGTCGTCAAGTCGTGTGCCTGCCGAAGGGCTGCACGCTGCCCGATCAGTCTGCGCTCGGACACTAGTTTCTCCACGTTCCTGTCGTGACACGTTATGTTCTTCTCGGTGCGACTCCAGCACTGCCTCCAGCCAGCCGACGTAAACCCGAAGAAAGTAGACATGGATATCTTGGAATCTCTGTAAGTGACAGAATAAACCACGGTGTTCTTTTCCAATGGATAAACCCAACTACCGTATCTACAAATCATTTAGTAACCTTTTTAGATTTGCACCGGTCTCTCTCTCACGAGAGGGGCTAGTACGCGCTGTGTTCGGTAATTGATGGTTATTCAATTTGATAATACCAAGTTTAGATTTGCACCGGTCTCTCTCTCCCACGAGAGTAGGGTACTATATTAGACAGGAATATGCAATCGCCATATTCGTTCCTGGACAGTTTGCGGGTAACAATGCGATAAGCATGTTATGTATTTTCCTTAAAATTAAGTTTAGAATATAATAAAAATGGCCTGCTCTAGTGCTCGGTTTTGTAAAAACAGAAACGAAGATGGATTTAAACTTTATCGTTTTCTACTAGTACAAAGAGAAAGACTGTCAACATGGATTATAAATTGTAGACGCGACAAATGGAACCGAATTGTAATTCAAAATTATGCGAAGTAAGTACTCATATTTATCAATAAAACAATATAATTTAAATATCTGGGGTGTGAAGCTTATGGTTATATGTCATTAAATTGCCTGTGAGCATTTTTTTGGTATGTTAAAGCGAAATAAGATCCACAAGAAAGTAAGGTTAGAAACCCGTTCTTCTACAGCAGGACGCACGTTAACCACGCAAATAAAAAAGGCGGATTTTTAATTTCGCGGGAAACCAAGATGGCAGCTTGCATATTCCCATCTAATATAGTACCTTAACGAGAGGGGCCAGTACGCGTTTTATCCTATCTCAGGTGCTTGGAGGACCATCTGCACCTCCTGGGTCACCCCTCCACAACACCTCAAGAGTCCACCAACATCCGTCGGTCCAACGAGGGCCCCAACGATGGAAATCGGTGGCAATTCGTCCTCCCCCGCTCGACAAGATTCGCCACCACCTCCTCAGGGATGAGGACCAGAACACTTTTGTCCATTCAACGCCGATCAACGAGTTTCGGTATGGAATGGTGCGTACGGACTCGTGTGTGACTTCGACCTGTGGACAAGTGTAGGAACCCCAGGGACCGGGCACAAACAATCTCGAGGATTGACGAGTGTTCGTGTTAACATTATCTTTTATTCTTTGTGTGTGATTTATTCATTTTTTTTGTTACTAGATTTTATTCTTTCGTATACCTTTTGGTAGAACCATATACGTATTAAATCTCAAAGAGGTGTGCCTTACTGAAACTACGCTTGATCAACCACTCCCAAAAAACTGTCCCCCGCTTATCCCCCCCCCCTTCAAATCCTACTAGCGGTAGTACATATTTGATACGCATTCAACTTTAGAAATAATTTTTCCCCCTGTCAAAAATTTGTGTGTGTGTCAACTTCTATTCTAATATTCTATTGATTTTACCTCACAAACCCGTGATGTTGCACTTGGTATCCAATCCTGTCGATTAATTGTTCCCAGCCACAATTTTTTAAGCTTTTCCTTTTTGGGATAAGCCTTCGAACGTACACTGATCTCGCAACACGTGTTATCTTTTTTATGAACTTTCCTATTAATAAATTGTGAACATTTCGAAAGTGCAAACACGGCAAACACGAGGGTTAACAGAGCCTCTATGACATAAACGTCATTCGATTCATATCCGGACTCAAAACGATAAACACTTTAATATAATATATTTATCAAAAATCAGTAAAATCAGGAAGTTTAACGTAAATTCAATGATTTTTCTAAAATTCAAACACTTGCCAAAATAACTATAATTCAAATGTTAGCACCCCTGCGACAACTTCAGATTCCGGTTCGTCTAAAGCACAGTAGAGGGGCTGGCTCAACTCTCCCTTGAGGATCTCTTGTTTGAGGAAAGCTTGCGAGACAAGCTTGAGCGAAACAATTGCATCGCAATTTTTAGGCAAAGTTCAGTGATATGTACAGGGTGTCCCAGACTCAAGTGTCCGGACCTATATGGCTGTATAAAAATTAAAAATATGAGTCGAAAATTCCTTTTCCAAAAATCAGTTGGAGTTTTAGTTTTTAAGTTATTAAATATTTAAGCTGGACCAATCAGGAGTGCGGTATAAACAATTGTGCGTACGTGAGCGAGAGTCCAACGTAGTGTAGTGACTGCTGTTCTCCCCTCGCTAACCCCATCTCGGCACTCGCTTCAATACACTGCGTTAGACGGTTAGACTCACGCTCGCGTACGCAGGACTGTTTATACCGCGCTACTGATTGGTCCAGCTTAAATATTTAACAACTCAAAAACTTCAACTGATCTTTGGAATAGGAATTTTCGATTTATTTTTTTTATTTTTATACAGCTATATAAGTCCGGACACTTGAGTCTGGGACACCCTGTATGTATATATACGGATTCGGTTTTGGTTCCTTGGGAATCGAACCGAAGGGCCTATGCCAGGGCCGGCGGAGCAAATTTTTCCCAGGTGTGGAGTACAGAAGCAGGATCGTTACTCTTTTTATTTTAATGTAGCAAATGTGCTTTTTCGTAAATGATTTTTACATTCTCATCCTAATGAGAAGGTTTTATGTAAAATTTGACTTAGTCGGTTTTCATCAAATCTCCACGTTTTGAGACCCCATGAGTCAGAAAAATGATTTTTACGAAGGTGTGAGTATGCCTGTCTTTAGTCTGTAGGCACGATAACTTTCGAAAAAATGATCAGATTGGATTGAGCTTTGGCATACTTTTTTAATGCCTAAAAGAAAAGGACTAGTTCATTAGCCAGCTATTTTGAATCAAAATTCAAAAGTTAGAGCATTTTCAAAATTTTTGTGAACATTTTTTCCAGGATTTAAAAGTTCTATGTACGGCCGTTTATAGAGCTCGGAAATTCGAACAATTTATGTCACAACTTTTTTTGATAAAAAGAAAATTGTCAGAATTATAGCATTTTCAAAATTTAAAAAAAAAAACTAAAATTTTAAGCCAAACAACGAACGATATGAAAAAAGTCAAAAGAAGAAAAACGTTGCTTCTTGAAAGACCTGCAAGATTATCATAACAACTTTTTGATTTTTCTTCAAAAATCGAAAATTGAAATTTTGATCGCACAAAAAATAATGAAAAATCGAAAATTCCATTTTGCGGTCAAACTATGCAAAATACGAAAAAAGATAAGAAGACAAAAATTGTGTACGCAAAAAACATCTACAGATTCGTTATGAATCACTTTTTGATTTGACGCGCAGTTTTTGTTTTCTTCGTAAAAGACAACATTAAAAATAAAAAATTAAAATTTTTAGACAAACGACACAAGCTACGAAAATAATAAATGGACAAAAGTTGTTCACCCAAAAAAGAGCTACAAATTTTTTATTAATCATTTTTTGATAAGACGCGTAGTTTTTGTTTTAATCTTGAAAACGGACATTACAAATAAAAAAATTAAATTTGTGGGAAAAAGACACAAGGTACAAAAAGATGTTTAATAACAAAATTGTTTTAAAATCAGATCTGAAAATTTGTTGTCAGCCTTTTTTTCTCACGAGACACGTCATGAGAATGTGTTCGTTAAAGCCGAAGGAGCTTTAACAAAAGAGAATTCACAATCACTAAATTTCAGTTATCGATGGTTTGACCTTAATTTTAATAGTCCTATGCAAAAATGTGGGCAGATTTTTTCCAATAAAATTGTAAATAATGTTGACTCTATTGTTTTGCAACATCTCTTGGGTGTAGGATGCTCTAAAAGTATAGTTTTAAATAATGATTAGATCAATTCATTGACGCAAAAGATTTGACACAAACAAAAATTTTGTTGAATGCACCAAATATGTGAAATAATATTTGTTTTCAATTAATGTAATAATTAATGTTATTTATTATGTACAAACTGTAAGATGCTTTTTAGGACCGCATAATTGCCCAACAAAATTTAACTTTCAATTGGTATAATAATAAAAGCTTTATTATTATAAAGAATCTGTAATTTGCTCTTTCGGAGCGTGTAATTGTCAAAAATAATTTTACTTTAAATTAATTTTACACTAAATATTGTTTTATAAAGAAGTACATGTAAGGTTTTTTTAGAGAATATGTTTAAATAATTATTGGATTAATTTTATGACGCAAGGAATACAACTGTGCATAATATTATAATAAATGTCTGCCTTCGTCAAAAATATTGTGTAACGTTATATTTTTACGAATTAAAATAAAAAATTTTCAGATATATTGGTAATTATATGCAATTTACTAATTACATTTTGCCTGTAAAAAATGTACTACAATGCAAGTAAACACGGAATATTACGTGAAAAAAAATTCGAATTGAAAAAGTGCTAATTTATATATGGAGAGAAAATTCTCCTACGCAGTAATAGAAATTTTGCCTAATAAATGTTTTGTAAAATTACTCCTGAAATTGTAAAATTTTCTAAATAGTATGGAATTTTCTTATTCCCGAACTTATGAGCAAATTTTTCAAAGGAAAATAAGATATTTTCCTATATATTTCCTATAATTGGGAAAATTCCCCAAATATTGCAGGAATTTCTCATTCCCAAACAATTATGTAAAATTCCCCAAACCGATCGAAATCATTCCTTTCAAAAAGAAAATTTTTGCAAAGTATTGGGAACATTTCCAACTTTTTTAGGAAAATAATTTTTCCTACCCAAAGTTGTAAATTTTACCTACAAAATTAGTGGGAAAATTTCCGAAATTTGTTACAGTGTATATTATTGTATTTTATTACTGTATATTAATATACAACACAATTATCCTTACGCACAAACTCAAAGCTCGTACATGTCTATAAAATAATGGACAGCTGACTGATGATGTGACTTTCTGAAATGAATATGAGACTGGTGGAAAAACTGGAAAATATAGAAATTCCTTCTGAATTCTCAGGTACGGAATTCCACACCTGAGATTTTCCCAGGTGTGGAGTACTCCTTAACTCCACGCAGTCTCCCACGGCCTTGCCTACGACAAAGCCACCGAAAGCGTCCACGGGTTGCCGATAGAGGGTCTCTGTACCAAGGGTTTCTGCTGAATATGGTTACAATAATTAATAAGCAGTCGCGGAAAATTGTCCAGGGATGGTCTCGAAGGAATAACCCCTAAGCGGAGGCGTAACAACCGTGCCGAAAGCTGAATGGCACCTGTGTGAGGTGTCTCAAACGGTGACTCTGGGATACCGGGCGACCTCTCAGAGTATACAGCCTTATCCTTGCATGCGGGGCGCTACAAGGATGGACGAACCCTTTTCCCTAGCTGCTCGTGGGAACAACAATCACAACACCAAACATAGTTGTAGTAAGTGCGGTTCAAAACAATTGAACGCGCAGGGCTTCCGACAATGGGTCGGACAACAATGCAGACTACCCTAGAGTTGGGGGAGTCAATGCGATGGACCAGCGGAATCTTAATACTGTTAGGTGGACGAATCGACTTAGGGACGACCTGCTGGAGTGCTATGATACCAGTATGGCCCCTGAACGAAAAGGTTACATGGCGCGACTGCATGCTCTATGGTGCGAGAAACACCCAGAGCTCTCGGATTTTTCGCAAAAACGTCTGCGAAACCGTGCCGAGGACCTCCGGAAAAGGGTTATATAAGCGGAGCGCCCACTCAACCGCAGCCAGAACAAGCCGGCAACAGAGAAAGAGAGGCGACATTGAGACCAACCGCGAACAGGCATCCAATAGAGGAAGAACGATTCTTCAAGACACGGAGGAACATCAACATTCAGGTTTCTCCCAAACCCAAAGATCTGACTGAACTGGATGATGAGATTCGTGGAGATTTTTCCGAAGAGTTCGACTTCTGGACTATCAATTGTGGTCAACCAACAGTTGATCATAAGACCAAAGGACGAATACATCAACTCAGCACAAAGATAGGCTGGGCAAGACAGTATGCGTCCCGCATTCAGTGTGTGATTGACTACATAACATCTGGCAGGATTTTCACCGCCAAGGCAGCATATTGTTGACAGAATACCAGTACTATCTAACGCTAGGAGAAGTCTAGAGAGGAGAGAGAGGTGGGTCAGAGAAAATCAACAGTTTTTTTCTGAGCCATCTCGACTCTTTCAAGACCCTCCAGTTACTGTCGACCATCCGCCCAAACCAGAGGAGGTCGAAGCATTTTGGAGAGAAGTCTACGAAGTCCAACATCCACTTGAAGAAGGCTCAAAGAACATAAATAGCTTCAAGGAGCTGTGCAATGCCCTCATAAGAGCTGAGGAGGAATTCCCACCTGTCACTACCGAGGAGGTGAAGAACGTATTGAGAGGCATGAAGAACTATTCCGCTCCGAGTCCAGATGGTATCAAGACCTTCTGGTGGAAGAAGTTTCCTTCGACCCACCAGCATCTGGCCCGAATTTTCACCTCATATCTAAAGTCGGAAGAGCCTATTCCGGAGTGGTTGGTGGAAGGGCGCACAGTGTTCCTGCCGAAGACGGGCTACTTAGCTGACCCTAAGAATTACAGGCCAATAACTTGTCTGAACACACTGTATAAGATCTTCACAGCTATCCTAAATGATAAGATTGTTCAGACAATTGGACCTGTGTGGCAAGATATGTATGAACAACGTGGCTCAAAGAAAGGTGTAGCAGGATGTCGGGAGAACCTGCTCATCGATAGATGTGTTTGTAAAGACGCAGCATCCTATCAGCGATTCCTATCGATGGCCTGGATTGATTACCGGAAAGCTTTCGATTCAACCTCCCACAGACTTATCATCTGTCTGTTGGAAAGCTTAAAGGTTCATCCACACATCGTGAGGTGCACAGAGAGATTAATGCCGCTTTGGAAAACCAGATTTACTATCTCATCTGGAAAACATCGTGTGATCACTAACAGTGTCACCTTTCAGAGAAGTGAATTTCAGGGCGACAGCATGAGCCCTCTCCACTTTTGCCTCACATTATTGCCACTATCTCTCGCACTTCGCCATTCCGAAGGGTACCTCTGCGGCAAACTTGGAGATCGAAAGCATAAGGTCACTCATGTATTTTACATGGATGATCTCAAGATCTATGCTAGGGATCAAGAGAAACTACATCTCGCTCTAGACATTGTCAAAGAGTACACTCAAGAGATTGGAATGGAGTTCGGGTTAGAGAAATGCGCCAAGGTTCATTTGAAGAAAGGAAAACTTAATGGCATCCCCGAAGACCCTGAGCTCGTCGACAGAAGCGCTATACGACACCTTAGCGCTGGAGAGACCTATACATACCTGGGCGTGCCACAGAGCCGCATTCAGGACGTGACATTTATGAAGGATACTCTCCGAAGCAGATACCAACGTCTCATCCGGGAGATTTGGTCTTCCGAACTGTCGGCGAGAAACAAAGTATCTGCAACGAACATGCTTGCCGTCCCGGTAGTACTCTATTCATTTGGAGTGGTTCCATGGACGAAGGACGAGCTCAGATCCCTTGATATCGGTACGCGAAAGGTTGTGCACATGAACAAAAGCATGCACCTTAAGTCTTCTGTTCCGCAAATTAACATCTCACGCCGTCAAGGTGGTCGCGGAATGCTGAATCTTGAATGTCTTCACAACAGGATTATTCTGGGTACAGTGTGAGGAAACACGAAGAAGTGGGTAAAGGGGTGGTTCTGTACAAAGCAGCGGAGGAGGCTGCTGAAACACTCGGCCTTGACTTCAATATCAGGGGTGAGGAAAATGCATCAAATCTTGGCCATCTCGAGTACTCACTCCTGAGCTAACGTTGGCTTTCCTTAAATCACCCGGATTGAAATCGGGCACGGAGGGTTTCATTTTGGCATGTCAAGACGGTGTCATTTCCACTCTAGCATACCGTCGCCACATTTTGAGCCAAGACATTCCTGATGATAGCTGCAGAGCGTGTCATGCACACCCCGAACATATAGGACACATACTATCTAGTTGTCCAACTCATGCGGAAACGACCTACATCGAAAGGCACAATGCGGCACTAAGAGTGCTTTATTACCATCTCTGTCACTCTTATGGAATCAGCCCAAATACCGCTCCGCTAAACGCTCCTTGGGGAATAGAGTCAATTGTCGAAAATGAGAAGTGCCGCATATACTGGAACTTCATATTCTCGACAATTGTTTCTGTTGCGCACTCGAGACCTGACATAGTTCTCCTTGACTTCGAGAAACGAACCATGTTCGTTATCGACACAGGGATGCTTTTCAGGCTATTAACCAGTAAAACTTTGGCACCTCCAAGAGCGCCGATGAATAAGACGATTAGCTTAACAGAATATTCCAGGTATAACCGTCGCACAGTGGGAAATTCGGCAAAATTTTGTGTCAAAATCGTAGATCTCGGGATCGGAGCAAGTTAGAGCGATGAAATTTTTACGGCAAGTAGGTGAGGGGATGAGGATTAGAGGAAAAATAGTCCGGACACGTTAAAAAATTTGTTTGACTTTGATAGAAGGTCGCAAATTTGCGATTTTTAAACAAATTTTCAGTTTTTCATTTTTTTGAAGGTTATAAAATTTTTTTTTAATCACATGATATACGTTTTCTGTGTACGTTTTTACGCAGAATACGATGACGCTATTGGTTTTTTGCATAGAACCCACCGGAAAAATTCTGGGAGCGGATAAACATTGCAAAAACTGGTTTTTCGTTTATAGTGCTTTCCATTCAGGTTCTACGACAAAACCAAGTCCACCATCGTGTTCTACGTGAAAAAATACATAAAAAACATGTGTTACATGTTTTAAAATGACGTTATATTCGAGAGAATCGAGAAGATTCTAGAGAAAATCGCCTACCCCCGGCTTAGTTAGGTATAGCAAATCATCTGGTCTGATAACCAAACTTATAATTT
>CAKNYM010049937.1:44767-59889 GCA_932195095.1 Andricus curvator
AGTTTTTAACCTAACTGGTACAATCCGTTTTGATGCAACAATTAAAAGTGTGGCAGTTTCACTCTATAGAAGAATATAATACAAATAACATACAGAAATTTATATTTTTTCTTGAATTTAGTGTAACTTATATAACTTTCCAAAGAATAATACATATTTTTGTTCGCGCGAGAAACATGATTCAAACCAGTAGTGAGGATTTGGCAATACTCTTGCCAAACAGTGCTTAACTTGTGTTTAGTGTTCATTACTGTATAATATGGTGTTGCATTCTATAAGGCAAAAAAAAACATTTTCGAATCTTAACATACGCTAACGTAATTTATATCTTCTTAGTCAACAAATGTAATAAAAAGTTAAAAATCGGATATAGTGTAGAGGGTCCCTAAATTGAGTTTTGTCTTATTTATTGATTTTGTGTAGATTTTATTTTCGCAATGTCTTGAAAATGACTGTATTACATTTTTATACATATACATAGAATTATCCCCTTTTATATTACCATCATTTTACATCATTTAATGAAAAAAATTTAACTCATTTTTGAGGAAAATAATGTTATCTTACTTATTTCCATTTTCTATACAAATTTGACATATTACAAATCTGTGCCAATTACAAAATAAAATAAGTAAATTTAAAAAGTTACTTATTATAGAAAAATGTGAAATGAGTCAGAAAAAATTATTATTGTCCTTAAAGACGAATTTAAACATTTTCATTAGTGTATGTACAATAAAAGGGCCAGATAATTGTATATGTATAAAAGTGTAATACATTCATTTTCAATATATTAAAAAAATAAAAACGAAAAATCAATAAAAAAGACCAAACTCAAATAGGGGACCACTAAATCATATCTGATTTTGATTTTTTTTTTCGGAAAATGTTAACTGAAAAGGTACAAATTAGGCTAGTGTGCGTTTTCAGATTAGAAAATAATTTTTTTTCAATCAGCAAGGGTTTATCAAAGGTGTATTTGGGTACATATTGAGAGTGTATAAACCTAATCATACATTTTGACGAATGGTTAACAGAAACATAACGGTGTTCTGAATCTGGCTGAGTTAAAAGTTTTTGACCGATTTCGCGCACGAGAACTACCTTAATTATAGGTCTCCTTATCTTTTACTTTGTTTTTAAGCATACAAAAACATGATGACCGCTAAAATACAAGGAAAAAATTCCGGTCATATACTCATAGTCAGCTTTTAAAAATGAATAGTATATTATTCATCTAGGGAGGAAAACCATCTTTTTTTGTCGACCTCGTAGTTTGCAGAATGAGTCATGAGGCGAGTGATTTTTTTGTATACCAAAATTGACGTATACGCATTGCCTCGCGGGTTGAAACTCTGATTCTGATTAACTTCAATTAAATTGCAATTAAAATAAATTAATTTCACGTGGTATCAAGTTGGTAGCCACGAAGTAATACAAGACCAAACTATGTGTTACGGAAAAGTGGGCACTTTTTTCGGAATATTGACATTTGGTAAATATAAGCAATGGGTCTTCGTGGTAGCAGCATTTAAAGTCATTGAAATGGCTTTTCTGCAAAAAATTTCCAGAATTCCCGACCCAACGGCCATCCTCGAGTGGTTAACAACTCATGAAGTTAGGTGTGCACTGTACACCTTCGCAGGATTCACCGACATGAATTCAGTTGATGTCGGTGTACACTTCGTCAGTCGAGTTGCCAACCCCTCGGCCACCCTGGAAAATTTGCTGTTTTCCCGCTAAACTAATGTAAACTAAATTACCAATTATTACTCGAAGGAAATATATTCAGAGATAAAGGGTTACTTAAGTTATTGTAAATAAGAGAATTTTTACTTCTAGACAACTCCAGGGCATTTGTGGCCTGCGGCAGCATCAAATGTAGGCCATCACCTTGAGAAATTACACAAAGAAGGCAGAGTAAAAGGTCAGAAGGGTAGTTGGACGACATCTAGTTGAGATTTGAACCAAAACTTTGTAAATAAAACTACACCATTTTTTGCACAAATAAACGATAATTTTTACGAAACGAAAAATAAATTATAATAGATTGTTCTTTTGTGATACATATTATGACTGGCCTTAGGATCCAGAAATAACCCGCAAGGATAACAAACTATAATATTCAGAATTGCGGGTAAATAGCGAGCGGTGAAATGTAATGCTCCATGTAGTATTTGTTTTCGAAACATTTATTAAAATTATTATGTTATCGATGATACATGCTGATGGATTCATTTTCGAAGGTAGACTGATGGATCTACTGGCGTGCAGTGTGCACAGAGTGTAAATTACAGGTAGTGTTCATACCAAAAATATTAGCTGCACTGGTAATATATTTCATTTACCGGACGTGCGCGCACACTTAGGATTACGGGTACCATATTGAGTTGTTTCGATATACTTTCATGACAGATATAAAATACATTTTTTGATACAAAGATGCACCGGCGTTTTATATAAAATCTGTCTTCCAGCAATTGACGCCGGGGATTCTCTATAAACGTCTGAAGGAGAGTAGTTTTGATGTGACTTATATGCAAATGGATCTCGTAGATCTTTGATAAGCTCACTTTTACATTTATATTAATGTGTTCTCTCTTTGGGTAGACGTACAAAATATATTTATTTATATATATATATATATATATTTATGTATTTATATATATATATTTATATATATATATATATATATATATATATATATTTCTGTTTCCATATACAATTTCATTATCCACTCTTCACAATGACATACAATATAATCTCTGTTATATTTTTTCACTAATCGTTGATAACATCAAAATAATCACAAAATTAGCCTGGTGCTAATTAATAACAAATTAATCAATAATTAAACAATGTAATTAACGTGCGCGAATGAAAAAGGCATAATGCTACGGCTAAGTCCGTGAAAATCCCGCCTTTTTCGTTTGCGGAAAAAATACCAAACGAAACTAAACAACAAAGATGATCCATTATACGTAATGAAATCAAGTCAAAGAAGCGTTCAACAATTCATAGAATTACTTCCTCATCATTTTCATCAAGATGCGGTTATCATAAATCGGCTACACTCAATTCAGCTGCTCTGTATAAAGTCCTTCGTTGAGTGGGGTCAGTAGGATATCTATCGTTAAGTTACATTAATAGTTTCTTTGACTCAAGAACTGAATATCCCTCGCGAAAATACTTTTCGCTTGGAAAGGCACCTCGTTGCTCTGGTACGAAGAAAGATAAATAATTATCGTAACATTATGACAAAAAAAAGTACAAGGATATCTAACTGTCGCGCTCTCCTGCGCCCGTCTTTCTTATCAATAGAATAATCATTTTTCACCGATAGTCAGAGAGGAAACTCGGCTGAATCTTCCCAAAATTGACCTGGGCTGTGAATCCTCTTGTCTTCGAGAAATATAACATAGAACAAATACATTCAAGCCATGGAATAGCAAAGAAGATTAAGTCTTTCGTTCAAACCATTTTTTCTCTCCTCCATTTCTACGATTTTCTTCTTCGCTATCTCTGGGCTCAAACTGAGTCGATAATTAGTTTTACACTATCAATCTTAATATATAACTAGATTGATAGAGTCAGAGGCCATACAATCCACAAACTTGGTTCAAGGAATTATACACCTTAAACTGTAAAATATTCTCCATATTTATTTTGAATTTTCACCGTACGTAAAAATGTTTTCTTGCCAATCTTAACTGTTCCGTCTTTGCTAATTTTTATAGTACTGATTTGGAAAGCAAAGATCAAGAAATTATTTGATTTTACAATGTAAGGTTTCAATTCCCGGCATAGCTCGACGTATCCCTACATAAGAAATCCTTCGTTATGTTCGAAACAATTTGGGTTTATATAATGCAAGAGTTCACTGTCTGACATTGAAGTAAATTCCTGTGGCAACATTCCTTCTGTATCTTCAGGTTTCCTCCCGCTATTCGGATTGTTCGTTGCAGCAGCGGCATTCTGAATGTTAGTACTGATATTCTGCCTGTTAGCAGCTACTGGAATCGCCGTTCTAGAAGGAGACTTGTTCCTAACTTGATCAACAATATTCCCTTGACCGGAGGGGGATTTAGGAAGAATTCCTTCCATCGCAGTGTTCATAAGCTGAGCGCTTTGCGTTGCAACACTGTTGAGTATATTCTTGGTTGCGATGATGGCGTGTGCGGTGGTGGTGGTTATGGGTCTGTTATTGATGATGTCCTGAGTGGCGTTGGTGATGACATTGTTAATGGCTTGTTCAGCAGCCGTTGTCAATCTCTGTTGACAAGGTTCCTGCGCGGCGCCACTGGCCAGTGCAGAACTGGCTTCGGCTACAAAGCCAGCAGGTTGATTCAGCATTGAACCAATGTCTTGTTGAACGGCTTGTTGCATTGCTTGGGCTGCTTGCGCCTGTTGGACAGCCTGCTGAACGGCTTGCACTTGTTGCACGACCTCGTGAGTGGCTTGCTGAACGGCTTGCTGAACAACTTCTTGTGTAGCTTGTTGAAAAGCCTGCTGAACAGCTGGAACTGCCTGGACTTGTTGCACGGCTTGGACCTGTTGCACAGCTTGCTGAACAACTTGAGCATGTTGAACGACTTGGTGCACGACTTGCTGCTGTGCTTGTTGCACTGCCTGTACTGCCTGTTGCTGCGCTTGTGCGACCACTTGCTCCACCTGTTGCTGAGCTTGGGCAACCACCTGCTCGACCTGTTGAACCTGCTGCTGCATGGTGACCACGTTTTGCTGAGATAGGGTTTGGAGCTGCATGTGCTCAGGAGCTCGAGGCATCACTTCACTTGAGACCTGTAACAGAAACACGGAATTATTTTTATTTTTGTAATTATATATATATATTATATATATATATATATATATATATATATATATATATATAAGGGTGCACAGTCTTACCCTTTTTTTCTTAGTTTCCCCTTTTTGCTTGAAATTTCCCTTCTTTCCCCTATTCCCAAAAAACTTCCCTTTTCTCTTTAAATGTACGATATTCGAAAATACAATATTTGAATTACGCGGAAAATTCTCTGAAATCAGTAAGTCTACCCATTATTGAATAATAATCAAAGCAATTATAGAACTTAAATGAATTATTTATGAATAAATAAGGTAAACGTTTCAAGTGCTGAACCACTAAAAATAACTACTCTTAAAACAAAATTTGAAGCTGAAATATTTTAAAGCATGTTGAAAATATGAAAACTGGAGACAGAAGTTGTTATCCAATATAAAATTGGAACAGTTACAAAATATATAGCACTTTTTAAGTAAGTGTTAGAAGGTGAACGAACACTTTTCAGTTTGAATGTACAAAGTTAAATACCCAATTAAAAAATGCAATATTCCAGATTCATCAACTGCAATGTTAAATGATCTAACTTGAGCAATTTTTAATTTGAGTTTAAGAGCACTGAAGAGTAGGGCGGAGTGAAAATGCTAAAACAAATCAAATTCTTTGAGCTGAGGGGGGAAAAAACTTTTGGGTTGGCATTTAACAAAAGTGAAAACAAAATTTTAATCAGTAAAATTTATCGATTTCAAATTCAAAATATTTCCTATTGGTTAAAAATTATGATGAATTTTTTATATTTACAAATTTTACTAGTGAACAATAAAAGAAAATTACAAAATTTAGAAATAATTTTTTTGCTCAGTAACAATTTTTTTGAAAATGTGCAAAACATGTTTTTTTGGATTGAGTTATATGCATATATTTAAAAAAAATCTGAATATGTCGAACCTGAAATTCATTCAGCTTGAACCAAAGAAACATTTTATCATTTTGCTTTTTCGGAAAGAAACTTTCGTCGTGATTTAGGATTTTTGGGATTTCAATTTTTCTTGCGATTTTTAAACGTTATAAACACCACGAAAAAAAATGTTTCCCATGAATAAAAAATAATAACATGTTTCTTTGGTTGTAGCTGAAGAAATTTCAGGTTCGAATCAATCTAAAAAACATGTTTTTGTACATTTTCCAAAGATTTTAAATACAGCAAAATTTGTTTTGAATTTTTTAAATTTAAAATTGTAAATTTAAAAAAGAGAACAGAATATATTAACCGATTTCAAATTTTTTTTCTTTACTTGTTTTGGATGTCGACCCACAAATTGTTATCCCTCAGCTCAAAGGATTCGACTCATTTTAGCATCTTTACTTCCGTCTACTGAAGAGTGTAGTTTTAAATTTGCATTGAAAGTATTAATAATAGTAAGGAAGACATGACAAATCTTGGAAAGAAATATTTATGAGAACGATGTTAAACATGTCAAAATTGAGTATTTAACTAATTTTATTTGTTCTCGGACTTCTTTATATCACTGTGAATGGATTTCCAACGACCTAAGTATATCTAATTTTTAAAATTAAACTCTTTAATGGCAGAAATAATTGAAAAATCATTGAAACTTATTTAAAAATATAACATTTTTTATAAAAAGATTGTTCTTTTCTATATATAAAAATAAATGTTTAATCTTCCCCCTATTTCGTGGAAAAATCACCCTATTTCCCCTTTCTCGAGCTCTTTTTGCGCTGTGATCCCTGATATATACAGGGCGGCGAAAAAGTATGGAAACCCCTAGAAATCTCTGTGGTTTGTTAAAAAAAACCCTGGGAAAGTTTCAACGAGGAATCCAACGGTAACCTTGGATTTGACCTTGAACCTTTATTTTCAAGGTTATTTGGAGGTGAGCCTTGTTTTGTTAAATGGAAACCCCTATTTTTGGTGCCAGAATCGAAAAGAGTTGGAAAGGTTACGTTCAGGTATGAGTTTAGGTCTAGGGTTAACTCTACAAGTTAGGCTGACCTCTACAGGTCAAATAAAGGTCAAAGTACGCTGTCATAGGACCTCGCAGGAATCTCGCAGAATTATTGAAAAAAATTAACCAAGGTACCCTTACCTGAACGTAACATTTCCCGCTCTTTTCGATTCTGGCACAAAAAATAGGGGTTCCCATTTTTAAAAACAAGGCTTACCTCAAAATGACCTTGAAATTGAGGTTCAATGTCAAATCCAAGGTCACCGTTGGATTCCTCATTAAAAGTTACCTAGGGTATTTTTTACCTTGGTTTTTTTTTACAAACCACAGAGATTTCTAGGGGTTTCCATCGCTTCCATTCTAAACTTTTGTCCTCCAGAAAACGTTCGCTGACTGACCTATTAGCCACATGTTGTTATACAATATTTGGTCATTTGTGTTGAAAAGTCCAAAGAAGTTTAAATTATCACATGAAAGTGTGAAGGTCTTCGATTTTTTTATATCTGGCTAAGATATTTTTGGGAGTTTTAATTTAGGGTTTAAGGGACATTGTGAATGTGTAGGCTCGTACCACTGTGTAAACGAAATGCCAATCGCGTCAAGAGAGCTTGTCAAAAATAACCAAACGCTTTTACGTTACAACTCTCCAATGGAGCTCGGTTTTGGCATGAATATTTATTTTGGGGTAGAGTAGAATATAAGCTTTGAAAACATTAAAAAAAAATCGAATCCATCCAAGTACACAATAAGTGCATGCATACTAACCCGAGAACCAGTGCATTGCTCAATTATTCCAAAGTAAATTTTACAAGATTTTACTGCATATTAATACTGTTAAAACGTCTAGTGAACTTATTAATTGATGAAAAATTGTCAAATAATAGAAAATTTTTTAATGAGAAAGTGTTACAAGCGCTTCAAAGTCATCTTCTTACTATTACCTACTGAAAAAGCCTATATAGTAAACTACATGGGAACCTATGTGGGAACCCACATGGAATCCTTTTTTGAATTCCTGTCTCAAATTACAATCTGAGATAGGATGGGAAATATTGTGTGGGTTTCCACATGGGTTCTGATATGAATACCGTTACGGAAACCTACGAATTGCTCCTACATGAAATCCCACATGGGATTATATATTTTTTTAATGAAATATGTTTTCGAAGTTTTGGGTGCATAGTCGGCAATCTTAAAAACCCCCAAAAAATACAGCGCAGCCGTACCTTTAATAGAAAACTACTGCGCCATCCTTAATGGCATGCTCTACGGTGACCACGTGACCAAACCAGCCCTCAGTTATGAAATTTTTTTTTGGTGTTCACCATGTCCAAACGTAATGATATATCGCTCTCAAAATTTGGAATATAGGAAATGAGACAATAAATTGCGTTTGTATATTAAGTTTGAGTAATAATTTAAAAAAAAAATTATCCATGTAAAAAATAAATGTGTAAAATTATTTTAATTTTTTTGGTGCTCACTACGTCCACACGGATTGAGATATCGTGTTTAGGTTTTGAACGATTAAATAAAAGGCACTAAAGAACGTTTGTATACATCAATATATTTATAATTTCCAAGAAATTTAATTTATAAATTGATAAAATAGGATATTACCACTCGAGTCGAGCACAGAAATCTACTAGTAAAAAATCGAAAATAATTCTATTACATACTAAATTCGAAATTTTGGAAATTTTCTGTACTTCTAACTTCGACTACTTACATGTTCAGAAAAATGTTTAAATTGCAAGTTATAAAGATAATCTCATTAATTATTAATTCATTATCTTTAATCCAACGCATTTTAAGTTCAATGCTTTCAGTTGCGTTTAGATTGACGTATACAAATTTGTGTAGTTTGAAAATAATATATCTCAACATATTCCACTTATTTTTTACAGTAGTAATTTGTAACCTTTAAAATTGAATAATTGTAGGTGCAAACATGAAAAAGTAGACTAATTGAAATTTTACCAGAAGATAAGGCATCTGTTTGATGCGACAGATGCCTTTCTTGGTTTGATTTTGCTTGCATGAACCTTGACAGATTTCTAATAACAAAAACGTGGTTCTATAAGAGATGCAAATGCAAATAAAACATTTAAAAATATTTTAAATCCCAAACCTAATTAGGAAGTCTTTTTTCAATGACTGCATGTTAGAATAATGTTCAGATATTGACCTTAACATTATTCCAATATGTTGATCATTAAATTGGGATTCGGGTTAAAAGTATTGTACTGACCAGCCATTAATTTGATACGATATATTAGTCCAGCCGCCACTGACATTTCTGTTAGCACTGAGAGGTGGAGAGGGTATATTTTTAGCAGTAATGCCAATGTGATGATGATCATGATTCTGGTGCGTACTTCGGTGCTCGGTGCGCAATGCGCATGCATTGGCTTCATTTCATACTGACTAGGAAGAAGAAGACCCTGCACTCTGCAGTTGTGTATATATACAGCCATGATCAGGTAATGTGTTACATGTGTTATGCTAAGGCCAATGTAGGCGCCTTGAGCTTAGCGCTTGCGTTAAGGTCGCACGATAGTTGGCCGCAGTTGGCGCGGAATTCAAAATGGGTATTAAAAACAATTGTTGTAATTAAAATAAAGAATTATCATAAAATGCACATATTATTTTATATAAACTGTATTTATTAAATTTGTTGTGAAACATCAGTTAGTCTTTGGAATTCAATGAAAAGGTCGCACGCTAGTTGGCCGCAGTTGGCGCGGAATTCAAAATGGGTATTAAAAACAATTCTTGTAATTAAAATAAAGAATTATCATAAAATTCACATATTATTTTATATAAATTGTATTTATTAAATTTGTTGTGAAACATCAGTTAGTCTTTGGAATTCAATGAAAATAAACTGTTACTTAGAAAATATATGCGTTATACATTTTTTTCTTAACTGAAGTCAAATGTTATACAGTTTATATGTAATCTCGTGCATGTTATAATAACGACTCATTTTAATGTAAAGAATTGTTTTTAATACTCACTTTGATTTTCGCGCCAACCGCGGGCAACCAACGCACGACCCTAACGCAAGCGCAGTAGCTCAAGGCGCCCACATTGGCATAACTGATTTTTAGACTAAAATATCGAAAAAGGCCCCCAGATTATGAATACCCAAGGTCCTTTTTCGAAAAGTTGGTCGTTAATTATTCAAACCAGTTTTTGTA
Source organism: Andricus curvator (assembly GCA_932195095.1). NCBI lineage: Eukaryota > Metazoa > Arthropoda > Insecta > Hymenoptera > Cynipidae > Andricus > Andricus curvator. The sequence continues at coordinate 54,742 of CAKNYM010049937.1, forward strand.
CGAAAATATAGTATTTAAGAAAAAAAATGCTTTAAAATTTATTTTTAAAAGCTTGTACCAAAACAAGAATTTTTGCCGTTCAAACAATTTTTGTACAATTGATCGTTTTCAAGTTAAAGCGTTCTAACCTGAAATCGGTTATTTGTACAAAAAGGTGTAACGGGCAAAAAGTTCTGTCTTGGTTCAGACCTTCCAACACCTATGTTACAGATTTTTTGTTTATAATTACTGTATTTGTTTAAAAAAAATTGTTTAAATAATTCAAGACCACATTTTCGATAAAATACCATGGATATTCATAACCAGAGGGCCTTTCTCGATATTTTAAACTAAATTTACCCTCTCGACCTCACAGTGTTAAAATAAGTGTTAGTGGCGGCTGGATTATATAATTTGTAACAAAAATGCCTTCGTCTTCTTCGACTTGTCGCTATTCTTTTATAAAATTAATTTAAATTTACATTATTAAATTTTAGATACCTTATAAGTTTCCAACACAGACAGTAATGTTAATAAAGCTTTATTATGCATGAAATTGAATTTCAGACCTCAACTTTTCTTTTGCATCCATATATATCTCGCTGCGATTCAGAGATTTTTGTTTAAATACATTTTTCCTACAATTATTACTTTTTAATTATTTTTAAAATGAATTATTCAATCATTCATAAATTCTCTTTTTATAAATAAAAAAACCTCGAAAACTCCACTGAGATAATACATTTTCTTCATACCTTTTTTTTTAAGGCAGAAAGCGGGAGCAAAAAATTGTATCGTGCACACCGATCAGTGATGCCAATGTGGGCGCCTTGAGCAACTACTGCGCTTGCGTTAGAGTCGCGCGCTGGTTGGCCACAGTTGGCGCGGAGTTTAAAGTATAACTTTTGATTCAAGTTGAGAAAAAAATTTATAACACATATATTTTCTAAGTAATGGTTTATTTTCATTCAATTCCAAAAACTAACTTAGATTTCACAGACAAAGTTTCAATAAATACAATTTATAAACATTCTAGTGAATTTTATGATAATTATTGATTTCAATTGCAAGAATTATTTTTAATAAACATTTTGAATTTCGCGCCAACTGCGGCCAACTAGCGCGCCCACATTGGCACCACTGACACCGATCATGAGGTATATTTTATTCAAATCCACTGCAGTAGCTCTAATTTATAGGTACAATATTTTACTTAACTTGAGAAATTCCGGAAGCTGAAATTTATCCTGATTTGAGAACTTAATTACTAACATTATGAATTTGGTTTATTTCTCAAACCATTGCATTTATCAAAATTATCTTGCATAATTTTGGATGAAATAAAAAAACAAGGTTCAAAATGACTTGTAGAAGGCAATTCTTTTTTTTTTTATTTAATTGAGCATTTTGTTTCGGAGAGATTCATGTGGCCTGCTTTTTTAATTTTTCTTCGTTTAAATATTTATGGAAATGCAAATAGCGAAAAATAGTCGATTTTTTGTTTTTGTTTTATTTCCGTAGACAATTTTTTCCTATGTTCAACGTCGCTGGACTGGATGCGTAGGGGTGTTTGAAAGCAAAAAAGTTATTATCTGGTAAAGTTAATTGTTGTAAATAAATTAAATGAATAGTCTACAACATTATCGATTTTTCGTCTTTAAAGTACATGTTTGAGTTAAAATTACTTGCTTTTATTAACAAAATGATACTTGATCATATGAATTTGTCATTTGAGCTTTTTTATCAATTGTATAAACAAACTACATAAACAAATGCCCAGTGTGGGCATTTAAAGACAGGAAGAAATAGTTTTCTCTCTTAATTTTGTTGAAATGTTGTTTATGTTGTTGAAGGATAAAAATTTGTAATCCGGTATTTTTTATGATGTTTATTTATGGAATTTTGTTATTCACTATATTTTTGTCAATTTAATACAATATTTTTGTTACTTAACATTTCGAAAATTTTAGTGCTGAAACACTCAAATATAAGATGTTAGAAATGCAATAAAATAATATAGTTATAGTTAAATTAAAAAATCTAAATTTTATAAATATATTATATTTAATTAAATTATTAATTGATAAATCGTTATTTAAAAAAGCATAGTAGTTATAAATAATTTTAAATAATAAAAAAATATAATTACTGTAATGATTTGTAAAAAGTCAGAAGTAAATATAAAATTACATTTAATGAAATAATAAATAGTAAATCTTTCTATAATAAGTAAAGTAACCTGATTCTTATTAAAGATCCACTAATAATAATGAAATTAATAATATTATAAAAATTATTATTTGAATAATGTTTAGACTTTATTAATTTAAATAAATAATTAATGATTAAAGAAGTTAAAATTTTTTGAATCGTTATTAAAAATAAACAATTAATTCATAATAAACTATTCAATATATTTCAATATCAAAAATTAAAAGAAAAAAATACTAATAAAAATATTATATTAATGAATTTATTAATTAAATTCAATATAAAAAATGATATTAAAGAAGAACTTAAACCTTGAATTAAAAAATATTTTATTGAAGAATCATTAAAATTGTTATTTGAAAATAAGATTATTGGGATAGAAGATATTATATTAATTTCAATTTTTATTTAAAAAAATATTAGGTTTATAGGTTTAACAATAAATCCAAAATGATTAAAAGTTTAATTTTATTCAATATTTATTGGAGTAAATTTAACATTTTTCCCTCAACCTTTTTTAGGATTAAGAGAAATACCATGGCGATATTCTGATTACCCCAATTCATTCAACGGCCATACCACGCTGAAAAACCCAGTTCTCGTCAGATCACTGAAGTTAAGCAGCGTTGGACGCGGTTAGTACTTGGATGGGTGACCATTCAAGAATACTGACATGAGTGCTGTTGGCACATCGTGGGTGTGGTGAGCCCACACTTGTAGTTATTTATAACTACAAGAAAAACCTAGAAACACTACCCGAACCGGGTAGTGTCACGCCTACCCTGAAAGGGAAATGGTTTAATGGTATATATATATATATATATATATATATATATATATATATTATGAAATTCAATTTCATCAATTGGTTCATTAATATCTTTAATTAGAGTTTTCTTTTCAATTTATATTATTTGAGAAAAATTTGCTTCTTATCGATTAATACTGTATAAAAATTATTTTAATTCATCAGTTTAATGAGTAAATAATTTTCATCGATGAAATCATTCTTATAATGAAATTACTATAGTTATAACATAAATATTTTAATTACTTAATATAAATGATAAATACTTGATTAAATTTGAATTTACAAGATTCTTCTTCCCCGTTAATAGAATGATTAATTAAATTTCACGATTATACTTTGATAATAACCTTAATAACTACTTTTATTATTATTTATATAATAATAAGCATTTCATTGAATAATTTCATTAACTGAAATATTGAAAATCAAATAGTTTAAATTGTTTGAACTCTTTTTCCAATTTATGTATTAATTTTAATATCAGTCCCTTCATTAGAAATTTCATATTTATCTGATGAAATATATTCTCCTATTATATCAATTAAAAGTATTGGGCATCAATGATATTGAAGATATGAAATTCCTGATTTCATAAATTTAAATTTTGAATCTATTACAATAAGAGATTTAGATAACTTAAATACATTTCGGTTATTAGATGTTGATAATCGTTTAATTTTACCTATAAATTTACAAATTCGTATATTAGTAAGATCTGATGATGTAATTCATTCATTTACTATTCCTTCAATAGGAATTAAAGTTGGTGGGATACCAGGACGAATTTATCAATTAAATTGATTTATTAATCGAACTGGGGTATTTTTTGGTCAATGCTCAGAAATTTTTGGAGCTAGTCATAGATTTATACCTATTGTAATTGAATCAACTAATTTAAAAATACTTTTTAATTGAATTAATTCAATTTAAAAATCATTAGATATCTTAATTCAAAGTAATGATCTTTTAAATCATTTATAGTAACATATAAATAATATATACTTCTAATAAAAAAATTAGTTAATTTTATAACATTAATATGTCATATTAAAATTATTAATTTATTTTTATATTTTTTTATCCCTCAAATAAAACCTACAAACTGATTTTTTTTTCTTCATATTTTACAATCATATTTATTTGTATAAATAATAACTTATATTCTTTAATTATAAAAAAATTATATCTAATAAAATTGATCATAACAATCATAATTTAGAATATATCAAATTTAAATTTAAATAAGAAATTTAGTTTCCATTTTTGACCCTTCTACAAGAGTAACTTTTTCAACAAATTGATTAAGGATAGTATATTTTATATTGTTTTTACCAGATTATTTCGATTTAGGCCCTCTATATATTTAATTTTATTAAATCAATCATCAATTATTAAAGGATAATTTTGAGAAATTCGATTGTTTGAAAAATAAACTAAATTTATGATGTTAGTTAATAGGTTTTCAAAATTAGGCCAGGAACGAGACTATTCACACTTTTGCAGGGGGCGTGGAAAATTATTAATTGATAATTTTGAGAAATTCGATTGTTTGAAAAATAAACCAAAGATGTTACTCAGTAGGTTTCAAAATTAGGCCGGAAATGAGACTATTTACACTTTTGCAGGGGGCGTGCAGAATTATTAAAAGATAATTTTGAGAAATTCGATTGTTTGAAAAGTAAACCAAATTTATGATGCTAGTTAATAGGTTTTCAAATCTGATCAAATTTTAGCTTCCGGAATTTCCCCAGTTAAGTAAAATATTGTAATCATTTTTATCCATTTTCAATCAAAAAAGATGCAATTTCTACTAAAAAGTGTGCATTTTTTTGATTAAAGACAAATTTTCAACAGAATAGTTGACTTTTTAACCAAAAGGGATACTTTCTAAAAAAATTGTTTGATTTTCAACAAGCTAGATTACTTTTCAACCAAATAGTTCAGTTTTCAAATCGAAACATGAATTTTTTACCAAGAAGATTACTTTTCAAGCGGAAAAGACAAGGTTTTAATAAAATACATGAATTTTCAACCAAACAGTTGATATTTCACATATTTTCAATAGTTTTTCATATGCAGACAAATCATCTATTTTATACGAATTTTATGTATATCAACTCTATACATACATATATATATATATACAT
>CAKNYM010049937.1:60289-71190 GCA_932195095.1 Andricus curvator
ATATTATTTTTTAATAATTTTTTTTATATCCCTGGTGAAATTTTTTTTTATATTGAATTTAATTAATAAATTCATTATTATAATATTTTTATTAGTATTTTTGCTTTATTAATAAAATTATGATTTTTTTCTTGTAATTTTTGATATTTAAATATATTGAATAGTTTATTATGAATTAATTGTTTATTTTTAATGACGATTTAAAAAATTTTAACTTCTTTAATCATTAATTATTTATTTAAATTAATAAATTCTAATCATTATTCAAAAAATAATGTTTATAATATTATTAATTTAATTATTATTAGTGGATCTTTAATAAGAATCAGGTTACTTTACTTATTATAGAAAGATTTACTATTTATTATTTCATTAAATGTAATTTTATATTTACTTCTTAATTTTTATCAATAATTACAGTAATTATATTTTTTTATTATTTAAAATTATTCATAACTACTATTATTATTATACCATCAAGCCATTTCCCTTTCGGGGTAGGCGTGACTTGCTCGGTTGGAAAATAGTTGTGTGTATATGGGTATATAGGTATAAAGTAAATAGGTAGGGGTTAAGTAGGTATATAGGTGTAAAGTAGGTAGGTATATAGGTATAAGGTAGATAGGTATATAGGTGTTAGGTATAGATATTTTAGATTGATCTGAAATTCTCGTGTTATTTATTTAAATGACACGTTTATTCTGCAACACTGCTCCGACCCAGGTTGCTGATCAATCTCTCTAGCGATCACCCCAAGTGAAGAGCCTCACCAAATTGTTATGTATGGTTCCCCACTTGGGCCCATTAGTATCCAAGGTCTTTGTTTCAGGCGTCATTCATTCTACTGTCACTCTGTTTACAAACAATTTGTCGCCACACTTTTCTGTCCTGGCATACTACTCTAGCTTCCTTCACGTCCATGCATTTTTTCATGCAGGCTCTTGTGTTTCTATGGCTTCTTATGTCTCTTTGGATTAATGTCTCATTTACAGATTCTAACCATTCTTTCGGCGGTCTACCTCTGGGCATTCTGCCATTTACTTTACCTTTATACACTTCTTTGGTCAGTTGTTCATCTTTCATTCTTTCAAGATGACCGAACCACCTTAACTGATTTCTTTCCCATGTGTCAACTATTGTCTCTTTTGCACCACATTCTTTGAGGATTGTCTCGTTTCGGACTTTGTCCATCAATGTTTTCCCGCATATTATGCGCAGAGGTTTCATGCCGATCGCGTTAATTTTACTCCTGTCCTTTTCTTGACAGGTCCATGTCTCACTACCGTATAGTACAGTCGGTACGAATATAGAATTATATATGGCCATTTTAACTTTTTTAAATATGTTTTTATTTGTGAGAATGGATCCAGCTCTACCGATAACCTGCTTACCCTTATTTATGCGCCTATCTAACTCCCCATCTATTTTTCCGTCGCTGGTGAATAGACTACCTAGATATACGTACTTGTCAACTTGTTGTAATCTCTGATCATTTAGGACAATGTTGCACATTGTTTTCTCACTTTTTCCCTCAAACATCATGATTTTTGTTTTATCTACGTTAATTTTGAGTCCCATGTCCTTCATGCTTGTATTAAGTTTATTCAACATTCTTTGCAAGTCCTCGACTGATTCTGCCATAACAATCTTGTCATCTGCGAAAGCTAATCCACGTACCTTGACTGTTTGGAGATCTACTCCTTCTTCGTCGAAGAGTGCAGTTCTTAGACACTTATCCATGTATATGATAAATAGCCACGAGGACATAACGCATCCTTGTTTCACGCTTTGCATAATATGGAACCAGTCACTCAGTTTCCGATTTACCCTTACACTCGCTTTACTACCTTTATATATTGTTTTTATTGCTTGCAGGAGCCCTCCATTTACTCCGTACTCTTTAAGGACTTTCTAAATTTTACTTCTATTTACCTTGTCAAATGCTTTTTCTTCATCCCCTAGCCGAAAGTACGTCTTCCCGGCCGCATTTCTTTCCGGGAACAGTGGCTTTCGCGGCTTGTTGCGAGATTTTTGTGGCTCGCTGAGGTAGCAACCTGACGTAGCAACGCTCAATATTGTGTTATTGTGTACTTAGCCTCTGAAAAATATTTATCTTGACAGGTGAATGGAAAAAAGAGACCGTCGGTGTGTTCAACCTCAAAACTTATCGATTAGCGTCGTTGCAATTCTTGTGCATGAAAAGACGGCACAAGACGTCAAAAATGGTTCTTCCTCGTCTGGCAAACGAGGAAGAAATATTAAGAAACAATAAAAAATATGTATTTTTGATACCCGACCCGACCAGCAAAACCTCGGCTTTGCAAAAGTCGGGCGGGCGACCGAATTCCATTCATCCGCTCAGCTGACCCGAGAGCAGCAGCGGGGCTACGCGAGGTGGCGCGTGTGCTGATGCAGGCCACACAAGAAAAAGCATCCGAGCTAGCACCCGATAACGCATTTTATTAATTAACATTAATTATTAAACGTACTTTCGGCTGGGGATGAAGAAAAATAGTATACGACACACGGCCAGAAATATTGGATGCCCTGGCCTTGGGTCGTAATATACTATTTCTAGGTCAATAAATGCACAGAAATCTTTCTTTCCTACTCTCAAGTTTTTTTCTGTGATCTGTCTTAGGCTAAATATCTGATCTGTACATGATCTTCCTGGCATAAAACCACTTTGGACTTCCAATATCTTTTCTTCTGTGATTTCCATTACCTTACGAATAAGTATTTTTAAATATATTTTACTTACGGTACTTAGTAGACTGATACCTTTGTAATTGCTGCAGTTGCTTTTGTCTCCCTTTCTTTTGTATATTGGTACGATAATTACTTTTCTCCAATCGTCTGGGACTTCTCCCGTCTCGATACATAAATTTATCAATTCGCACAACCTGTGAGGTATGTATTCGCCACCGTATTTAAGCATTTCAGCGCTAATACTGTCTACACCGATTTTTTGAATAACAATTTATCAATTAATAATTTAATTAAATATAATATATTTATAAAATTTATATTTTTTAATTTAACTATAACTATATTATTTTATTGTATTTCTAATATCTTATATTTGAGTGTTTTCGCACTAAAATTTTCGAAATTTTAAGTAACAAAAATATTTTATTAAATTGACAACAAAATAGCGAATAACAAAATTCCATAAATAAACATCATTGGCGAAATAATTAAAAAAAAACAATCAAAATTAATTAAATTGAACGTTGACACTAGACATTTGTCTATAGAATTAGTTAGAAATTTATTTAAAAATATGTAATGAGATTATTCAAGGAAAATTATAATAGAAAACGATTTATTTCGTGAAATTCATAAAAAATACCGGATTACAAATTTTTATCCTTGAACAACATAAACAACATAATTTCAACAAAATTAAGAGAGAAGACTATATCTTCCTGTCTTTAAATGCCCACACTGGGCATTTGTTTATGTAGTTTGTTTATACAATTGATAAAAAAGATCAAATGACAAATTCATATGATCAAGTATCATTTTGTTAATAAAAGCAAGTAATTTTAACTCAAAAATGTACCTTAAAGACGAAAAATCGATAATGTTGTAGACTGTTCATTTAATTTATTTACAATAATTAACTTTACCAGATAATAACTTTTTTGCTTTTAAACACGTCCAGCGACGTTGAACATAGGAAAAAATTTTCTACGGAAATAAAACAAAAACAAAAAATCGACTACTTTTCGCTATTTGCATTATCATAAATATTTAAACGAAGAAAAATTAAAAAAGCAGGCCACATGAATCTCTCCGAAACAAAATGCTCAATTAAAAAAAAAAAAAAAAGAAATCTAAAATCGGTCTAGAATTGCCTTCTACAAGTCATTTTGATCCTCGTTTTTTTATTTCATCCAAAATTATGCAAGATCATTTTCATAAATCGAATGGTGTGAGAAATAAAACAAATTCATAATGTTAGTAAATAAGTTCTCAAATCAGGCTAAATTTCAGCTTCCGGAATTTCTCAAGTTAAGGGTATGTGACACAGTCAAATACCTATATTACCGACCTCACTTTTTCAGTTTATTAAATTTTTTTTTGAACCTAAAATCTTTTTTTATAAATAGAATATCGGACTGAAACTTTGTAATATGTATCAGAAGACCATAAACTACGTTTATGTACCTTACTTGAGTAGAAATTTCGCTAAAAATTATTTTCAAAGAAATTAAAACTGCGACCATTTTTGTACATATTGTCTTTGTACCTTGAAATTTTTTGAACCTAAATACTTTTTCTATAAGTAAAATATCGGCTTCAAACTTTCAGGGATGCAAGAGCCGACAGTAAAGTACGTTTATGTACATCATTTGAGTATAAAAGATGCAAAAAGAAAAATTCCAACTAAATGTCAACAACGGTTGCCAGTTCGGTCGGTATTCGCTGTGAGCACGAAAATGCGAAGTCTGGCGGCCACTAAACGAAGCCAATAACGATTTCAATACTTACATAATTCAACATTGAAACAATATTTCACTCAACTTTTATGCTGGACACAACTTTTATAAAATACTATTGTAAGAACACCGCATCATCAATCTTTGACAGCGTGGACCCCATATTTCAGATGTAGACGAACCAGCTGATAGAGCCTCGATTAGTGGCCGCCAGACTTCGCATTTTCGTACCCATCGCGAATACCGGAGTTGACATTTACTTGGAATTTTTCTCTTTGCATCTTTTATACTCAAATGATGTACATAAACGTACTTTACTGTCGGCTCTTGCATTTCTGAAAGTTTGAAGCCGATATTTTGCTTATAAAAAGAGTATTTACGTTCAAAAAATCCACCCAGTTTTAATTTCTTCGAAAATAATTTTTTGCGAAGTTCCTCCTCGAATAAAGTACGCAAACGTAGTTTATTGTCTTCTCATACATTTTCCAAAGTTTCAGCCCGATATTTTATTTACAAAAAAAGTTCTTAGATTCAAAAAAAAATTTGGAAAATTAAAAAAATGAGGTCGGTAATGTAGGTATTTGACTGTGTCACATGCCCTTAAGTAAAATATTGTACCTATAAATTAGAGCTACTGCAGTGGATTTGAATAAAATATACTCAAAAAATTTCCATAAAATTTCCTATATACTTGAGCCTTCTTTGATTTTCAACTTTTTTGAGTCAAATAACATATCGTTGGAATCGTTATAATTAGCAGATTTCGAATATTTTATATGTAAATTGATAAGTGCTAAATCTAAAAAAAGTTATATTCCGTATTTTCGTGCTCATTATGTACAAAAGACTCCCGCTGACTAGGATCGACGACGGCAGCTCGGCTGAGTGAGGGGAAGCCGCGTAGTGGGGGAACCTACCTCAGGTACCCAAGGAGGAATTGACCATCGCCCGTACAAATAGCCACGTCGTAAACTAAAATTAAAATCTGAATTCGTACCTGGAGTGGATTGTGAGAAGCAACGCTGACTGTGCCGTTAGCTGCACTGGGAGCAGTGACGATCGGTGCCTCCTGTATCGATGGTAATAAAGCGGCGTTAATCGTTGTAAGTAAATTATCTTCAGGCGTCTGTTCAGGAACTACATTCGCAGTGGCTGAATTAGTGTTGCTCGAAGAGATCGTGAGAGGCTGTTGATTCGGAAGCAGAGCCTCCAAAAGCAATGTCTTCACTGGCACTGGTGGACTAGGTCTATTCCCTTGCTGTGGACTCGATAACGTATCGTGTTCAACAACCGTAGGGACGTGTCCCATTATAGTGGGGGGACTCGTATTAAGCGACCGTAGTGGCGGAACGATCTGGCGTGGCTCTCCGTTTGGAGTAACGAGAGAGTCTGACGTGCCCGTTGGGGTTGCTGCTGCCAGGATATTAGAAGATTGTTGTTGCAGTTGCTGCCGACCTGTTGCAATAATAGAAGCACGTTGTTGTATCGCACTAACAAAGTTACTATCTTGTGGTTCTGGTTCCTTAGGTGTCGGCACCAAGGGCAATGCCTCAATTTGATTAAGGTAATTTTCGACACTGCGACCACTTTGTGTGGGAAGAGGCTGGCCGACGGGAGTGAAACTACCTAGAGCGTTGTATTCGGATTGGTGTTGTTTCATTCGAAGATCTACTACTCCCGCACCTTGAATGTTTCCGGTCAAACTACCTTCGTTTTGGAGGATTGGACTAGAGTCCTTACTTCTATGATGCGGACTAAGCACTTTCACCTATGTAAAACAAAATAATTGCGTTATTGGCCATGTGAAAATTTTGTTTACATTTTTATAAATACGTTAGTAATTATTGATGAACCTATATGATAGACATTAAACTATCTCTACATATAAGGTATAGACAGGTCACACAAGGCCAACGTTTAAAGCTGTTGGACTCTATCTCTAATCTCAGAATTCAATCATCTCATTTCACTATAAATAAATAATAGAATAAATTTTTCTAGATACTAAGCTGTACACCTTTTATAAAAGAAGTGTGTATGCGAAGGTAAAACATTTTAATTGAATAATTTTTGCGTAAAATGAAATTCTCGTATGGTAATCTCAACTACCGTATTTTCTCACATATAAGCCGCACCCTTTTTGGGGATTTTGGAGCTTGAAAATCGGGGATGCGGCTTATATTGTGTGCATTTATAATAGTTTTTTTTTCACTATTTCGAGCTTTTAAAATCGGGATACGACTTATATGCGAGTAAACACGATGACAAGAACAATAGAAAATGTCATTTTACACAAAAATTATTAAATTAAACAGTTTTCCCTCTATATAAACATTTCCATTTACAAGAGGAGTACCGCTTTGTGTTTAAAACATATTTAGGGCTAGTATTTATTTAGCAAAATGAGACAGTTGAAGTTAGACGTTGAGTCCAACAGCCTTGGAAAAAGTGAAATTCATGCGCTTACGTAGAAATGTGACAGTAATTTGGTTGAATGAAAAAAAGAACATTTTCTGTCATACAATGGAGTAAAAACTCCGATAGAGTTTATCAAATTTGATCAATCTTTAAGGCGTCTTTAAATGACGCCTTAAAAACTAGTCTATTTTAGAATCAAGCATAACAAAATGCATAATTTGAAAAGTGTCTACATTTAACATTAATATGAAACTCTTGTAAAATTTGGAATGTTGGAATTTAAAAAAACTATAATCTCATGTAATGTCAAGTGGCATTGAAAGTGACGTTTCTACGCTAAGATTTTATCAGATTTTCGATTTAAAAAATTAATTATTTTCATCGTTGAAAATTTTGTAGAATTAGAAACTGTAAAACTTCAAAATGTAAGATAGAAAATTTCACTGATGATGGGGTTTAAGAATCACAGTCAAAATGTAATTATCGAGGATATTTATACTATTTGATCAATAAACAGATTATAAGAAGTATCGTTTTTGAGAATGCAGTATTGACAAGCCTGTATGTCCTATGCATTTACATATGTATATTAACGTATTACTGCGTGCCCAATGGGGCCATCCATATACCACGTGCACAATTTAGGGAGGGAGGGGATATGGCAAAAGTCCATGCTTGTCCACGAGGGGGACCGGGAGGGTTGGGCTAGAATCCAGGTGGACACACGTTCCCCTAAATCTGCGAAAAATATGTTTGAAACCTTGTCAATTAAAAAAAAAATTTAATTAAGATTTCCAGAATTATAATGTTGCTTGAAAACAACACAGTTTAACCAGCAAAATATAAAATTACATTAAAAAATACCTAGAAAGATGTTACAGGCATCAATGCATCTCTAAAAAGGTTTTCCGATAAGAAATGCATAATAGTTTGGGTCGAAAATAACAAATTCTGGGACTCTAAATCGCTACAACGCGAAAAATTAGCATATTGGGATCCTAAAAAGTAAATAATTAATTTGGAATCGATAGCCATGCAGCTTGGTTACCCGCGCTGAAAAAAATGTTAAACAATTTCTGTTTTGCTGAGTTTTTAAATTTTCTCAAGTTTAAATTTTTGTTACATATTTAAAGGTCAAAAAAGTCTTTCCAATTTTTCGCGGATTTTAATTAATTATTTTATAAGATATAATTCCTATTTAATTCACGCCCCTTTCGGAAAAAATTCTTAACACCTTTGTAACTTCGTGAAGAATGTTTAAAATTCTGATTATGGTATTCAATGAAAATATCTTTGTAACTTGCGGTTTAAAATGCTTCTGATCATATGTAGAGTTTTCAGCATATAAATACAAACTAGAAAAAAATGGACAAGATCCAGGAATCGAAAGTAAAAATACAGCGAATTTTTTTAATTCTGATTTTGGTATTAATTGAAACTATCTTTATAAATTGTGGTTTACAATTTTTTGTGCGCATGTGTGGGCCTTTTTAGCATAGAAATACAGAAAAAAAATTCTATGAAATACCAAATTCCAAATTTTGAAAATTTACTGTAATTTCAATTTCTATACCCCAGTTTTGTCGATTTTTTAAAGTGTATTTTAATTCTAAAGAATCCCACATATGCGCATACAAAATTTTAACCCACAAATTATAAAGATAATTTTATTATCGCTCCTTTTGGCCTCCTTGCTTTTGAAGACCAAAAATATCTATATTTCCATCAAATATGTCCACGTGGACAGAATAGGGGGGGGGGGGAGGTGTTCGTCAAAATTCCACGGCTGTCCACGAGGGGGGGGGGGGGGGGGCAAAAAGTTGTGAAAAATTGTCCACGTGGTATATGGATGGCCCCAATGTCCTATATACTGACTTCACGAAAAAAGGAGCAAGTTTTCGAAGGAAAGTACACGCCCGAACTTACTGAGCGTGGCGCTAGTGTTTGAAATGGTCCAGCAATATGAGCAAGCTTCAACAGATAATTGCTACATTAAAGTAATTATTATTTAATATATGGCCCAATAATTACTTAAATAATTTAAAAAAGGTTTTATTTCATTTGAAGTGTATATGATTATACTCACTCTCCATTTCGAACACTATTGCCACGCTCGGGAAGTTTAGGCATGTACTTCTTTCAAAAACGTACTCGTTTTTCGTTACACTAAAGTGGGCTCCTATCGTCTATTCTCTATGGTCAACGACCATGACCATGTGACATTTTGAGGTTATGTTCATGATACTTATAGTTATTGAATACTTATTGAATAAAAAAACCTATCTTATAAATTCCTGAATCCTCAGTGGTATAACGAGGCTAAAACCGAACGAGTTTGCGCTTACTCCAAAAGGGATTTGTTTTGATAGTTTAATAATAATAATAATAATAATAATAGGGTTCATTCACAAAATACTTGACACTCCTAAAAATTAAAAACTAAACAAATCAAAATGGTAAAAATGCGAAATATTCTCGGGAAAATTTTTATTAACTTTATAATTATAAACAATAGATGACGAAAAGAGTATTTACAAGCGAAGTAGGGTCGGGTGGGGCGAGATGGGCATAGGGGGTAAGAAGAGTCACTTAATTTTCTCGTAGGCTATCATTTCTTTAGTAACTGTTCTTTGTACTAATATCAGGAAGACCGTTATGAAACTACTTTTAAAAAATTTTTCGCTTAATGTTGAATAAATTTAGAAAAAGCTAAAGTAAAAATTTTAAGACCTGTATTCTGCTATTTTGCATTTGTTTAGAAAGTCCAATAATCACACATAATCACGTATTAAATGTTTTTCCAGTGGTTACTTAGATAGCTTATTTATTAAACCTTAAGTTTTCAATAGATTTATATATAATTGTAAAACAGAAATAGGTGAAATTTTGACTTTACTTGAAAGTGTCATATGGGGCGGAATGGGTCACCTCTTCCTGTGCATTAACCTAACCTCTTAGTGTAGCAGTCAGTAGGTAATCATGAAATGTTTCATTGTATCAGATTGTGCAGTGTATTAATTATGGTGCAAACATATAAAAAACTAAACTTGAAGAAAAAAATGCTCAGAAAAAGTATGACAGGTGCACTGTTATAGGTCTATATTAGAAAATAATATGGGTTGCTGGAAATCAGAAGAGAGCACTGTTTTTCTCGTATATTTCTCAGTAACTTTGTTTGAAAACTCGTAAAATGATATAAAAATGAGATAAAAATTGTTGTGGTTGGAGAATACGGCAAACATAAAAAAATGGCCTAAAACCCCAATATATCGACGCCTCCATTCAATATGAGTCTATGTGCTGACAGCGGTCTGTATGAGACTATTTCATATGCTTATACACAGCGCATAGTCTCATACACGGCGCTGTCAGCAGATAGACTCATATTGAATGGAGGCGTCGATATATGAAATTCAGTGTCATGTAGTAGACCAGTCTAGTATTTGGGAGTTTTCTTACTGTATAATTTAAATTTTACTGAGACAATGTACACGGGTAAGTCGAAAAATTTTTATATTTATTTCTGTGATACAATGATTAAAAGATATGTAGATATAAATCGTTTTTGTATTCACTGTTTGTAGAGTTAGTTACGATAGAGGTTAGGATTAAGGATTGCATCATTTTAACGTTAAATATACTTTAAATGCTCCGTAAAATGTTTGAAAAATATGTGTAAGATGTTTTCGTCTTATAATTATCTAACTTACCAATATTCTTACTTATAAATAATATATAATAAGTCATTTAATTAAGTGGCCCATCCCGCCCCAGGCATGGGGCGATATGAGCCAAGCACACTACTTTTTTATTTTCGTTTCTAATTCCGTTCTCTAGAAAAACGGCTCAAGTCGATTTAGGTCGTTTCTAAAATTTATGAATTATTACATTGCTGCGCGGCTCTATTATGTGTATGTGAAGTTTCAAGCATTTTAAACCAATGGATAAGCTTACACAGTCGGTATAGAAGGTAGTCCGTTGCACCCGAGCGCGCGCAGTAGTTACGGGCGGCGTCCAGCGTATTCCTGCAGTTCGCAC
>CAKNYM010049937.1:71590-124282 GCA_932195095.1 Andricus curvator
GTGCGAACTGCAGGAATACGCTGGACGCCGCCCGTAACTACTGCGCGCGCTCGGGTCGCAACGGACTGCCTTCTATACCGACTGGTTAAGCTTATCCACTGGTTTAAAATGCTTGAAACTTCACATACACATAATAGAGCCGCGCAGCAATGTAATAATTCATAAATTTTAGAAACGACCTAAATCGACTTAAGCCGTTTTTCTAGAGAACAGCTCATATATAAATAATATTTTATAACAATATTGAAATAAATGTAATTGTAATAATGTATAATGAGTTTCAAATAAAATTATTGCAATACCAAAGATATTTCTTTGGCAATACTATCACTTTATCCTACGTTACGCATCTTTTTGAAGACTTTTTCAGTCCTTCTCCGTTAAAACGGCTTAAGTATTATTTATTAATACGCTGATAAATATTAATACGTAATGTTTAATTTTTTCCGACCGGTCGCAATTCATTATTGGATACTATAACTTTTAAGCGAAACATCTAAAGAAAATAAAAATAACCACTTATCAAACACTGTACATACTTAAAAATACAAGTATCGAAAAACGACATTTTTCGACTTAAGCCGTTTTTTCTAGAGAACGGCTTATATACTTTTTTATTTACTTTTACCTTGGAAAAATTATAATTAAAAAGGTTTGTAGAATATATATATAACGACTTACTTTCAAGCAATGAATTAACAGATTTTAAATACTAACGTGAAAAAAACAACTATGCCCATCTCGCCCCACCCTACCCTATATCTGCAACTTCAATGTTCATTGAAGTAAAACTCCGCCACCCCGAGTTGATTTTGTTGAAATGTATTGAAGTAATTAAGATACAAAAAAATTGCTTAATTTATACCAAAAAAAAATAATCTTATGAAAGGTTTGCATTAAGTAGTAAGCCATTATATTTTCCTAAAAACCCTCGCCCATGATAGAAAGAGTATCACGTATTTTGTGAAAGCTCCCTTAATACATAGTGACTTAGTGTGATAAGAGTAGCATAATAATTGCCAATTAAACGTAAATCAGTGATTATTATAAAATATTTGTAACGGTAACATTCCATTTTTCGTCAGTTATTATCAAAATTTTTAGCAATTACCATCCTGGAGAAAAGTCAATGCTTATTACTAAGTTTTTATTAGTATCCAACATACTGATTGATAGAAGATTGTTAGAAGTTAGGTAAACGTTACTTGAAACTATTTTCAAATTTGAAGAAATATATTTGCGGTTGATAAATTAAAAAATTGTCTATTTTGAAGTTTCCAAATTTTAATTATTTTACTTGGAACGCTTTAGAGTTAAAATTGTTCAAATTTCAAATGCTTTCAATTTTAACTTATCGAAGGTCTTGAATATCTGACCGAATTAATTTCAAATTGGGCAGGCCGTCCATGCTCAAGTCACATAATCATTAGCCGTTCAAATTTGTTTTTTCGAAGGGACTAAGACGACACGTATCTTACCAATTTATCAAAACACATTTTTTGATAAAATTATGAGCATTTGAATTTAAAAAATTGAAAACGCGAATTATCAAAAAACGGTCCAAATTTTTGTTAAAAGTGTGATATTTTTTAATCTAATACAGGTATTTTTTCTTTTCTCTCTGATGCTGATAGAATTTCTTGTCCTCTTTTGAAACACGTCAAAAATTTTCAAAAATGTTCAAAATTGACAAAATAGCGGTGTTTTTTCGGAAAGTATTCAAAGTCAGTTTCCTCAAAAACTCCACCGTTTTTTCTCTTGATTTTTTTCTAGAGTCGTCCTAATATAAAAGAGTATATTTTATGATAGTTTGCCCTGTGCCTTAGCCTTGGAGAGAGGAGATAATTTTTTAACTGAAAAATAGAGTCACGTTTTTTGCCAAAACGACAGTAAGAACTATATCAACACATTTTTTTTTGACAAATCGGTAACATATATGTCGTCTTATTCCCTTTGAAAAACAACATATTTGAGTGGCAAACGATTCTGTGACTTCAGCATGGACTGTCTGCCGGATATGAAATGAATTCTGTCGTCTATATTTTTTTTATTCGAACATAAACGATTAAAAATTAGGGGAGGTAAAAATGAGAAGTTTTAAATTGAAGCCTTCAAAATTAAACAATTTCAAATTGGATGTCTTTAAACGTAAAGAATTTTCAGATTGGGCATTGCAAACTGAATGATTTGAAATTTTTTAATGATACCAATTGAACATTTTAAGTCTCAAAGCTGTTCGAGTCCACGAAATTTTGTCATATGCTGGGTCAAGGTAACCGATCTGATTGAAACTTCGTAAATTTGTAGTACATGTTGACACTAAACACGCCTAAAGTACCAAGTCAAAATAATTGTTTATTTAAAAATTTCTCCGTTTTGAAGTTTGTCGATATATCGAGAACGACTAATCGTAGGCAGGTTTTCTTTTTTTTTCTAAATTCAGTAACACGTGAAGAACAGAATGAGTTATAAGCATCATTGCCATATTTTTAAAACTAACAAAGGTATATAAATAATCAAATAAAGGTTAAGAGCGGCCAATCGAATTTAATCAATTTAAAAACTAAAATACTCTACAGTGAGTCTCATTTCGAATCCAAAAATATAGGAACCTTGAATTGCCTCACGTACGCAAGGTGACGAAACTCTGCCCGCCACACTGGTCATTGGTGCGCCCAACGATAACCGTTGACAGACTTGTTTAAATTTTCGGCCGCGCTCGATATTTTTGTAAATATTGATCGATTTTTTTAATTGCCCTACATATTTATTTTTTTATTTTAAAGCAGACACGCTCTAGAATATTGCAGTCCTTGATTCGATCGATTTCGACTAGCCGCTGGAAAGATATATTGAATTATTTAAGTAATTTTTTTAATTTAAAAAAGATCGCAGTAATGTTCATAACTAATTTTCATTCGCCACGTGTGTTACTGAATTAAAAAAAAAACTTGACTACAATTAACCGTTCTCGAGATATCGTAATTTGAATTTTTTTAACAAATTGCAATATCTCATAAACAAATAAATATTTTGAACTGGAATTTTAAATTTACATTAGTCTTGATATGTACTGTAAATTTACAAAGTTCCATTCACAACGGTTACATTGACCCAAAATGTTGAAAAAATTCGTTGACTCCCTAGAGCCTAGACAATATACAATCTCTAACCGAGAGCTGTATCTAGCGTTCCAGATGACTTCATCATAATTACGTACCAGTGACATCACTGGAACATTTGTTGAAATAAGTTCTAGGCAAAGAATATATGTATTAGCTTCATATGATGTCATATGAATATAATCTGAAAAATCTTCTCAAAATATTTTTTGACAGAAGATAACCATTAAGTTGAATATTATCAATAGGATCAATAGAAATAAGAAATATATTGAAAAAAGACATAAATCCGTTAAGTAAATATCAAATGGTCTTTCATATTATTATTATACACTGTAAAAAAAATTTCTTGTAACTATCCACTGCGTTTTTTTAATTTTACCAAAACCTGTAAAATGACTGAGTTCAAAGTAGTGAACTTCCAACCTCAAATGTAGAAACATCACTTTGAATGCAGTGGTTTTACCAATTATGGTAAATTTACCAACAGCCAACAGCTTCCCAACAGCCATACCACGCTGAAAAAACCAGTTCTCGTCAGATCACTGAAGTTAAGCAGCGTTGGGCGCGGTTAGTACTTGGATGGGTGACCATTCGAGAAAACTGAGTGCTGTTGGCACATCGTGGGTATGGTGAGCCCAAACTTGTAGTTATTTACTACAAGAAACTATCCACCTAGAAACACTACCCGAAGCGGGTAGTGTCACGCCCACCCTGAAAGGGAAATGGCTTAATGGTATACCTCTCTGAAAGTAGGAAATATTTGAGTGCAATTATTTCCTACTTTCAGAGAGGTAAATTTACAAAAATTGGTAAAACCACTGCATTCAAAGTGATGTTTCTACATTTGAGGTTGGAAGTTCACTACTTTGAACTCAGTCATTTTACAGGTTTTGGTAAAATTTAAAAAAACGCAGTGGATAGTTACAAGACATTTTTTTTACAGTGTAGTAATATATGGATTAAGTTTAAAAAAAAATTCTAATTTTTATATCTTAATGATGAATCTCTTGATACAAAATATGCAGAAAATACAGTTCAGTTGCTTATTAATTTTGATTTGGATATTCTCATATATTATTTACAGATTACTTGAATGTTTAAATCACTAGTGTCACAGGATTGATTAAGTGTTTTGTGATATTGTGTATTTTTATATATGTAACGTTAAATATTAGGATTGTCTATACTCTATATTGCAATAAAGATTTGAATAACTATCTCTCTTAATTGAAGTTTATTTTTTTAAATATCTAATATATATATATATATATGTGTGACCGTCCGCGAAGAAAGGGACCTAATGCGTTGAAGCTGAATTTTACAGGACGGGCGATCGTAGCAGAGCCCGCAAGCCAGCATTTGAGTAGTGGGGATGCGTCTACGAAAAGCATTCCCTCCACTTACCACTACACTTGGCACGAGCCAGTGGGAGCTCACGGACACGTCGCGTACAGCTGTAGTGGTAAGTGATGGGGCTGGCTTTCGTAGGCCTCTCGTTCGGTCCCCGCGTACGCTTATCATGCCTATGTTTGTAGCTTAATAACAAGAAAAGTAATTAATTAAAAAATTTCTGATGATTGGAAATGAAAGAGTAACTCAGAAACTATCGATTGGCGTAAGAAAATGAAAATCGATTTTTTCCGCATTAGGGCCCTTTCTTCGCGGACGGTCACATATATTATTCAAAAAAAGAAATCTTCAAGAATTTCAAATGAAACTCATTAAAAATGGCATAATTACGATCAGTATCCGTAATTCTGTATTATAATCCTAGCGTTAATTACCTGAGAAGACTCATGTAACCCTGAGAAGGTTGTTTGATGCTGAGGCGGAAGAGAGAGAGGATGCTGGTTCCTAATGAGGTCAACCACACCCAACAAGCCATCCTGAACTGGAGAGCCATTATTCGGGACAGGAACGTTTCTAACCAACCCAGACTGCGTAGCATCTCGAGAATTTTCATTGACGATTTGCTGAAGAGGGCTCGTTCCTGCAGCCCCATTATGTATTGGTGTGGAAACACCAACTATGCTGTTGTCGCTTAGTATGCTACTCTCACTGTTCTCATCCAGTACCTCGGTCTTCAAGTTGTCCGGAAGGATCATCTGCAGGTTCGAAGAAGACCTCCGGCTTATCAGCTGATTCGCAACCAATGGTGGTGGCATCATCACATCCACAGCGGAATTCTGACAGTTCGACCCCGGCGAGGCCCACAGCATCACTGGTGTTACTTGTGGCGTAGTGGGTGGTGGACTGGGGTCACTCTTTAGAATTTCCGAATTCGACGGCTGTGGCGATTGCTGCTGCTGCTGTGATGGCTGTTGAATCGCTGTTAAAAAACCGGAAGCTCCTGCGGCAGCTTGCGACATTAGAGCTACAATTAAAAGATCGTTTCAATCTGCTGCAGCACTCTTGTACCGCTCGAAAAGGTGTTTAGACTCACTGTTTGTGGGGACACTGGATACGAGATTAGACGGTGTGGAAGAGCTTGACAAGCCTGTGTCGTTGGGCTGTGTAACCGGTGGACTTGATATTTCGACTTTCCCCACTGAAGGCTCAGGAGGAGTTGAAACTGAGGTGTACAGAAAGGTGTGTGGTTCGCTCGTCTTTCCAGAAGACACAGCAAATAGTTTTACACTGATAGTCTCCGTCGGCGCTAGGTCCTGGCGCCTATATGCGGGAACTACGCACACCAGATGAGTCTGTTGAAGAAACTCCTTGTCGGGAAGTACTGCGCACTCCCAATGGGGCTCCATGCTAGTTGAGGGGTCTTCGTTGTCCAACTGAAAGACTATGCGTGTGTCTTTAAGGAAATTTTTACCGAGGATGAAAAGCTCCAAGCCTCCTGTCGTCGGACAAGATGTGAGAGACTTTTTGCAGATCTCAGGGATACCTGGAGGTTGTGCTGCACAAACAAATTAGAAAATTATTTAAAAGGCTTTTCTTAAACAATCATTGATTCTCAGCATGGCTGCTAAAATGCAAGACAAAAATTCCTGAGCATTTTCGGCTTTTTCCCGGGCTAAAAACATTTTCCCCAGATATTAACGTTAAAAAATTCAAGCTTTAAAGCTGATTTAAAAAAAAAATTAAAAGTATTAAAAACTATCATGCAAATTGAAGAAATCAAGATAGAACTCTTTTGAATTCGAAAACTTTCAAATAAAAACCTGAAACACTTCAAATTCAGCCATTTTAAGTTCAATAATTTATAGATATGAAATATTAGCCTTGTAATTTGAATCGGTATAATTTTAAAGGCTTCCAAATGAAACATTAAAAAATTTTAAATAACAAATCACAGGGCTTCAGTATTCTTCAATTTTTAATTTTACGTCTTTGAAGTAAATCCGTTTAAAAATTAGAAACGTATTTAAAACTGCACAATATGAAAATATGCAAATTTTATAAATTGAACATTTCAAACCCAAAACTTCCAAAATTTTAAATTGGCAAGATTATTGAAAATGGCACAAAATCTTCATTATTCTAGTTAAGAAGTATTACAATTTTTTTGTTACAAAAAAAAGACAATACGATTATGGTAATTGTGTGGTTTGGAAAAGGAGAAAGAGAATCTCGACGTCGCAAAATCTGCACTTACAAATTTTGTAATTCGTAAATAAACGATTAGAAATTAAGACTGAAAAATGCAAATTTTTTAACTGAAGGACATTAGAATTACGTATTGTAAACTGAATGATTTTTTATTTGAAAATTTTACAGATTGGACTTTTCAAGCTAAAATAATTTCAAATCGAACTCATACATTGCATAACTTCCTAGGATATCAAGTTACTGACAATGAAGTACATAGCTGGAAAGAATTTTCTACTAAAAATCGTTTGAATTTCCGTTCATAAATTAAATTCACTGTCCTCCAGAGGTTGAGAACTTGATCGAAGAGAGTGAACTAGGGTGGTCCAAAAAACATCAGGTTTCGAATTTCCGAAATGTTTATGCACCATTGGATTCCTACGGAGAAAAAAATAGCATAGTTTTTTTTTAGAGAATTTTTAATTATTATTTAGAGCAGGCATGCCCAAATCGGGGAAATTCCCTGTGAGACCACATGTTCCGGGTCCCCTACTCTTTCTCCTACAGAGCGACAGAGGTGGTAGGCGCGTGGGAGAATCTCTACTCTGTGACGTAGACTGCACCGTAGACACGAAATATCTGTTGGGGTGCTTGGGGGCGACTGACTTTTCAACATAAAATGTTAACAGTAACTAGAGTCCTAATTATTTTATTGCAGTATGTTTCAATTAATTTTTAATTAATGTAATTGAAAAGAGAAGTTCACAAAGTGTTTATTTATAGTACAGTATTGAAGATTTTAATATCACAGTTTTGTTTGGCTGATACTTTTGAAAGTCTAACAATATATCAACATTATGCAATGGTATAATAATAATAATCATAAAATTATATATATATATATATATACTACATGTTTCTGTTTCACTTTCTGGCATATGCAGGTGCCAAAAGTGGGCAATAATCTGATGATATACAATACCAAAGTTACGAACTTGTTCTTTCTTATTTCATGAACCTAATAACATAATTATACTCACTGGTATGATAAAGATAAGTTACATTGAAACTTGCATAGAATATGTTTAGTTATTAATTCTTCTTAGTTCATCGCCGAATGTTCCATAATGCGCAGATTTCCGGCGCATAATCTCGCCCAATAATTCATTTTTTTCATCATATAATTTGAAGATTCGCACAAGCAAAAATGAAAAGTGAAAAATTGTCTCTTCCGATGTTGATCTAAAATATTATCAGACTTGGTCCGCATTTCATGATCATGCTCATCATTTCGAGATACGGTAAATAGGAAATAGAAGAAATTGCTCAAAAATTGCTTTTTCAATTAATGGGAATAGAAAATTAAAAAAATTGTTTATAAATTGCTTTTTCAATTCTTAGGGTCGAAGTAGGGAAGGTAGAAGGAAGTAAGTGCCAAACTGGTAATTGTGTCAAGGAGCGAAAACAGTTTGTGTAAAATCAGAAGGGCAATTAAAGACAAAAAACTTCTTCTGAGCTAACGTATTGGCAAATATTAATCGGTGCAAAAACCGTTTTCCTAAAAAGCAGCTTCCTGTTATGAGGAAATATCGTCCGACTTTGATCATGTTGGGTTGACACTTTTGTGTACCCTCTCAAAGTCTAATTGAGACAGTGATAAGAAATGAAATACTTATTCAAAAAATAACCTGATGGTCCGTCCCCGAGATGTCGGGCTACTGAATCCAGGGGAAAAATGTTGATAAAAAAAATCATTTATTTCTGAGAAAATTAAGTTTAAGTTTTAAGATTAGAATTTCAGGGATTCTGAAAAGTGACATAAAATCGTGAGAGGAATTAGATTTTTTAAGGTGTTGGTAAGATAAAAAATACAATTGCGAACAAATTCTTACAAGACGATGTGTATTTGAATTTATAAGAATTTTCTCAGAAAATAGTTAACTCCTTTTACCTTCTCACTCCCTATAGTCTATATGTTGAAAAAGCTATTTTTAAAATTTAATTAATCACAAATCGCCCACTATGAGAGAGCAATCACAATGCAGTTTCAGGTTTTCACAGTTCATTGAATTTATTTCTGTATTCCTGGAAGAAAATGGTAAGCAGAATGTTTAGAATAAACGCGTAAATATTTTTAATTTTCATAAGCAATGCAAGCCCGTTATTATTGAGATTTTGAACTATGTGCTTCAGTAATTACTTGTACTTTCGATTGCCTGCTGGAACAGTCGTCAATTTTCAAGAGTTTTGCTTCAACAAGAGAATCAATGTCGGGATTTAGTTCTGTTAAAGATAGTCTCATCAGTGCAGAAAGACTCTCCTGGGTCAAATTAGCTGACTCTTTTGACTTTATATAATTCATGACAGAAAAAGAGCTTTCGCACTGATAAGTCGATCTAAACATTGAAAAAATTCGTAATCTGAATTCTTTCAATTTAGGATAATCTTTTTCCGGTATTAAACGAAACAACTCTTCTGTGTACAATTTCCTACGCTTGAAACGATAGTCATCTTGCAAAGCACTTAATTCTGACCTTAAGTTTTCTTTCTGATTATTTACAACTGCACCGAGAGGATCAATAAATAACCTACCTTTCTACGTGGTGCATATTGTTAATAGATTGTTGTACTGCAAAAAAAAACATCAGACAACATTTGTGTATATTTCAAGTACAATGTAAAAAACGGTGATATTAAAATCTTTAATAATGTACTATGAAGAAACACTTTGTGAACTTCTCTTTTCAATTATATTAATTGAAAATTAATTGAAACATACTGCAATAAAATAATTAGGACTCTAGTTACTGTTAACATTTTATGTTGAAAAGGCAGTCGCCCCCAAGCACCCCAACAGATATTTCGT
Source organism: Andricus curvator (assembly GCA_932195095.1). Classification (NCBI taxonomy): domain Eukaryota; kingdom Metazoa; phylum Arthropoda; class Insecta; order Hymenoptera; family Cynipidae; genus Andricus; species Andricus curvator. Next base: position 81,119 of record CAKNYM010049937.1, read on the forward strand.
GTCTACGGTGCAGTCTACGTCACAGAGTAGAGATTCTCCCACGCGCCTACCACCTCTGTCGCTCTATAGGAGAAAGAGTAGGGGACCCAGAACATGCGTTCTCACAGGGAATTTCCCCGAGTTGGGCATGCCTGATTTAGAGGTAGCGCAAAGCATTTTTAGTTAGTTAGTTGGAATGGAAGTTACTAATGTGTCCCCTAAGGATTTACATTTTCTTTGTACATCTCCCCTGTTCGTTTACACCAGAGGTCGGCAGCGAGGGGAAATTTCTCGAGTCCAGCTTTTTTAACACGTGTGGATCGCACGCTTCGTCTCTCCCACCAAGAGTCTCTACTCTAAGAGTTGGAGGTGGTGGTAAATTCTGACGTCATAGAATAGAATTTACCACCACCCTGAACTCTTTAGAGTGGAGTAGAGACTCTTGGTGGGAGAGACGAAGCGACCGATCCACACGTGTTAAAAGAACTGGACTCGAGAAATTTCCCCTCGCTGCCGACCTCTGGTTTACACACCCCACACACTTACTTGGTGGTGGGAGTGGGACCTAAAGTTTAAGGTGGGTCCCGAACCACTCTAGAGGTACCGGTCCCACGACTGTCCGGAGATGAACTCCCTTGCTAGGCTAGTGTTCACCGCATGGGCCGCCGAGGCTCTTCCAGAGTGCAAGGCGGGAATCTAATCCGCAAGCCAAAGGACTTTCTTTTTTCATTTCTCTTTTTAACCACCTTAAAATTATCGGATATTGACGTCCACTCGCAAACTGTTTTATGACATGTTGAAAATGGAATTTCTAAAAAGTACTCTAAAAAAACTTTATATTTGAAGCTGTAATTTAATATTGAATATTGCCATTTTGATACTGTTCAGAGACCTATTCAAAGTGGAACTATTTTATTGAAAACTGACCTTTTTAATTAAAAATTCATCTGCGTGGGTAAAAGTTGAACGACTTTGTTGAAAATTTGTTTTTTTTTTTTAAATAAAGGTTTACTGTTTGGTTGAAAATGTAACTGTTTTGTTGAAAATTAAGTTTTTTGCTGACAATTTATATTTTCTGGTTAAAAGTTCAATTTTTTTTACAGAAAATTTGTCTTTTGGCTCAAAGATTCAACAATTTAGGTGAACTTTTTTTTCTTTCACAAAGAACAAATTTTTATTTGTTGAAAATTCGTGTTTTTGGTTTTAAAATTCATTTTTTTTGCTGAAATTTCATTTTTTTATGTTGAAATATCAACTATTACACTTTTTTGTTGAGAATTCATCTTTTTATTTTGAAAAATCAATTTTTTTGTTACAAAATTTAATTATTTTGTTAAAAAGTCATCTTTTCTGATAGACAAATTATTTTTTTTGTCTAAAATTAATAAATAAATTTCAAAATTTTTAATTTGTATCTGAAATGCTGGCTTAATATGTTTATAAAAGGTCCTATTTTAAAAATATTACAATATTAAAATTCTGGTATTTGAATGTCAGGGAAAATAAAAAATTGATTAAGGCCATGTTATACATGAGTCACGTGACCTAAATTATCGATAATTTTTTTGCAACAACTCACGTCCACACCGAATGAGATATCGAGTTGAAATTTTGGGGAAAGCCTCAGGACACCATAATCTATGTTTGTATACAAAATTTGGCTCGGAATTTAGAAAAAAATTTTTTGGAGAAAATAAAACCGGAGCAATATCGGCATTTTTTGTGCAACAACTCATGTCCAGACAAAATGAGATATAGAGTTGAAACTTTTGGGGAAAGCATCAGGAAACAGTAATCTGCGTTTGTATACAACATTTGGCTCAAAATGTTGAAGAAAAAAATGTAATGAATAAAGAAATTCACAACAGCGGATATTCTTCCTTACCGACCGAGAAGAAACTTCTGCATTGTGCCAGTCGATATTTGTATTCCAATAATAACTTTTTTTTCTTCCCCAACTCTATGCTTCACCACACACTGTCCTTTTATATTTATTAATATTTTCCCAAATTTTTTCCGCTTTATTTTAACTTTTATTTTTAAATATGGGTCAAAAAATATCGATCTCAGGACTGGCTGGGTCACGTGACTAATGTATAGCATGGCCTTAAGGAAACATCAGAGAATTTTGGAAATGAATTTTTCAACATGCAAAGCATGTATTATCTTAAATCCAAAAAAATTCCATTAGTTTCAAGTCTCATATCTTATTATTTCTGGAAACCATAAATTACGTACAGTAAGAGGGTGGGGGGTGTAAATATTTTGCTACTGTTCGTTACAAGGGCGGGGGGAGGGGGCAAGGAGGACCTATAATCCGTTACGTAATTTAAGTATTATATTATTATTGATATATATTATTAATCAGTGTTATATCATGTAGTATCAAGTGACATTTAAAGCGACTGGCTAGATTTTTTTACTAAGAATGTGATTTTTTTCAATAAACATCAGTCATTTTCACCGTTTAAAATTTCAGAATTTTAAATATGGCGAAAAATATCGTGGACCATTGAAGTTCAATTACTCCCAATAGTAGTATACCATTAAGTTTATTTATTCGCAATGCTTGGGAAATAATATGCTTTATAATTGGAAATGGACAAAATTAATGAATTCAAACTTGAAGAGTTAGAAATGATGTAATTCCAAACTTTATTTGAAAATTGAAGAAAACATGGTTTAAACAATAAATATACAACTAAAATAAAATAATTCACTCTTTGCATTCATAAATCAGGCCAAGTCATTCAAAAATAACATTAATTCGCGATATTACAAGATAATAAATTGTTCAAAGAAATGAAAGTTGTTTGAATAATATTAAATATCTTAGAAAACGTAATATTTAGGCTAAAATTTTGATACCTATTAAAAACAAACAAAAAAGTTTTCTCGATCATTTAATCAAATTCCGGTGATTTCTCGGGGTATTCCCGGTGATCAAAATTCCCGGTCCTTTTTAATACTCCTAATTGTACCTCTTAATAATTACAATCTTTTATTCTATTTTATTTGTGTACATGGTGGGAAATCCCAAATTAGAAATTGGTCCCTTTTTATTCGATTCAGCCGTTTTTGATTTAAAATAAAAATCTTTTCTTGCTTAAAATATCAACTATTACATTTTTCGTTGAGAACTCCTCTTTTTTCGTGGAAAATTGAACTTCTTGTTTGAAAGTTGAACTACTTTATTGATTAATAAAAAACAGTAAAATTTCACCTCACCCCATCGTCTAACGCTATTTTTGAATGAGATGGGGACGGGTGTAAATTATACGGATCCTAAAAAGATGAATTTTTAGTGAAAAAAAAATTATCATCCAAAAACAAATCGAATTTTCAAGTAAAAAAGAAAAATTTTCCACTTAAAATAGGATAGTTAAATATTCTGTCACAAAAATTAATTTTCAATAAAAAAAAAACACATTTTCAACCAAAAAGAGTAGTTTTTCACCAAAAAAAGATTAATTTTTAACAAAATTAATTTCCAATCAAAAAGAAAAATTTTCAAAAAAATACATGAATTAATGTAAATATTCTTAAAAATAATATAGGTTTGATAATATTTGGTAAAATATAACAATTTATATTTTGATAAACAAATTAGATGAACGAATTCCAAATGTTGGAGGTTCAAGTACAATGAATTCGTTCATTCCATTCAAGTAGCTTGTGAATAAGTTGAAAATTGAAGTTAGTCACAAATATTAATAAATGTTTTTATAAACAATTTATCATAGTTAAGTATTAATTATAAGATACTCCAGGAATTTTCACTGAGTGAATCTTAGCATGCAGTGTTATTATTCATTCTCAAGCTATTTTGATTTAGAAACTAACTTTTTCGACGTGTAACTGCCCAAAATTTGTAATTTGTTTATCTTGGGCCTTGGGTCGTAATATACTATTGGTTTTCTTAGGAGTGTAAGGCAAATAACGGTAGTTTATGCGATTGTAGAAGCCAGATTTTTTTTTGCTTAATTTTAAACAATATTTAGAGGTGGCCCATCGTCTTTGAACTTTGTCATTGCAAAAGCTGACAATTTCGGTAAGTGAAGAGTCGATCGTAAAGGGTCAACCTCAGTGCAACCCACTGTGATCGACTTTTATGGCCGAGCTGATGGGCGTTCCGCCCGAAAATTAAATAGCTTAAGTCGTAGACCTGTCAAATTTCAAAAATTCACTCAGATTTGTTTTGATTGTAGCAGGCTTATTTATATTTTTCCTAATCTGCTTTTTCAAAAAATGTGATCTTCAACCTTCGAGGAAAATATTCTTAAAATTTCAGTATAATATATATATTATTAGGGCTGTTATTAGGCTTTGAAAACAGTAGAAACAGTGAAAATGGAACATTTCAAGCAACCTTTATTAATATTTTTTATGACATTTTCATTGAAAAAATGCTTTTATGTGGATTCTGAGGACCTGAAGAATAACACATTAAAAGATCAAATTAAAAAGTGGATAACTTCGTGGTTAAAATCTTAAATGAAAAAAAGTTGGTTTTGCCCATGTTAATTACATAAGAACTTCAAAGACGATGGGCCACCTCTAAATATTGTTTAAAATTGATTTCAAAAAAATCTGGCTTCTACAATCGGATAAACTATCGTTATTTGCCTTTCGCTCCTAAAAAAACCAAAAGCGTTTTTTTCTGGTCACCATAATGGTTATTCTTAACTTTTTAATTATTTTTGTGATTAATCTTAATTCTTACATTACTATGTACATTGAATCAGCCTAATTGTACAATATTTTTAAATTCAAAGTCATAAATTTAAATGAATTTTAAATTGACAACGTTAAAGAAATGAATAATATGTAAGATAGTGAATTTACTCAATTTCTAAATTAGTTGCGTGTAAATTTTATAAATTTCAAATTCTGTGTGCGTGAAACTGATTTCCTTTAGATGGTAAAATTATTTTATTTCAAATTAAAAGCATTATTAGTTCAATCATTTAAAATTTATGGAAAATGTTCCTAGACGAATTATTGTAAATTGATACATTAAACATTGTAGTGAAATCTCACTTTTAAGACGTTAAAAATTGTAAAATTTGCGAAGTTTACAATGTCCAGTTTAAAAGTCTTAAAAACTGAATAAATTTAAATTCTAAGCCTTCCCAATTGAAGTAATATATAGACAATCTATGAATGAGAATTGAATACAAAGGGATTATAAGTACAATAGATACTAATTTCAAGATCTCAGGTATGCCCGCCTCTAATCCGACGCCAGATATGCTTGGTAAATGCAAGTGAGTCGACCAGCTAGTTGCTAGTCTAAGCTCTTACGCCAATCCCAGGTTGAAGGCTAGTATAATCATAAATCGTTTGATGATTTTAGACCATAAAGCTATTAAAGGTGGGTTTCAGGTTAGTGTCCAGAAGATAAACATGGCAAGAAGTGCTTGCCTTCCGATTTAAAACTACTGAACTTTGGCAGCTTTAAGCCACCTCTTAACATTAATTTAAAATTATTTTAAAAACTATGCTATCCCCCCCCCCCCCAGGAATTCAATGGTGCATAAGCATTTCGGAAAATCGAAACCTGATGTTTTTCGACCACCCTAGTGTGCACTGAGTTCAAGTGACTTTACGTGAATTCAAATTAATTCATGATAGATACTTCAGCGAATGTTTACATCGCTTTATCAGTTGTTAACCCCTTGACTGTCCTTTTCTAGTTATTTCCGGTCTCAAAAAATGGCCGGTCATTATTTCCCAGTTTTCTCTGGAATAACATAAATGTTTGATTAATTGTTACACTCACTGCAGACTATGGGCTGAGAACAGACTTGCAAGGTCTCCGTACTTCCATCGGGATGAGTGATAATCGTGCGGAAAACCATACGACAACGAGTGGACTTCTTTTTACTGCGTCCTTGAAGAACACCAGCTTCTTGCGGAAACCTGTGCTCGACGTCGACGTTTCTTTCTTTGAGTATACCAACGCAGTCGCACGTAACGAGCATATCTTTTGCAGGGTCCATGTCCACTTCTATCACTATCGTACCATCAACCTTCCTTTCAACGCAGGGTGTCGAGTTTTTCCCACTCACACGACATGCCTGGTAAAACATGTGCGGCGCAACACGACCTAGGTCGGTGCCGATGAATACCTGAAGCGTGGCGGGTTTGTCGTAGCCCACCAGGCGAACAATCGGGAACCCATTTCCGGTTCGATCCTTCACTGCTCCACGAGATCCTTCAGTCTGGTACCGTGCTCTGTGTTGCTGCTCTGGTTGGCAGATTATTTGAAGCTGCGTCTTCCCATCTCTGGAAACACTGCCTGCACAAAAGAAACGAGCAAAATAGTAAAGATTCATGTTTATATTTTAAATCGAAAGCTTCCATTTCTAAAACTCATGTTCAAAATGAAACATGAATCAATTTTTATACCATAAAATTTATTACTGTATGACTGATTACATAAATTTTTAAATATATAAAACTTTTCATTGTAGAATACAATATTTTGTTAAAAATTAAATTACTATATCTTCATGTCAGTGCCCTCGAAAAAGGGTTTCGTAGGCTAAGGAAATACTCTGGTTTTCATATTTTATCACCATCGATAATAAAAACATAATACTGTAACACATCGAATTTGCTTTTTATTTCAATTCTATATGCCAAGAGCTTAAATTTGTGCCTTTAGGGAGAAAATCGAACTCAAAGAAAAGCTTCCAGTATATTAGTCTAGAAAGAAAAATCTCTTCACTTTTATTATATTTTAACCACTAATATAAAAAAAAGAACAATATAACATACGAATCGACTATCACGATGAGAAAAGTCTTCAGAAAGATTTCCGAATAATAGTATATTGTGCTACAAGTGCGGAAAGTAGGCAGTTCCACACGAGTGTGAAGTTTGCTGTACGAGCCAGAGGCGAGCTGTAAACGAGCCGAGGACAAGCCGGAAACGACCCGAAGATGAGCCGATGGCAAGTACTGTAAACTTCACAAGACTTGCAACTGTCTACTTTCAGCACCTGTTGCACAAGATATTTTTGGTAACGAATGCAGGAAATTTTCGATTTGAGAAACAATAAGAATAAATTTCCGGAAATTTTCGGTGAATTTGTATATTACCGAAAATTTCCAGACATTGAAGGTATCCAAAGGTTTTCGGAAAAAATCCGAAAATTTCCGGAAATTTATGAAAAGTTGCTAAATCATCGGAAATTTCAGGTATCCAAAGCTTTTTGGAAGGATTCCCAAAATTTCCAGAAATTCATGGAAAATTGCTAAATTTCCGGTAATTTATGGAAAATTGCTAAATTACCGGAAATTTCAGGTAGCCAAAACTTTTTGGAAAATTTTTTAAAAATTCTAAAATTTCCGAAAATTTATGGAAAATTGCTAAATTTCCGGAAATGTATGGACAATTGATAAATTACCGGAAATTTCAGGTATCCACACATTTCTAGAATTTTCGGTAATTTATCGGTAATTGCTGGTAATTTATCAGTCATTTATGGTAACTTATCACTTCGAGTTTGTCCAATCATTATTCACTACTCACAATCAGTCTCTCAAGCCTAAAATCATAATGAAGTGAGGTTATTATTCCGGCAGTCCTGGAAAGTAAATCTGAATCGAAATGCGCAAGCGCAATAGCAAGAAAAAGTAATCTGGCTGGAACTGCGCAAGCGCAGCAGCTAGAAAAAGTCTTTTTATAACTGCTTTTTACCACGGCTTTGGAATTGGTCACTTCCCGCACGCAATACATGCCTTGAAAAGCCAACATTTCGTGCGTGCGTTACAAAGAGAATATATCAGCTTATGTCAAATGGCCCGTCTTGCGAACCCGGTTTCCTAAGAAAGGCTTCTTTTAAAAACCATAAAAATAATTTTATGTAATGGTTGATATTGATAAATTTCATTCGCAGTACATTGTTTAAACATTTATATACCTTGAGCATTAAAAAAGGTAAAAAAAAGTAGAAATTTATAAAAAGTCGTAAAACTACAATTATTATTTACCTGAGAACAAGAATTAACGTATATAAAGCAAAAAAGCAACCCATTTTTAGGAATTTCGTATTGGTGATTCAGGATGGAAAGGTGAGATCACTCGACTTGGTGGGTTAATATTTGTGTGACGATTTTATATATATGTAGTTCACACGAATACCGCGGTTCTGGGAACCGGACCAGGCCAGAGGTCGTTAGCCAATCTTTGAAATAATTAATGATAAGTCATCTGACAGCATGTTGAATGCTGACAGAAATGTCGCCGCTTTTTCCTGAACTCTTCTCATGACCGTGAGATAGTAGGACGACAAGATAGTACGTGTCCTAGGTGTTCAATAGACTGTGGCTCTTATTTACTCTTGGCAAAAAAAGTTTTGCTATTTTTTTAGCGCCATCCCCCAGTTTTGTTCCATTTTACATAGAAATATTTCGTGTAAAATTTGAGCTTAATCTTACTAAGGGAAAGGGTGCCCCTGGGTCCTTCAAAATTGAAAAAACCATACAATTAATTTAAAAAATTGTATGTTTATCTTGCAACATATTAATTATATGCAAAAAAAGCTTAATACAAAAGTTAGAGATCTATCAAAAATGCACATATTATTATATACAACTTTTTCTTGTATGATTAACTGTTTTCGAGAACAAGGCGAAAAAGTATGCCACGCATAAAGATACTCCAAGTACTCTCCTAGAGAATAGTCTAGGGCCTAGGCTAGGGGGCTTGCATAAAGCACGTAGCACTTTTAGTCGATCTGTGTCCTCTGTTTCCCGAGTGTTCTTGTTCAAGCGCTACCTGGTTTGCGGCTACCTGGCAAGAGGGTACCATACTAATGTAGTAATATAGTATAGTAATTGTTGGGAAAAATAAGTGCGAGGAGACAAAGTATTCAGAGAATAAGCACGTGTATTTTAACAAAGGGCATACAAGCAATTAGAATCAGGATGAGAATTGCGTAGAAGTAAAATATAATATCGATCAACGCGACATCTATGGTGAGCGGGAAAGTTTAAAATATGGGTTTATTTGATCTCTAACACTCCCCCTCAATTAAAACACTGATAGTTCTTTTACTCACGAAGTCCCAGTCCGATTACACAAGTTTCGTGTTTCGGTACAGTAAGCGGCTTCGTTAGGACATCTGCTATTATCTCTTCGGTGGGGAGATATTCCAGTTTAAGCGGATGATCTTGAAGAGCCTTCCTGATGAAATGATATCTGATGCTAATATGCTTCGACCTTGAGAGGAAGACTGGATTGTTTGCAAGTTTTCCAGCAGATTGATTGTCGTTAAATATCACGATGTTAGCCAGGTCATCACATTTAAGTTCTCTCAGTAGAGTGCTAAGGAATATTCCTTCTTTAGCGGCTTCCGTAATGCACATGTACTCAGCCTCGATTGATGATAAGGCTACGGTTCTTTGTTTACGTGAGCACCAGGACACAGCCCCTCCAGATAGGATAAAAGAGTATCCTAAATACGATCTTCTGTCTAGGTGACAGTTACCCCAATCGGCGTCTGCATATCCAACCATCCTTTGATTGTCCTTTCTGAAGACAAGCTTCCTTTTTAATGTTCCTTGAAGGTAGCGTAACACTCGCTTTGCCGCCTCCCAGTGACGACGAGCGTAACAACTGTTAAACTGGCTCAGCATGTTCACTGTGTGCGCTATGTTTGGCCGTGTCGCTACTGCAATATATGTGAGAGCACCAATTAGTTCTCTAAACGGAAGCTAGTTCATCTTCTCTGTGTCTGAAGGTGTGTCGAGTTTCATTCCGCTAACGAATGGGGTCTTGACTGGCTTGCAATTTTTCATGTCGAATCACGATAAAACTTCGTTGATGTATCCAGTTTGATTTAACGTGATTTCCCTTTTTGTTTCATTAATTTCGATTCCTAAACAGTAGCTTGCCGCTCCGAGAACCTTGACATCAAAGTGATCCGAAAGCTTTCGTTGGATTTCTTGAACTCTTTCAAGATTGCGCGACACAATCAGGATGTCGTCGACGTATACTAGCACGTAGTTCGGTTCCTTTTCCTGAGTGTCTGTGTATAGGCACGTATGCGAATTTGTAGGCTTTAAACCGATTAATTTTAAAACTTGGATTAATTTTGCGTGCCATTGTCGGCCGGATTGACGTAAACCATAAATGGCCTTTCGCAGTTTACAAACCTTTTCTCCAGATTTGAGTGCGTTGAGCATCTTGTTTGCTTTATACAGGATTTCCTCGTCGGTTTCAATCTTGACTATTTCTTCCAAAGTCTCATGCAACATTTCAGGTTTCTTCATATAGATTAATGTATCGATATCTCCATTCAGATACGCTGCATTGATGTCCAGTTGTGAGACCTCCAAATCAAATTTCGCTGCAAGTGCCATGAGTAGACGGAGTGATTCCATTCTAGCTACGGGAGCAAAGGTGTCGATAAAGTCAATTCCTGGCCTTTGGGAAAATCCTTGAGCTACCACTCTAGCCTTCCTTCGATTTAAAGTTCCGTCTGGGTTATATTTATTCCTTAGGATAGTCCTGCATCCGATTAGTTTTGCGTTAGTGGGTTTGTCGACTAATTCCCATGTGTCGTTGGCGATTAAGCACCTAAGTTTTTGACGGATCGCATCGAGCCATTCTTGACGTTCAGGTCCATTTGCGGCTTTTTTCAGTGATATTTCGATTGCGTTCATGGCGATATTTGCGTCGAAGAATTCGTCTTCGTTGTAGGGATTTTTGTCGACTTTTCTCTCAAAACCGAGAAATGGTGGTTCATCATCGTCTTTTGGAGTCGGATTTTGGTCACCTTGTCTCCCAAAACCGAGGAATGGTGGTTCATCATCGTCTTTTGGAGTCGGATTTTGGTCACCTTGTCTCTCAAAACCGAGGAATGGTGGTTCATTATCGTCTTTTGGAGTCGGGCTTTGATCACCTTGTCTTTCAAAACCGAGGAATGGTGGTTCATCATCGTCTTTTGGAGTCGGATCTTGGCACCTACAAGTGGGACTGATTTCGACTATTCTCGATTCAAGTGTCTCTCCGCTCATAACTTTTTGTGTTTCGTTGTAATTTTCTTTGCCAGAAATCAATGGTTGATCAGTACATGATGGTTCGAAATGGTCAATAAATTTGACATCTCTGGAGACGACTACCTTTCTTTCCCCTGGTATCCACACGCGATAGGCCTTACATTGGTCGGCGTATCCAACAAAAGTTCCTTCGATGCCTCTTGGGTCGAACTTTCCGTTATTCGGTGTCTTGTCGAGTATGAAGACTTTGTTGCCAAACGTGCGCAAGTAGGAGAGGGACGGACGTGTTCCGAACCATTTCTCATAAGGAGTCCCGTCAGGTATTCCTTTAGTCGTACACCTATTTCGAGTGTGATTTGCCGTAGCGATAGCTTCGGCCCAAAAAGAGAGAGGTAGTCCAGATTGAATTAACATGCGGCGGGCGGTTTCCACGAGTGTCCGATTTTTGCGTTCGGCTAACCCGTTTTGCTGTGGTGTATGTGGTACAGTTAATCGATGATGGATTCCTTCTTTCTTAAGAAAATCGCGTAATTTATGGTTAACGTATTCGCGACCGTTGTCGGATTGCACGGATTTTATTTTATGCCCGGTTTGTTTCTCAACCATGTTCTTACATTCTATGAACTTTTCGACAGCTTCTCCCTTGTTACGCATGAAATAGACCTGACACCATCGACTCGAATCATCGATAAAGGTTATAAAATAACGAGCGTTCCCCAATGATGTGTTCCTCATTGGTCCGCACACATCTGTGTGAATCAATTCCAGTGGTGCTTTTGATAAGCTTTCTCGTTTTGTATATTGTGTACTAGTGATCTTTCCAGCCAGACAAACATTACACTTGCTCAGATCAAACGAGTCGACGAACTTTAGACCGATCGCACAATCACTTTTAAGCATCTGTATCATGTCTTTCGAATTTAAATGCCCCAGCCGAGCGTGCCCGATTTCCGCGTCACATTTGAAGCTTTTTACTGCGGATGCTGCATTCGATGTTTCGCGTTTTTCTTGTAAGTAAAATAAATCGCCGACGCGATCAGCAGTTAGTAGATCTCTACCGTTTAGATCTTTGACGATGGCACCGTTCTTTCTAAATGTCACTTCGCAGTTGTTATCAACGATTTTCGCAACTGAAATTAAATTAGTATCTAATTCCGGCACATAGAGAGTGTTTTTTAGTATTACCGCACTGTAAATTTTACCGGTTCCGAATCGAACGTCACCTTTCGCTTTCACTGTCGTGGTGGCATTGTTTGCGAGCTTCAGATAATTTGTTGTATCTGTCAAGTTGGTAAATGCACTTTTATTGTTGCACAAATGTGAAGTGCAACCACTATCTATACACCAAACATCACTTGGATTTTGCACATCCTTTTTAGCGAAAAAACAATGAGTTGTTTCTACACAATTTGCGGTCGGGTTTTCTTGATTTTTCTTGTGGAAGCAGTCAGACTCTTTGTGTCCTTTTCTACTGCAAAAACCGCATTTGTACTTCGGTTTAGATTTTATTTCTTTTTCGGAATTTTTAGCTGCATCGTTTCGAGCGCCACCACTCTTTCCTTTGTTCGAGAATTTCTGTTTCGAATTTACGAACATGGCGGCGTTCACACTTCCTTCACCCCTCCCCTGCCTAGCATTATGCTCCTCAATTATTTTGATTTTGAGGTTTTCAGGATCGGGTAGGGTGTCTCGCGACTCGATAGCGCAACGCAAATTATCAAAACTACTTGGTAGACTGTAGAGTAGCATAATCGATAAAAGATCATCGTTTACCTGTATTTCCATTGATTGTAGCTTATCGACGGCGTCGAAAAATCCAAGGAGATGCTCTTTCAAGTCGTCCCCGTCCTGCATTTTTTGCTGCGTCAGTTTCTTGAGTAAGGTGGCTATTCGCGGGAGGGATTCTAATTTTCTCCAAACATCGTGTGATGTAATACATCCTTTGATTTGGGGTAATTCCGATGGGCTTATACAGAGTATTATATCTGCTTTTGCCTGGCGATCTGCTTTCAGCCATTCTTTGTTTCTTTCCTCTGCTTGTCTTCGTTCCTCACCATCTCCGGTTATTTCGGGTTGTGGTGTTTCGCCGGAGACGTACGTCCATGTATCATTTTTTATGAAAAGTGCTTCCGCCTGAATCCTCCATGTATCGTAGTTGTCTCGAGATAACATTTCGAGTCGCGCTATAGAATTCGTGTTTACGCAGTGCGCCATTTTTAGGCTGTACCGACACTTTTAGTTTTTGGAGGGTTATAATTTCCGTAAAGAACTTTTTAGGTAAAACTATGCACAACACGCGTTTTATTTTGATTTACACTACGAGTTTTCACGTACCTGGGTCCCATAAACTGTTGGGAAAAATAAGTGCGAGGAGACAAAGTATTCAGAAAATAAGCACGTGTATTTTAACAAAGGGCACACAAGCAATTAGAATCAGGATGATGAGAATTGCGTAGAAGTAAAATATAATATCGATCAACGCGACATATATGATGAGCGGGAAAGTTTAAAATATGGTTTTATTTTATCTCTAACAGTAATAATATAGTAGTAGTAGTGAGCAGATATTCTTCTTAAAATCTAAAGGACCCATGATTCAAGACGACAGTCAAACACTTTGCCACATATCTGACGCAGTTCTCTCTTGGATATTAGACGAGTAAAAAAAAATTTCATGTCACAATGTCCTCTGCCCGTCTATTACGTAAGAAAATGTATTTACATGGATATTACTGGCATAAAATAACTGCGAATAAATTACCATCAAATAAAGACATTTTAAGTGTATTATTTTGCAATCTTTGTGCGGTGAAGATAACTTTACGAGAAAGCGCCGGCCTTGCATTGAAAGAAGTTATTGTTTTTTTGGGAAAAAGCACGAATTCCAACTCAGGAAATGAAAAACTGCATCCAAAAATTATAATCTTTGTACCAAGAATGGAGACAACTATAAAAACACGCTGGGAGAAAATCGGAGGCTCATAAGAAAAAAGAAGAAAATGTCCAATCGAGGATCTTTTCGACATTGCACGTGCTAACGTTTTAGAAAATATTACTATAGAAGAAGATAAGTAGTTTTTGATTAATCAAAGGTTAAAAGGTCGACAAGGGTTTATGTTCGTAATCGATTATAAGGAAATTATAAGAGAAAGAAAAGTTGCAGAAAGACAAGAGGCAGCGTTGATTGCTGCCGGTGACTTGCGTCCTATGGTCGAAATCGACGGGGGGCCTGGTTGACTTGCGTCCTCGCCCTCCGTTCCTTCTTTCCCTCTCCACTCGTCGCTTCACTAATTTTCCTTCACTTCTCATTTCAATAAATTTTCCCTTCGCACTTTTTCCAGGCTTAGGACTGGCAGCGTTCTCGACTATAGTACTTTATACTTTTGATGCTGGTGTGTTATTAAAATTAGATATAAAACAAAAACGTTGTCTCTTATAGATTTTCTTTTAGTTCAAGCAATTTGTTAATCACGGCCTTATAAACAATTAACTGGAAAATAATAATAATATAATAAAATATATAATTTTTCAGTTTCTAGGCTTTATATAAATCACTTTTAAACTGGATTGATTTGTATGCGGATAAAGAGATCAGATTCGGTAAATCTAGTATTTTTTTGATAACAATTTTTATTAAAAAAAGAACGATGTTTTCAAAGTTGTAGAAGAGAGAAAGATTATAAGGAAGCTATCAGATAAATAACTGAAAAAATCGAAAATCTTAACTGTGAAATTGTGGCTGGGACAAGCAAAGATTATTTTGCAATTCATTGTTTATAAGGCCATAGTTAACAAATGATTTCAATTAAAAGAAAATCTATAAGAGAGAAAGTTTCTATTTTACATCTATAATTTTGAAAATACGTTTAAAAACGAAAGCTATATCAAATATCCGTATTTGTTTATAAGAATTCTTCTTAACAAAAAAAAAAAGATTGAAATTTTTGCAAAGTAACAAAAGTATTTGTAATCAAGATAATTTCCCCAAGATTTTTTTACAGAAGTTATAGCATCGACCTTGTACAATGTACACAAAGTCTTTTATTAAGAAGTACAAAAAATTGCACACTTAGTTGTTAAAAAAGGACCAGTTTTAACACTTATATATTAACAAACACTGTTAAAAATGTTTGCAATTTTAATATACATTTAATATACATTTGTATATTAAATTTCATATACCGCATATTGATCAAAAAGTCAGATATTTGCACTTTACACAAATTAAAAAAAAAATGGCAGCAATTTTCAATTATAAATAATCAAACATAATTTTTTCTTCTAGATAAATATAAATTACCCTGGTTTTTAAGAGAAAAGGTCAATTGAACAAATAATTGAGAAACCTAACCCCCAAGCATGCACTCACGTTAAAATTCTAACATTCACAGCGAATTTTAGACAAAATGCCACCCGTACGTTGCACTGTAATTGTAAGTAGGAATTTAGTCGACGAATGTAAGGTTATTACCTTATTTTTTAATATGTGTATTAAATTTCGATCAGATTTTGTTAACAGTGCAAGTTTTAGCTCTGTGGGAAAATGTTCTTTTTCCTCGCGGAGTAAGTGTCCTGAAAAATGATTCACATCCTTTTTCAAAATTTTCGGTCCAATAGTCGCCGAGATATGCAGCCGCAAATATGTCAATTATTTTAGTGCAAATTCAATTGTTTATAACGCTCTCACTTGAAAACGGGTCGTTGCATACAAAATTTGTTGGAACATAAAAGTTTTGTTTTTCCATGAACTTTCCGAAAATAATTTTTGAAAATTTTTATCTTAAAGAATGATATAATTGTTTAAGAAATTGTTGCACCAGGTTTCAAAGAATTAACCTTAATATTAATAATCAACGATATATTCATATCGCCAACGGCGATACCACGGTGAAAACACCAGTTCTCGTAAGATCACTGAAGTTAAGCATTGTTGGGCGCGGTTAGTACTTGGATGGTGACCGCTGTTGGTCCGTCGTGGGTATGGTGGGCCCACATTGGTAGTAAATATCCACCTAGAAACACTACCCGAATCGGGTAGTGAGGCAATGAACTTTCGAGTTCGAACTGCTAATCCATGTATGTATTCATAATCAGGGGACTTTTGCGGACTTTTTAAGCCAAAGTTACTGCGTCGCACTTTTAGTGCATACAGAAGTGTTACTGGCTACTCGATTATAAGAAGAAGTTACTATGATTATATTTATTGATGGTTTCAAATTTTAAGATAATTGCCTCCTTTCTGAACTACCCCTACTCCTCTCTAGTCAGGTCCTCCACTCGACTGGTGGGGGAAGAGAGAGAGAGAGAGGACTACTACTTGGCTAGGCCCCCCGTTGATTTTGACCATAGGACGCAAGTCAACTGCAGCTGCGTTGATGAGAAAAGGGCGAAGCAATCTTGAAATTGAACAATTAAGTGAGTAATGTATAAAAAACTTTCAATCATGAAATATTCCTGATTTGTTCATATTTCAGTTTTTTATTTAATTTTGCATCACTGAATCTCTTCTTTTTCTTCTGAAGATGAAACTGTCGAATTTATGACATCTACAAGCAGCAGCAGTTTGGAATCAGATACAGATATAAATGTACGCGTTGCTGGAAAATCCATTGATAATATTGTGGTAGAACATCTTCTCTCAGAAGATATGGAATTGGAATGTTCATCACCAAAAGCAAAACGGGCGAAAGGGAGCCGTACGTACGCTAGTGACTCCTGAGCTTGCTGCGGCCTTAGATAAATGTAAAATCAGTGAAAAAATACGTGAAGAATAGGCGACTATATAATTAAAAAGCAGTTCAGGGGCACGAAATTGCAAGCTGCTATCGTGCACTGGGATGATAAGTTACTTCCAGCGTTAACAGGTAAGGAGACCGTTTACCGACTTCCTGTGATTCTTTCGAATGGCGATACTGAACAACTTCTTGGAGTGCCTGTACTGCAACCTGGGACTGGAAAAAAGCAGGCAGAAAATTTTTTAGAAAAAGATCTTTTGCACTTTGCTTGTAGACATAATATATATGAAATTATTCTTAGAAGCATTTTCGAGGAAAAAATGGGCAAAACTACAGGTCCGACTGTATTGATCTTTAAAAATTTTTCAAAACACTTGGCCTGGAATCAATGCCCATAATTTCCGATCAGGGATTGAAAACGAAAAGGTCAAAGGACACTTTAATCAGGGCGATGTATCTCGAATCCTTGACTTTGTTAAAAATACTTTGAAGTAACAACAGCCTTTATTGCTTGAAAATCTTTCCCTTTCATCATAAATTTGTATTATCTCTAGAAACTGAGAATACGATCTGTGATGTTTGTATTTTTATTGCTAGTGTGTACGTCGAATCGTGGTTTTGTGCGCCTTCTGCTACGCAAGCACCTTATCTGGATTTCAGGGGTTTGTCAAAACTTTATGAATATCAAGCTGTCCATCCCGGTATATAACCTGTCGCATTAGCTTTCTTTGATCCGTCACTAAACGATTTTTCGAAAGATTTAACTTGAATTTATGAATTCCTTAGGACAGAACCGTCGACGTGGCCTAAAAATGAAAGGTTTGTTAAAGGTCTGAAATTAGTAAATAAATTAAAAGTTGTGAATGATTTGGCTGAGAGACGCGTCACGTTTATGGAAGAATATAATAAATTATTTATGAAAAACGAATAACAGAAACAGTATGTACTTCAGATTGTGAGCGATCATCGCTGAAAGTTGTTCAAGATTTGTAGTGAAAACAAATGTTTTTCGCAATTTTCTCGGAAAAAGTTAGTCATACGAGAAAAAGTAATTGATAAAAATATGTGCATTTTTAATAGATCTACGACTTTTGTCAGATGTTTTTTGTATATGATTAAAATTTTGCGAAATAAAAAAATAAAATTGATTTTTTCTTTAATTGTATTTTTTTTTATATTTTCTGTATATATATGCCTTCTGCATTTTCCCCGCAAGTGTCTTAACGTTTCGTTGAGACGCAGGGATACTTTTCAGTCCCTTAACTCGTGAAAGCTTGGCACCTCCAAGAGCAGCGATGATCAGGACGACTAGCTTAACAGAATATTCCGGGTATAATCGTCGCAGCTCCCTTATAAGGTTTTTATGCCTCTTTTTCTTTTCATTCTCCTTGATTGTGAAGTTCTTATCGGCTGGTGCCGAAAATTCGATAATTTACATGGTTCATTACTCGAAGTCAAGGAGAACTATGTCAGGTCTCGAGTGTGCGACAGAAACAATTGCCGAGAATATGAAGTTCTAGTACATGCGGCACTTCTCATTGTGCCTTTGGATGTAGGTCGTTCCCGCATGAGTTGCACAACTAGATCGTATGTGGCCTAGATGCTCGGGGTGTGCATGACACCGTCTTGACACGCGAAAATGAAACCCACCGTGCCCGAATTCAATCCAGGTGATTTGAGGAAAGCAAACGTTAACTCATAACGACATCGACTTTATCCTTCACATTTATGTGGAAGATGCCGTACATCCATTTGTCGAGCAGCTGTTCGCAAAAGTTTTTCGCCTGTGCTTTCTTAATCCGGGCCTTCAGGAGTGAGTATTCAAGATGGATAAGATTTGATGCATTTTGCTCACCCCTGATATTGAAGTCAAGGCCGAGTGTTTCAGCAGTCTCCGCCGCCGCTTTGTACAGAAACGCTCCTTTGCCCGCCTCTATACTTATTTCCTGACCATTTTAAGAAGAAGGTCTCGTCCATTTGCGACTATATATATGTGTGCTGTACCCAGAATCATCATAAATATGGATAGATGTGCTCCAAGTTTTTTTATATAATAATAATCCTGTTGTGAAGACATTCAAGATTTAGTATTCCGCGACCACCTTGACGGCGTGAGATGTAAAGTTGCGGAAAAGACGACTTAAGGTGCATGCATTTGTTGATATACATAACCTTCAATGACCTGATATCCACGGATCTGAGCGCGTCCTTCGTCCATGGAACCACTCCAAATGAATAGAGTATTACCGGGATAGCAAGCATGTTCGTTGCAGATACTTTGTTCCTCGCCGACAGTTCGGAGGACCAAATCTGTCGGATAAGACGTTTGTATTTACATTGGAGAGAATTCTTAATCGATGTTGCGTCCTGAATGCGGTTTGGTGGCACGCGCAGGTATGTATAGTTCTATCGACGAGATCAGGGTCTTCGGAGATGCCATTAAGTTTTCCTCGCTTCAAGTTAACCTTGGCGCATTTTTCTAATCCAAACTCCATTACAATCTCTTGACACTCTTTGACAATCTTTAAAGCTAGATTTAGTTGCTCTTTATTTTTAGCATAGATCTTGAGATCATACATGTAAAATACACGAGTGACCTTATGCTTTCGATTTCCAGTTTTGCCGCAGAAGTACCCTTGATAATCACGAAGTGCTAGAGATAGTGGCAATAATGTGAGGCAAAAGAGGAGAGGGCTCATGGTGTCGCCCTGAAAGACACCTCTGGAAGGTGACGTTGTTAGTTGTCACACTATGTTTTCCAGATGAGATAGTGAGTCTGGTTTTCCTCAGGTGCTATTTATGTTCTTTGAGTTTTCTTCCAGTGGGTGCTGGACTTCCTAGACTTGCCTCCAAAATGTCTTGACCTCCTCGGGTTTGGACGGGTGGTCGACTGAAACTGGAGGGTCTTGGAAGAGTCGAGATGGGTCCGAGAAAAACTGCTGATTTTCTCTGAGCCACCTTTCTCTTCGCTCTAGACTTCTCCTAGCATTAGATAGAACCCGTATTCTGTCAACAATATGCTGCCTGATGATCAGCAGCTTTGACTTTCTAAGTGTGTGACGACGGATCCACAGTTCGCGCGCGAACTGTCGGACCCTGGCAGTGAAATTTCTGCCAGATGTTATGTAGTCAATCACACACTGAATGCGGGACGCGACCTGTCTTGCCCAGCCTATCTTAGTGCTAAGTTGATGCATTCGTCTTTTGGTCTTATGATCAACCGATGATTTTGTTTTATGGTTTGCATCCGCCAAAGTTCTTGCTGCATCATACACACTACAATTGACGGTCTTGAGGTCGGACTCTTCAGAAAAATCTCCGCGAAGCGCGTCATCTACTTCAGCCAGATCTTTGGTCTTGAGAGAAACCTGGGTGTTAATATTTCTCCTAATCCTAGAGCATCGCTCTTCCTCTATTGGATGCCTGCCCGCGGTTGGTTTCACTGTCGCCTCTCTTTTTCTGTTACCTTGATATTTTTTTTCTAAATAATAAAAAAAGATTACTGTATGAGACAAATTGTAGTATATTTAGTGCTCCCCAAATGACGTTAAAGCTTTAATAGAGACTATTTCTCAAATTAATACTCTTGTAAATCTGCACAATTTCGATCTATTGCAATTTTCTGTAAAATGAATATTTTGAAAGTTAATAATTATTTACCGGATACTCAATATATATTATCTGTTTGATTCAGCGTTGTCCTTAAAATTTTATCTCCTCCCAAACTGAAATGGGTTGAATCAATGGACTCGAGGGGGGGGGGGGGGGTTCAACGCCCGTTTTCTCAAAAACTATACGTGATGGACAACTTTTGAGCCCAGATTCGTGTTCAGCGTGCGAAAATCTATCGAAGACACCTAGTGACATCCCATTAGCAGACCGCAAGTTGCAATTTGCACACCAGTGTAATTAGTACGGTGAACTTTTTGTACAGATTATGTACAGTATGTTCACTTTCGTCATTTGACTATTCTAACAAAAATTATTTAAATATTTCTTTTTGTCTAAAACGAGGGGCTGATGATTCTTGAAATCTCGTGTACAAGCGTACGTGAAAATTTCGAAATCTCTGTGAAGTCTTTTGAAATCATTGAAATCTTTTTGACATTTTTTTAATCTTTTGAAACCTTTTAAATCTTTGCGATTTTTTTTCACTTTTAAAATCTTTGAAATCCTTGTGAATTTTTAAAAATCTTTATGAGATCTTGTGAACTCTCTTGAAACCTTTGAAATTTTTGTGAAATCTTTGAAATCTTTTGAAAACTTTAGAAATATTTAAATATCTTGACATTTGCACTGAGAAAAATGAATAGTTGGGGCTACTACCTTTTTATTAGTAAAGCATTCATTGGTTCTTACAACTGTTCAGTTAGTAACACCAACTAATCAAGTAGTCGGTTTAGGAAGCCGTTTGTAGTACTCGTGACTAGTTTACATTAGTAACGTTTTAGTAGTCAGAGTTACTAATAAATTAGTCATCTGTACTACTAATTGATTTTTCTGACAAATTAAAGTAGGTGGCTTAACTGTTTTATTTGCTACCGTGGTTGGTACGACTGAGAATGCGACAAAGGTACCAACATACCTGCGGTAAAACGAGGGAGAACGTTTAGACATGGCTGTCATAACTCGTTGCTCACTTGATGTCTCGTTCATAATTTATTGATGGAAGTGTCAGAAGTGTTGCAAAGTTTAGGCTTCGGGGATTATATCGAAGCATTTGAATGTATGTATAAGAAATTCAACAATCAAACGAGTTTCAAGTTTTACTGGAAATCCTAACCAACAAAGTGCATCTGCAATTAGAAAGATCCCAGTGGGCATAGGGACATATTTTTTTAGAACGTCTTATCAGCTGAAATGACATCAGCGTCCCTAAGATATCACAAAAAAAAAGATGCCCGCGTGCCCACTGTGATCTTTTTAATTCAGATTTCGATAGTATAGTGACAGATATTTTAATTAGTCCCTGTGAAAAAAAGGAAATAGTTATACCTACAAATTTTTTAGTAGACATGACAAACTATATTAGTAAGTTCAACTACCTACAGACAGTCGATTTGACAAACTGAAATAGTTAGTCTACCTAATAAAATAGTAACGGCAACTACTCGTTCCCCAACTAACAAAAGTAGTTCTCACTACTAACTAAATAGCAGTACCATTATTTACTAACTAAAATAGTTGTCCCAACAATTTTATTAGTTGTCCCAACTAATCTTTTTTTTCAGTGTGGTGTGCACTCAAAAGTCGAGTGATCAATCCACTGTCTGAAATGTGAAAGTTTAGCTTCATATATAAAGAAATGTTAACAATTTTCCTGGCATGAATTGAAGAAATTATACCCTAAGCATATTTCAATTTTCAAAAAATGGTTATTGAAGAAAATTCAAAAAGAGGCTTTTTTTAGATTTAATGTTTATAAGAAATTATACACCATAATTATAATTTGCGTATCCAGATGAGATGTATGCTTTAAAAATGTGTTAGTACAACATTTTCTCTTTGAGTAGTACTTCATAAAAATTCTTACAAATTCAACAATTTTGAACTGAAGCTTTTAAAATTGAGCTGTAATTCTGCCAAAGCTGAACAAATAAGGCCATGTCATACTTACAATCATTATTAAAATTACGAAAAAAAGGTTTTTATTTTTCTTTGATGAAATCACAGCCGGCAGCCAAACGTTAATAAATTACGTAAAAAATTAATTTTGTTGTAATTCTAAACATTTAGGACCATAAAAACGTTCCGTAGAGCCTTTTATTTAATTTCATAAGAAGCTTCTTGACAGATGTTAGAATTTGAAAAATTGAAAGATTAAGATAAATTGAATACGGGTGGGGTTAGCAGAAATCTTGAATTAGGAACGCCTCTGCGTATCCTTTTCATATAGCAAAGTAACTTTAAAAGCTTATACACACTGATTGGAGACATCACATACTCTTCAGAAGTTACAAAAATCATAAACTGTCTCTAAGTAAATAAAATTTCAGATGGAGATTAGGGGTATTAAAAAAAAGAAGTACGAATCTCAACTTACATTTTTTTTTATATTCCTTTTGGGTTAAAAATGAAACACGTGCAAGGAGACATAAATCGGATAATATTTAGAGATCTCAGATCATAACGCAAAATTATACGTAATATGAACGATGCACTGAAAAAAAAGATTAGTTGGGACAACTAATAAAATTGTTGGGACAACTATTTTAGTTAGTAAATAATGGTACTGCTATTTAGTTAGTAGTGAGAACTATTTTTGTTAGTTGGGGAACGAGTAGTTGCCGTTACTATTTTATTAGGTAGACTAACTATTTCAGTTTGTCAAAACGACTGTCTGTAGGTAGTTGAACTTACTAATATAGTTTGTCATGTCTACTAAAAAATTTGTAGGTATAACTATTTTCTTTTTTTCACAGGGACTAATTAAAATATCTGTCACTATACTATCGAAATCTGAATTAAAAAGATCACAGTGGGCACGCGGGCATCTTTTTTTTTGTGATATCTTAGGGACGCTGATGTCATTTAAGCTGATAAGACGTTCTAAAAAAAATATGTCTCTATGCCCACTGGGATCTTTCTAATTGCAGATGCACTTTGTAGGTTAGGATTTCAAGTAAAACTTAAAACTCGTTGGATTGTTGAATTTCTTATAAATACATTCAAATGCTTCGATATAATCCCCGAAGCCTAAACTTTGCAACACTTCTGACACTTCCATCAATAAATGATGAACGAGACATCAAGTGAGCAACGAGTTATGACGGCCATGTCTAAACGTTCTCCCTCGTTTTACCGCAGGTATGTTGGTACCTTTGTCGCATTCTCAGTCGTACCAACCACGGTAGCAAATAAAACAGTTAAGCCACCTACTTTAATTTGTCAGAAAAATCAATTAGTAGTACAGATGACTAATTTATTAGTAACTCTGACTAGTAAAACGTTACTAATGTAAACTAGTCACGAGTGCGGCTCACTAAAATAAGTATTTTTTGTTCACAATTTTTTTTAAATTATGCATACTTAAGGAGATATGTCGAAGAAAATTGGTTATAAGGAAGCGTTAATGAACTATTCCACTTACCAAAAGATCTTTTCAATGTGCATTTAGATTATGTTTATGTTATGTGAAAACAGAAAAATTCGCGATGAGCGACCTCTCAATATTATCTGATTTATTTCTCCTTCCACGTGGTTCATTTTTAACGCAAAAGGAACGAAGAAATCGAACATGCAAGTTGAGATTCGGACTTCTTTTTTTTTTGAACACCACTAATGGAGATTAACTTAGAAAATAGTATAATTCAAAGTGACGGAAGAATATGAGATAAATTAGAAAAAATATTATGTGAAAACTTGTATGTACCCACTTAACAAATGAATGGTGAAGTGATACATACAAAGTTGAGAACTGAGGGTAACCGGACCTTGATGGGTGATGGGTGCCCTTTTGGTGAGTACACCCATGGCTGGACGTGGTCTGGTGATCCCCACAATTCTGCCGATGGTACCGGCTCCATTACCCGTACGTGAGATTGAGGTTCCGATGCCGTTTGCACCGTTCCTAACGGAAATCTTGTTCTCAGGAGTCGATCCCTGGGCTACTTCAGGAAATGCAAAGTTAGCATCTTCAGACTCCAATTTAATGTCCATTTTCCTCCTCTTCGAATCCTCCTCTCCGACACCGTTCCAGACCTGTTAAGCAATTGATTGGAATCAGTTGAAGGTACCAGGCTTGATTTAACATTTAATAAATAATTCGCGCAAGTACCTACTATATCACCGAGTTCAACTAACGTTGAATCGGCCATCCTCTCAGTCCTACAAATTAACTCTACATATATGTAGAACCTCTTGCGAAATGCAATTACGCACATAGATAAGAACGCGTATGTCGGGAATTACTGATTGCACATTTTTAAAGCATCTATATTAAGCAAACATTTTTCCCAGCCATTAAAAATATTTTTAAAACAAGCATTTAAAGCTGAAAATTTTTTTCTTTGAAATAATCAAATCTAAACTGCAAGTTAAAGTACTCACAGTGGAAGTTTTCTGAATTCGAAGTATTTAAAAGAAAAATTTGAAACTTTTAAAAGTCAGCAATTTTAAGTTCAAATGTTTAATAATGTATAAGTATAAAATAGAAGTCTTTTAATTTGAATAGGCTTAATTATAAAGGCTTTCAAATCAGGCATTAAGGTAAATGTGCCAGTCTTCGTCAATGCATGGGTTGTCGGCAGATGGCGAAAAAAAAAAAAATAAAAAAAAAATAAATAAATGAAATAGTTTTAAAATATTCTTAAACGCTGATGCCGATCACTCGCACATTGAAGTGCCCATAACTGCAGTAGCCAGGTTTCTGACTTGCCGATAACCCATGCATTCTCGCATTTATAACTTCAAACTTCTTATAATATTCATTCTAATGGGATATGTTGCAAGTAATAAGTAAATTTCATTTCTAAAGGTCCGATTTATTCGATGAAACCCATTTCTTAAGTTTTAAATATCTTTACTATACTTTTTCAAGCATTTGGAATCTGAAATTCGCCTTAAGCTTCCGATAACTGGCACACTTACCTTATCTCAAAATGAAACATTCAAAACGGTGAAATATCACATAAAGGTCCTTCAATATTCTTCAATTTAAATTGTAAGCCTCAAATATTGAATAATTTCAAATTATATGCTGCCAAATTTTTTTTAATATTCAAAATTGTATAATTAAATTTGAAACATTTTAGATTAAACAATTACAAATCAAGTGACTTAAAAACTACAATTTTTGAAATTAAGCTGTAAAAACTGAGCAGTTTCAAATTTGAGGCCTTGGAAATAAAACGGGTTTGAAATTAGATCATCAAAACTGCACAATTTTAAATGTTAAAATTTTATAAATTTAACATTTCAAACTCAAAATTTCCAAAATTCGAAAATTTCAAATTAGAATCGTAGAAATTTTCAATCTTTTATTTTTCAGCCGTTTAATTGCCTTTGTTTGTAAAAAAAATTGATCTCCGTATGGAAATAGCCCGTGCGGCCCTGATGCAACAAGGTCGAACACATTTTTTGACTTAACTTCCGAGACTCGAAGAGTTGAGAATCACTGCCGTCGGTTATTTTTCTAAAGTATGAATATATTTTTGTTATCAAACGAAAACATTTCACACATTTGGGTACTTTCAACATAAATAAATAATATATTAATATTCATGCACTTAGTGGTGTTTTTTCACACATAACTGCTTTTTAGGATTTAATTTTTTTTTAATAATAATAATAATAATCCATCATCTTTCATACTCCCGAGAGCATAAATTCGTTTCGTCTAAGCAGCTTCACACTGCACCATCTCTCTCCCTCTAACCAACTTCACTGACGTTAGTTAACGTTGGTTAGAGTGAGAGAGACGATATAGCGTGAAGTTGCTTGAAGGGAACGAATTTACGCTCTCGGGTGTACAGAAATGTTTTCTGATGAACCACATATGTCAACCGCGAAATAATCCTATAAATCGTTCAAATTATTAGACTTTTAAGTCGCTTGATTTATTGATTACTCTACATTTTATAATTTCAATCAATGGCGAAGCCACCTGTTAGGAATCCTTTAGTTCTCGGCTGCGATACCGGTTAGGGGCTGTACTTAAATTACGTAACGGATTTTCGGTCCTCTCTAGATCGCCCCCCTTTAACTCCGAGCTATTACGAAATTTAAGCACAGCCCCTTACGAAACGCATCTGACCAATAGACCATTTTACCTATCGGAAAGTTTACTGCGCATGTGCCATGTACTTTCTGTTGTACCCAGTTGTTGCGATCATTTGTGCTCGTTGAATACAGTGAAAACAATTTTCTTTAATTTTTAATCAATTGTGACAAGTTATCGAACAAAAATTTCAAAGTGAAAATGAATTTTAATGAAAAAGGAAGTAAGAGAGCGTGTATGTGTTGTATGTACGGCTTATGTAAAAGTGATAGTCGTACCAAAGCATACAAGAAACATAACCTCTTCAACTTCATACATTTCCCGAAACCTTGTTTTCAATACAGAAGTGATCGCATTAGGAAAGAAGACTTCAAGAAACATTTTGAAGAATGTAATAATAATTGCTTGAAATGTAAAACCTCTCTTAATTTTGCCTCCTTTAAACTTAACCATGATCCTTCATGAATTTGTGGATCGATATCCCTTCCTTTTTCTATGCATCCCTTTACTCTACAATTACAGTCGAAACTCCATAATTCGAACACCCATAATTCGAATTCCTCCATAATTCGAACATTTTCTCCGGTCCCTTGACGTTCCTATACAGAAAACCAGATGCAGATAATTCGAACACCTCCATAATTCGAACTTTTCAGCCGGTCCCTTGCTGTTCGAATTATGGAGGTTCGACTGTATATTGTTGAATATATATTAAACTATATCACGATAACTTATAATAATAAATAACAGTTACAATAATAATGTTGCATGCGACACGAAGTGTGCATTTTCGTTGTCATTACGTTTTCAATGTATCATCAACTTTATTTATTTGCAATATTTTTGCATATTGTCAATTTTCTAATTTAATCTAATTCATATTTTTGAGTGAAATTCAAAAATGTAAGAATATGCTTCCAAATTATATATTCTTTTGTAACAGATTTGGCGTTTTCCGAAAATTTCGGCCTTGAAACAACACACTATACAATAACTATTTTTTACCATTTTGTTCCCAAAACACCATCAATTTTAACTTAAAACAATTACAATACTCAAATTATGTATTTTACCTTCAATATTTATTGCAATCACAATAATATAATTAAAAGTTAATAATTTGATAATTTTGACCTGCTACAAACCTGTTTACAAGTTCAGCTTTTTTACCACTATTAGGTTGCTTCCGGCAACTTAACCACCATCTCAATTGAGCAAAAGTATGTTTTTCTATTTCACACTTGCCCAATTTCGCACCCGGAACATCATCTTCATTTAATTTCACTCCGACAAAAGGTACAATTGTATACACGTTTACAAAATATGAGCGCAACTTTCATACTACGCGGGGTGCACATGGCAGTCGCACATGCGCAAATAAACTTCCGATAGTTAGGTAAAATGGTCTATAGCGGGTCGCGCTACTACTGCGCACGTCAGGCACCATACCGATGCGGTTATGCAGTGGTGGTCTCACGCCGTACGGTCAGTCTAGGGATGAGTACCGCTCGGTGAGAATCGATTCCACCAGATGCGTCGATTCCGAAGAATCGAAGGCAGGAATCGATTCTTCGATTCCTTTCCAATATTCCTCCATTCCCCCCCCCCCTCAAAAAGCCCTCAAAAAGCCCTCAAAAAGTTTGTTGTAAAAATTAAAAACAAGGCAATAAATATAAATTTCAATTCATGTTTTAATGTTTTTTTCAGAAAATTCATAAACTTTCAATCAACTTTTGTTAAACTTAGAAAGTTTAACTTTATTATTTTCTCTTAACTCTGTGATCGGAATCGATGTCGATTCCGACGAAGAATTGATTCCTGGAATCGATTCCCTAGAACCAAGAATCGATTCTGAAGAATCGAAGCCAAGAATCGATTCTTCGAAGGAATCGGAATCGACTTGGCCATCCCTAGGTCAGTCACGGGTCTATCTCTATCGCCCGCGCTCAGTGTACTTCAGTACCAGTGCAAACGCTGGAAACCACGATCAGAAAAATAATAAATTACAATTTCCCAAGAGGGCTTATCCTTTTCATACATTCTTATCTCTCCAACAGAAAATTCTCAATCAAAATAGGCCAGACACTTTCAAAAGAGAAACCCAACCGAGCGGGTGTGCCCCAAGGCAGTATTCTAGGGCCGGTATTCTATGTTATCTACGTTAACGACATTCCTGAGGTTCCCGAAGTTACAATTGGATTGTACACATACAACACCGCACTATTTACTTCTTCTTGGTCAGTTCCGAAAATCTTAAGATTACTTAACAAAGCTCTTGGAATCATTGAGGCATGGGATAAGCTTTGGAGAATAAAAATTAATGTAGCAAAGTCATAATCAATTCTTTTTTTCAGTCAGAAAGCCTGCTAAAATAGATCCACCAACAATGTTTAATGCACCAATAGAATGAAAAATTCCGTAAAATACCTAGGGGGTAAACTTCATAAACGTCTTAATTGGAAGCAACACATTCAAGAAACTAAAGGGAAAGCTCTCGGGGTTATCTCGCGTTTAAATCCAATTATTAATAGACACTCGAGTCTAAAACCTGAATATGGAATCCTGATTTACAAAATGATTATCCGACCAATCATAACCTATGCCTGCACAATTTGGGGAGGTGCGTCAAAAAGCAATATCAATTGCATTCAGATCATTCAAAAAAAATTCCTCAGACGTGTCACAAAAACCCCTAGATATGCCAATAATTCTGTTTTTCACAGAGAATTTCAATTACCCTACATTTCAGAGTATACCAAAGAAACCGCCACTAAATTCTATGAATCTACATCATTATTACCTCTTGAACATTTTTCCTCTCTTCCCACTCTTCTTCTTTACTTTTCTTTCATAAAATAAACTATCAGACTTTGTGGTTTTTTCCCGCCTGCGGGCTTTTTTCCCACATCTAACAAACGTCATTATAAATTCCAGTCATGTCAAATTTCTCTCAGATTGTGTAATAATGCCCGAATGGGTAACGCACAACAACTTCTTCCAGTCCGATCATTCTTCGGGGAGATCATAAATCGCGAGCGCGCGAATGGCACGGCTTGGCCGCGCCATCCGCCCGCTCCCATGCATTGGATATCATAAGAGGGGCGATGGTTGGGGCCCCCTCATCCCAACCTTTTTTCTTTTTTTGGAAACCACGAGCAGTTTTAAACGGAGAGCTGACGACAAAAATTGCTTGTGACTTGGTATATGTAATTTTTTAGCCTGAAGACTCGATTTGTGATGCCAATGGCAAAACCGGAAGTCTGCAGGGGCGGACAGGAAGCCATATGCAGATGGAGGTTCAGCTCGTGACGTGGTACAATACTGTATATACAGGGTATATACAGGGTGGCGAAAAAATATGGAAACCCTGAGAAATCTCTGTGGTTTGTTAAAAAAAAACTAAGGTTATACCGCAGATAACTTTCAACGAGGAATCCAACGATGGACTTGGATTTGACCTTGAACCTTACGTTCAAGGTCATTTTGAGGTCAGCTTTGTTTTTAAAAATAGGAACCCCTATTTTTGGTACCAGAATCGAAAAGAGCGGGAAATGTTACGTTCAGGTATGTGTTTAGGTCTAGGGTTAACTCTACAGGTTAGGATGACCTCTACAGGTCAATTAAAGGTCAAAGTACGCTGGCATAGGACCTCGTAGGAATCTCGCAAAATTAGTGAAAAAAATTAACCAAGGTCATACCCTCGGTAACTTTCAACAAGGAATCTAACGGTGACCTTAGATTTGACCTTGAACCCCATTTTCAAGGTCATTTTAAGGCCACATTCGTTAGGTTGATTAGGCTCAGATTTTGAATATTGATGTTGAAGTAAAATTTAAAGGTCATTTCAAATGAACTCTTATCACCATAATCCTTCTTTTGGCGTACTTTGACCTTTATTTGACCTGTACAGGTCACGTTAACCCTTAAACTTGATGCTCTCCCGCGGTATTTCTGTTGAGGTGGTTGGCTGCAAATAGCTAACGCTAGCCAAAGCATCCTCAGCAGGCACAGTTGATGTTTCACTGCTTACCGTATGTCGCAGATGTTCTTGCTGGCTAGCTGTTTGATTAGCCAGATTTGTCCCGCATGCTGTGGCCCCCAGCGGTGGCTTCAGGGGCGCCTCGACGATCCTCGGGAAGCGAAAAGCGTTTCAAAACATTCAAAAGACTCTCCATTAAAATTTGTGGGTTTTGGTGTTTCTCTTAGTCACTTTTCTCTTCGTTCTCTGCCTGTCTGGCATGGGAAACCCTGTCAGTAGCAATGCTACAGCCAACATAGTCCCACTAAGAGCAACTACCATCCAACAAAATTTCAATAGCCCCCAGTAGCACCGCGGTAACTCACAACTATGGCCACGTCTCACAACCGTGAGATGGGTGGTCATAGGCAACGACAAAATCACAACGACAGGCCGGTGAAACCCTCGTGTGTCTTGAGGACACGAAGCGACCCAAGGATGACAGCTTACTGCATCCATCTCTTAAGTGCCTTGGCATATTTTTGGCACGCGGGTATGGCTTTAAGGTTACGAACCAGTGATAGTTTCGCACCTCCGAGAGCACCTATCACAAGGACAATTACTTGTACCGAATATTTTGGGTACAGTCGTTGTAGGTCTCTTTTAAGGTCTTGATACCTCTCCTCTTTTTCTTTCTCCTTTGCAGTGATGTTGTATTCGGATGGAACCGAGAATTCGATCACGAATATAGTTCGTTTCGCGAAGTCTTGGGGAACAATTTCAGGCCTCAAGTGCGCAACGGAGACTGCTGCCCGAAAATCGTAGTTCCAGAAAATTTGGCACTTCTCGTTTCGGACAATCGACTCTATCTCCTTTGGAGCGTTCGGCAGGGCAGGGTCGCGGCCAACACCGTAAGAGCGACAAAGATGATAATAAAGCACTCTTAAGGCCGCATTATGTCTATAGATATACGTCATTCCCGCGTGGGTCGGACACCCTGATAGTATGTGTTCTAGGTACTCAGCGTGTGCATGACACGCTCTGCACCTATCACTGGGAACTTCTTGACATAAAATGCGCTCACGGTATGCTAAGGTGGAAATGACACCGTCCTGGCATGCGAAAATAAAACCCTCTGTACCTGAATTAAGCCCTGATGATTTGAGGAAAGCAAAAGTTTGCTCCTTCGACAAGGACTGTGGACTTTGGTTTTTAGAAGTGAAGCATCTAGATGAAGTAATGCACTTTCCTCACTTCTCATGTTAAAATTCAGGCCAAGGGTCTCGGCTGCTTGCTCCGCAGCTTTGTAAAGGAACGCTCCTTCGCCAATCATCTCGTGGTTCCTGACCATCTTTAGGAGAGGATCTCTGCCATTCGCAACGATGTAAGCTGTACTTAGAACAATTCGGTTGTGATTCAGAAGTCCGCGTCCGCCTTGACGGCGTGAAATGTATAATCGCGGAACTGACGAATTGATATGCAAGCTTTTATGCTATGCATGATCTTATGTGTGGTGACATGAAGGGCCTTAAGCTCGTTCATCGTCTACTAAACTACCCCAAACGAGTAGAGTAGAACCGGGACGGCAAGCATGTTAGTCGCAGATACCTTGTTCAACGCCGACAGATTGGAAGACCAAATCTGTCCAAGAAGATTCTTGTATCTGCTTCGGAGAGACTCCTTCACTGATGTTACGTCCTGAATGCGGCATTCAGGCACGCCCAGGTATGTATAGGTCTCTCCAGTATTAATATGTCTGATAACACTTATATCCACAAGCTCAGGGTCCTTGGGAACGCCAGTAATCTTTCCGTTCTTCAGATTAATTTTGGCACATTTCTCCAAACCAAAGTCCATCTCAATCTCTCCTGTGTAGTTCTTGACCATACTTATAGCAGTTTGAAGTTTGCTTTTACCAAAGGCGTAGATCTTCAGGTCATCCATATAACATACATGAGTGACCTTATGCTCGCGCTGATTAGTGTCGCCACAGAGGTATCCAGGAGAATTTCGTAGTGCGAGAGATAGAGGCAGAAGTGTGATGCAAAAAAGCAAAGGGCTGATGGTATCACATTGAAAGACGCCCCTTTGGAAGGTGACGTTGTTCGTTGTCACACGATAATTTCTAGATGAGATAGTAAATCTAGTTTTCCGAAGAGGCCTCAATCTCTCCATGCATCTCACTATGTGTGGGTGTACCTTCAAGCTTTCCAACAGACAGATGATAAGTCTACGAGAAGTTGGATCGAAAGCTTTCCGGTAGTCAACCCAGGCCATTGATAGGACGCGCTGATGGGCTGCAGCGTCTTTACAGACACACCTGTCAATTAGCAGGTTCTCTCGACAGCCTGCTACTCCTTTTTTCGAGCCACGTTGTTCGTACATCTCTCGCCATACAGGCTCAATTCGTCGAACAATCCTGTTGTTAAGGACAGCTATAAAGATCTTATACAGTGTGTTCAAACAAGTTATTGGCCTGTAATTCTCTGGGTTGGACAAGTTGCCTTTTTTCGGCAGGAGTATAGTGCGTCCTAACACCAGCCACTGCGGAATGGGCGTCTTCGACTTTAAATATGAGGTGAATATGCGGACCAAATGTTGGTGTGTAAAAGTAAACTTCTTCCACCAGAAGTTCTTGATACAATCTGCTCCAACAGGGGAAAAGTTCTTCGTGCCTCTAAGTGCTTTTCTCACTACTTCGGCAGTGATTGTTGGACATTCCTGTTCAGATTCTATGAGGTTCTCGCAAAACTCCTTGAAGCGGATGATATTGTCAGTATCTTCTTTCACCTCTAGTGTTTTCGGGATCTTGTATACCTCTCTCCAAAAAGTCTCTACGTCCTTGGGCTTGGGTAGATTTTTTACAGAAACAGGGAGATCGCTGAAGAGGAGCGATGGGTCAGCGAGAAATTGTTGATTCTCCGGATCCATCTCTCCCTCTTCTGTATTCTCTTCCTTGCGTCAGATTACAGCCGTATTTTGTCAACAATATGCTGCTTGATTGTCAGCAGTTTTGACTTGTTTAGTGTGTGATTGAAGATCCTTAGTTCTTGGGCAAACTTTCAAACTTTCGAACGGTCTACCAGATGTTATGTAGTCAATCACACATTGAACACGGGACGCATTCTGTCTTGCCCATCCAATCTTCTTGTTCAGTTGATACAAGCGTCTTTTGGTCTTTTGATCCATCGTCGCTTTTAGCCTTCGATTTGAATCAGCTAAAGCTGTCGCAGCACCATGAACTGAACAATTGATGGTCCAGAGGTCGGACTCTTGCGGGATATCTCCACGAAGGGAGGCATCCATTTTAGGCAGATCTTGGGGCTTAGGAGGAACTTGCATGTTAATGTTCCTCCTTGTCCTGAAATCGCGATCATCTCTCAGAAGGTGCCTGCTTTCCGCGGTTGGTCTTAATGTCGCTTCCTCATCTGCGTCTGCAGCTTGATCAAGCAGCGGTTGGGGAAGCGCTCCGCGTACATATCCATTTTTCCGGAGGTAGTCGGCTTGATTTCGCAAAGACTGATGCGAAACGTGCTGAAGCTCTGGGTGTTTCTGGCACCACAGAGTGTGCATACGCGCCATAAAGCCTCGGTGAACAGGGATAATGCTGACACCGTAGCAGTCTAGCAAATCATCCTTGAGTTGATCCGTCCACTCAATGTGGGCGTTTCGCCGGTTCATCGTCGTATTTCCATCTAAATTATTTTCAGCACCCCAAACTCTAGGATGATCAGCATTGTTTGCCGACCGAAGCAGATACAAACGTCTCATCCGGCCGATTTGGTCTTCTGAACTGTCGGCGAGGAACAAAATATCTGCAACGACCATGCTTGCCGTCCCGGTAGTACTCTATTCATTTGGAGTGGTTCCATGGCCGGAGGACGAGCTCAGATCCCTTGATATCGGTACGCGAAAGGTTGTGCACATGAACAAAAGCATGCCCCTTTAAGTCTTCTGTTCCGCGACTTTACATCTCACGCCACCTAGGTGGTCGCGGAATACTGAATCTTGAATGTCTTCACAACAGGATTATTCTGGGCACAGCACATATAGTCGCAAATGGACAAGACCCTCTTCTTAAATGGTCAGGAAACACGAAGAAGTGGGAAAAGGAGCGTTTCTGTACAAAGCAGCGGAGGAGGCTGCTGAAACACTCGGCCTTGACTTCAATATCAGGGGTGAGTAAAATGCATCAAATCTTATCCATCTTGTATACAGTCCTGAAGGCCTGGATTAAGAAAGCACAGGAGAAAAACTTCTGCGAACAGCTCCTCGACAAGAGGATGCACGGCATCTTCCACAGAAATGTGGAAAATCAGTCGATGTCGTATGAGCTAACGTATGCTTTCCTTAAATCATTCGGATTGAAGTCGGTCACAGAGGGTTTCATTTTGGCATGTTAAGACGGTGTCATTTCCACTCTAGCATACCTTCGCCACATTTTGAGCCAAGATATTCCCGATGATAGCTGCAGAGCGTGTCATGCACACCCCGAGCATCTAGGCCACATACGATCTAGTTGTCCAACTCATGCGGGAACGACCTACATCCAAACGCACAATGCGGCACTAGGAGTGCTTTATTACCATCCCTGTCACTCTTACGACTTCAGCCCAAATACCGCTCCGCTAAACGCTCCTTGGGGAATAGAGTCAATTGTCGAAAATGAGAAGTGCCGCATATACTGGAACTTCATATTCTCGACAATTGTTTCTGTTGCGCATTGGAGGCCTGACATAGTTCTCCTTGACTTCGAGAAACGAACCATGTTCGTTATCGAATTTTCGGCACCAGCTGACAAAAACGTCATAGCCAAGGAAAAAGAAAAGAAAGAGAGGTATAAATATCTTATAAGGGAGTTGCGACGGTTATACCCGGAATATTCTGTTAAGCTAATCGTCTTATTCATCGGCGCTCTTGGAGGTGCCAAAGTTTTACTGGTTAATAGCCTGAAAAGCATCCCTGTGTGTCAACAAAATGCTGAGACACTTGCGGGGAAATGCAGAAGGCGGTCGTCCTTGGATCGTTCCGTGTCCTCAGTGTGCACGAGACTTTTGCCGGATCATCGTATTGAATTCGTCGCAGACTGTTACAACGTCTCACGACAAGACTTTTGCTTATCTGAAAAATTGCACCCGCCCCAGCGAAATCGCGGTAAAATTTCAGCTGTAACCCGTCTCACGACCGTGAGATAGGTGGTTACAGTCTGCGACGAATTCAATACGAGGATCCGGCAAAAATCTCGTGCACCCTGAGGACACGGAACGATCCAAGGACGACCGCCTTCTGCATTTTCCCCGCAAGTGTCTCAGCATTTTGTTGACAGGATGCTTTTCAGGCTATTAACCAGTGAAACTTTGGCACCTCCAAGAGTGCCGATGATCAAGATGATTAGCTTAACAAAATATTCCGGGTACAACCGTCGCAACTCCCTTATAAGATCTTTATACCTCTCCCTCTTTTCCTTCTCCTTGGCTGTGACGTTTTTGTCAGCTGGTGTCGAAAATTCGATAACGAACATGGTTCGTTTCTCGAAGTCAAGGAGAACTATGTCCGGCCTCGAGTGCGCAACAGAAACAATTGTCCAGAATATGAAGTTCCAGTATATGCCGAGCTTCTCATTTTCGACAATTGACTCTATTTATCTAGGAGCGTTTAGCGGAGAGGTATTTGGGCTAATGCCGTAAGAGTTACAGAGATGGTAATAAAGCACTCTTAGTGTCGCATTGTGCCTTTGGATGTAGGTCGTTCCCGCATGAGTTGGACAACTAGATAGTATGTGTCCTAGATGCTCAGGGGTGTGCATGAATTGCTCTGCAGCTATCATCGGGAATGTCTTGGCTCAAAATGTGGCGACGGTATGCTAGAGTGGAAATGACACCGTTTTGACATATATATATATATATGCATGTTTTCAAAAAATTACTTTCTTGTTTAAATACGTGTGAGGTGTCGTTTTTCACAACTTTTGTTAACAATCGAATGCTAAGAGCCGAGTATTGCACGCTGCTCCATTGAATCCACCCCAGGACTTGAAGGCAATACGCCAAGATTACGCGAAATCGAGTCCTTTTAGTACCGTTCACAGGAGCTGAGAACGGACCCGAAATGTGCTTCCAACTTATGATAAAGCGAAGTGGTTGGCTTTTCGTACGCGCCAGAAATGTATTATCTCTAGGAAGACGAACAGGCTTTGGGGCTTTAGATTTCATAAAGCCTCTGTTGGTGAAGAGGTTCGCCTGGTCCGATATGGACATGAGAAGACCCGACCCTGATGAGGTCAAAGGCAGGCCTCTCCAGGGAGCAGAAATGTCCAGATTTTTACTAACGAGACAGATGTGGTGTTTCCACCACTACCACTCCTCACTCAGCACGAAAAACTTCTGTCTCACTCTTACAGCTGAGTGAGGACTTGTGAGCCTTGTCTTGGACTTGTCTTAGAGGCTTGAGTTTCCACTGCCAGATGCACAAATGCCTACCATTGAATGGAAATCCCGTACTCTACGACATGAAAACAAAATATTCGGAAACTACAACTTTTCACGATTTTTAGCAATTGTAATTTTTTTTCGAAAGTTAAAAATTCCCCCTACAATCATCCGACGAGAGGTTAAATTTATTCGTCCTTCCCATGCGGTCGGTTCAGTGAAGCAAAGATGCACATTTGCGAAGAAAACTCAAGCGTTCAAGGCGAGCCCAAGGCGAGGCCTCGGATTTCAAGGCCTTGAAATTCGGCTTTTTTTCTTGAATTTTGAAATTGAATTGGCTCGAAATGCGAGGTCTTAAGTTATCTTGTCTTGCTTTTGTCGACCTCCGCCTTTCCTATTTCGCGTCTTAAACGGCATCACTGATCAACATTAATTAAGCCATTTCCCTTTCGGGGTAGGCGTGACTCGCTCGGTTGAAAAATAGTAGTGTGTAGGTGGGTATATAGGTATAAGGTAGATAGGTATATAGGTGTTAGGTATAGATAAACAGATTCCGAATATTTAATTTCCATATCGCTAATTGGAAAAAAATGTATTCATTATTTTGTCCGACTTACAGACAAAAGTCTCTGCCGCGAAGGGCAATGTAAGCCACGATCTTAGAGTACGAGATTTTCATTGAATGGTAGTCTTGTCTTGTCTTGATGCTTAACATTTCTCGCTCGACGGCATCACTACCATATTTCCAGCGGCAAGGGTCTCTCCATTCGTCACTCATCTACCTTGGAGCAAGTGGAGTGGACCCATTTTTTAACACTTTAACATAAGTTTTCTTGACTCTTGAAGGGCTTTCGGAATGGAGAGACTCGGAGAAAAAATTCGGTAAGGAGAATTTGAATACAGAACTTTCAAGTTAGAGGGCACGAAAGAAAACCACTTCTGTTACTATCAAACTGGGAGCCTCTTTGGTCGGTTCTCAACTCCTGTGACCCGTCCTGAAAGGAATCCATTTCACTGGTCGATAACGCATTACTTTCCAATCCTGGGGAAATTCCAAGAATTTTTGTCGAAACTGCTCAAACCACAGATGTGAGTTTTCCACTCTCCACTCTCCACTTATCGTTTTACTTTTCGAGAGTAACCGCCAACCGAGCTCTCTCGAGTGAGCAACGAGTAGCGTTGGTGGAAGTGCCCCATCTGAAGTTTTACTAAATTTCTCCTTGCTGGACAGGTCTGCTTTAATAGGGTTGTTTCGTAATTTTAGATAAAATAATTTTTTAATACATAATTTTAATCTAAACGCAAGGTGCGTTCTAAATTTTTTTTCTGTTGAGTCATTCAACAGAAAAAAATTATTGAAAATTTAAGGCGGGAAAACACTTATTCAAGTTGGTGTCACGTGACTCA
Organism: Andricus curvator; assembly: GCA_932195095.1. Lineage (NCBI taxonomy): Eukaryota > Metazoa > Arthropoda > Insecta > Hymenoptera > Cynipidae > Andricus > Andricus curvator. The sequence goes on from CAKNYM010049937.1 coordinate 119,356, forward strand.
GAGGTTCTCATAATTATCAATGTGACGATGTGGCTTTGACGGACACTAACGAAACTTATGATAAAGAGGTTAGGCCACCTAACCGTTTTGTTTTCAATCCTCGTATTTTTGCACTTACGAAGTCACAATTACTCTTAAAATACTCCGATACCATAAATATATCTATTTTCGGTAGATTTCCGCTATTGGCTTTTACGAAACCCTCCTTCGACATTTTTTAAACCATATTTTGCGACTTCTATTTTCGAACTGCAGATAACCAAAACAAAACATCGGCACAGAACGAGAGACTTGAGAATCACTGACATATAAGCTGTGATTGGTGGAAAATCCGACCCCTTTGACATCAGAGTGGCCCTCCAATCGACATCGTGATAAAAAATTCATATTTCAACATAAAATTAAAAATAGTAAGCAATACGTACAGAATATTTTACGCGCGTTTTTAAAATTAGAATTTTATAAACTATAAGCTCCATTCATTGGAAAAGTAATATCTGACTTTGGAAACAACCCTATTGTTAACCGTCCTGGCGTGGAATCGAAGGACCAACTATTGTACTTCTGGTGATTTTCAGCCCTCGCACTGGTAGTGAAGTACACTGACTGCAAACACCGGAGATAATCCGGTGTCTGACCATAACAGATTGAGACCACTGCTTCGCCCGAGTGATGTATGCCGTGCGCAGCAGTTGGAATAAATCGAGCGACTGAAAGAATATGTAATCATTAAATTAATTATTTTATTCGGCGGTTTCTCTCGATCAACAAATGAGACAAGTAGGAAATAAATAAAAATTAAGTTGAAGCATAACAATAGTCATAAAAAGCTCGTAAAATGTCTTTAAGGTCATGTAATACTTATCTGATCCCTACTTTACTGACATTTTTCGCAACAACTTATGTCCACACGAATTGAAATATCAAGTTGAAAGTTTGGGAAGTGTATTGAAAGGCACTCAGGAAATTTATAAAAATGTAGGACCATACAAACGTTTCTCACTGCCTTTTATATAATTTCCCATATTTTCGACTCAACATCTAAATTTGTGTGGACTTGAGTTGTTGCAAAAAATGTCGGTAAGGTTGAAATCGGGTAAGATAAAATTACCTTAATTATGTCCTTATAATCTTTATTACACGTCTACGAGGTACGAATTTAAACAGAAATCATAGAGACATCCCAAGTAGGCCTAGATCACACATTTTTATTTAAAAATAGGCTAATGTAAGTAAATCTATACCGACCACATGGACTCTATTTCTGCAGACGCGTATCTATGTTAAAACTCATTAAAAAATAAAAAACACATCAAAAGTTTTCAATTTTTGGTTCAAATTAATGTATCCTCAAACTAATAAAATTATTTTTGCGATATGATGACATCAGACTACAAAAAAATTTTGAAGTCGATGATATTGTATAAAGCTGTACCTTGACCAAGAGTGCAATTCGAAAAGATTGAAATTATTAGCTTTTCAATTTTGAAATGTTTTAATTTTTAATTGTTCCAACCTTAAAAACTGGTTTTACAGTTTTTTATTTTGAAAATGAACGATTAGAATGATTAAGACATTTGAGTGTTACGTATTCTAAACTGAATGATTTCATAGTTGAAAATGTTGTAAAATTGAACTTTTCAAACTCAAAAAACTTTCAAATCGAACTCATTAGAAATCCCATAATTTCATGTGATAGCAAGTGCGCGACATGTGAAGAGATTGGAAAGATTTTTGTACTAAAACTATATGAAGCCACACAATGGTTTTATTCTTTCTACTAAAATTTTGTTAATTCTCGGTCAAAAAATAAATTCACTGTAATTTGCCGGTCACTTTCCACTTTCATGGTCCATCGGGCACCTTGAATATTGTAAAGCATATAATCACAAAATTTGTTCAATTTGATGTGCACAATTAGTTTTGAATAAACAATTAAGTTCCAATTAAAAATTTATATGGTCAATATTTTAGACACTAACATTTCTTCAAACTTCGAACGTTATTCAGAGAGATTTTCAGAATGTAAAGAAAGAACTTTATATAGTTTAGAGAATACAATTGCTTAAAAATAGCGAAGTGCGAATTTTGTTTGGCAAACAATTCCATGTCAAATCATTTGAAGAATTTCATTATTGTTAGTAGTTTTGATGAAAATTCTAATATCCGTTCTCTTGGGTGTTGAATGAATAATCCTGAAGTGATTTTTGAAAAATTCAAAAAACTTAGTAGATATTCACATTCAAAATTTTGGTCCTTGTTTTAACTTTCATGACTTCGGTGATTTGTATGGTATTAAGATGAATTTTTGTTAAATATTCATAATAAGACGTAGTTTTAAAGAATTATTTGTAGAAAAAAATCAGAAACTTTTTAGATTAAAAAAAAATTTTTAACTGAATTTTCGAAAAAAATTCATTTGTTATATTCTTTATATTTTTTCTAGATAGCTTATAATGTGGTCTAAAAGCTTTGTAAATATAAAAATGTAATATAAATTTGTTTTTAAAAAATAAAAAATAAATCATCTTAATATCAATAAAATCACCAAATTTATGAAAGTTAAAAAAAGAGCCAAAATTTTCAATTTTGAATATCTCCTAAGTTTCTTGAATTTTTCAAAAACTATTTTAGGGGTTTTCTTTTAACTCCCAAGAGAACGGATACTGGAATTTTCATAAAAATTACTAACAATAGATGAAATTCTTCAGATCATTTTACATAGAATTGATCTTGGGAGAATGGCTCATTTTGTGAGCTTGTCAACAAAAATGAATACGTATTTTTTCTCTTTTGATCTAACAATATTAAATGGTGTCACGTATCCCCTCTATTTGTCCACAGGAATAACATGGGGAAACCCCCCATTTGTAAAAAGATGAAACTGGAAGAAGTCATTTTCAATAAAAAACAATTTTCACTTGTTTAAACAATTTTTTTCAAAAAATAAACTACACATTCTCGGATTAACTTGAACTATTTAATTTAAATCGAAAATAAAGAAGAACGATTACCTAATTCGTTTATGCCATTCAGAAAACGTGAAAATTATGTCCGTTTTGTCGAAAAAAGAGTTTAATATAAATGTGACCGTCCGCGAAGAAAAGGACCCAACGCGCGGTAGTTTCATTTTAAAAGAGGGGTGATTGAAGAGGCAATCCAACGCAGGAACTTCATAAGAGGTCCTCACTATGCAGTTTAATGACAATTCGAACTTTTCAGATATAGGGATAATATTTTTTATTATGGAAGGGCAAATAAAAAACTATCGATAAATTGGTGAAAAAATTGCAAAAACTACATTTTTGTACCTTATTCCAGTCACTAGTTACATTTCTAGAATGAAAAAATATTTGAACAATTACAGTTAAAGTGAATCGATCGTTTTGATTTTTTATTTAAACCAATAAGTTATTGTTAAAAAATGTGCAAAAAGCTATATTTTTCTGCCTTCTTCCAGTCAAAAGTTACATTTAAACAACAGAACACTGTTTAAACAATTAATAATTAATAAATACATAAAAACTTTTTAATGTAATCATTGAAAATAATCTGTGGAAATAAAACTACACAAAGTAATATTTACAACCAATATACCGCAAAATATTGTATCCGCATTTAGAGGGTGGTTTTGGGGGCATGCTGGAAGGGGATGGATGAGTCAAAATAAAAAATTAATCCATACGTCACATTCCGAAAAGTGATCTTAAGAGGTCCCTGTATTTTGCACTCGTTTTATTGAAAATTACGGCTTCCAGTTGGCGGCACACTTTAATATTGTCTAATCGAAAAAAGAAAAAATTATTTTCTTGGGAAACTCATAAAATGAGCCATTCCCCCAAACAAAAGTAGAACTTTGCTTTTTTTGAACCACCTTCATGACCATATTTAAACTTTTTAACTGGATTGAAAAACAGATATAGCAAGGGTACTATAATAATTAAAAAACTTAAAATAATTAAACTGAGAAATATAGTTAATATCGTTGAAAATAAAGACATTCATAGCGAATCTGTTATATTTTATTATCATACTCTTTGGCCTCATTGGCCTGGTTTTAAAGACCATAATCCTTTCGCTAATGATATGCAGTCATGAAGACAATGTTTTTGCAAACATCCGGGCATTAACCATTTTTTGGAGGAGAATAATGACTGTGCAGCAGGTCTTTTAACAATGTCGACTTGGAAAGTAAGAAATGCATTCCTATTTTCTTTTAAGATAACAAAAGACGCATTATCGTCTGTAAGCAGAGAATGAGATTCGTTGAGCGCCACTGTAATATTTACGATAAGGAGAATACATAACGCCATTTCGCAGAGATAATCGTTGATAAAGAGAAAGACTCCTCCTTGGAATTGTATTACCAATCGTATAACCGATAACCTGCAAGCATTTTTAACATAAACAATCTTCTTTTTAGCTAAGATCATTTTGATGTTTCGTTTTCAAACCATTTGACACGTTTTAGATTGAACAATTAAAAATTAAGAGGCTTGAAAACTAACATTTCCAAATTCAAGCTTTCAAAAATTTGGAAAATTGCATAATTTTAAATGTGAGGTATTTTTAACACAAAATCTATTTAGAATTAGGCATTCAAAACTGCATAACTTTACATTTGAATTCGGTTCAGGCATCTGTTACTTTTGAATTATTTCAAGTTGAGAGTTACATTTTTTTGATCAAACGCTTCATTGAGGGTTCCCAATGCGAATTCGAAATTCGCTAGAAACAAATGTGACGGGTCCCAGAGAAACTTTTCGGAAAATGTGCCAAAACCCACGTTTGCGTGGACTGAACCTTTTGAACCTTGAACCTTGGAACCTGTTGATTTTCTGCAACAATCGAGGAAAAAGTGTTGCACAGACCGTAACTTGTGAAGAGGAGTATTTTATAATAAGAGAGAATAATCTGTTGCTACCCG
>CAKNYM010049937.1:124292-134803 GCA_932195095.1 Andricus curvator
ATTGTATCCTATCTATTATACTTTTTATAAATAAATTACCTGCTACACTTGGAACTTATAGCGGTGACAAGTTGGCCCCCAAATAAAAAAAATTTCCAAATTTTATATCATGAATCTTTTGGAGGTCGTTATAGAGGATTTGGTAGCCAATTCCCATCGTTTGGTCGTTATTCCTTTCCCTTTTTTGAAGAAAACGAAATTCGGGGGGGGGGGGGGGGTTAACTCAACGTGTACCAAAAGGGCAAAATTTCTCACTTTTTCTTTGTGGGGCTGTTTGGTGTTCGTATGGTAGCGAATGGAAGTCAACTCTTGACTTTAGAAATTTGATAGTTTTTTAAATAAACGAAGAATAAACCGTCAAGGTCCAACTCAAAATAATTACAGTACCCAAAAAATCAACTTTTCTTCTTCAAATCATTGGTTGGTCGCACTGTAATGTTTAGATTGTTTAGTAATCATGTCTCGACATCAGAGAGCAGAACAATGGAAAATATTCCTAGGAGAAGAAGATCAATTGATCAGCTAGAGTTTGCTGTACATGTAGTAAATAGGTTCATATGTAAATCTTATGATGATGATTGTCCTCTTCGTATGAGAAAGCTAGACAATGATGCTCCTTGGTGGAATTATAGATTTCAGGTCTTGAAAAAAGAAACTAGGAGGCTATTTAATAGAGCCAGGAAAACTGGAAACAGGGATCTGTATTATCGGCAAAAAGGAACTCATGGAGGGGGCCAACAGGTGACATGACAGAAACGACTAGCGAAATCCTCGAACACCTCATGCAAGTGCACTTCCCTGGTTGCGAACCTGGGTGTCTGTCGGGAGGGAGGGGCTGTTAGGCCAAACCCCTCTAACAGCCCAGAACATAGGGCCAAAGGGGATGACTAGAGGATAACAAGCCGGATAGTAGCACACACAAAAATTAGATGGGTCGTCCAGCGTTTCGACCCATTCAAGGCCGCTGGAGAAGACGGTATATTTCCGCAACTGAAAAGGAAGTGAAAGGTCAAAGCGTCAAGGGTCACAGCGATCTTTATAATAAAGTCGGGAAGAGACTCCAACTATGAGGCCAAATCATTCAGACCAATTAGCCTAAATTCTTTCATGTTCAAGAAAAAAAGTTAGTCGATTTTCATATGAAGGTGAAAATCCTGCCGGATAAACCCCTACACAGTAATCAGTTTGCCTCACAGAAAGGCAAATCTACCATTGATACACTTCATGTATCTACCTCCCGCATTTAAAAAGCAGGACGAACAGAGGATGTAGCGATAGCAGCGTTTCTGGACATAGAGGGGCCTTCAGTAACACCACTACGGAATCTATATTTAATTCTGCTGTGGACAATGGTGGCTTTCAACGTGACAGCGAATGTAAAAAGGGGTTGTCCGCACGGAGGAGTTTTATCCTCCACCCTGTGGGCATTCGTCATTGATGATTTGATTCGTAGTTTAAATGAATCAGGTTTTTATACACAAGGGTATGTTGATGACCTTTTTATACTGGCAACAGGAAAACATGAGGGAAGTTTAGTCGAACTCATGCTAAATGCTCTCCACATTGTTGAAGATTGATGCAACGACCGTGGCCTATCTATTAACCCAGATAGAACTGAATTGCTGATATTTATGAGACGCAGAAAACTACTTGAGATCGTGAACCCTAATTTCTATGGTAGTAAAAAAGGCCAAAGCAGCCTTTTGGGCTTGCATAGGCACAAATGAGAAAACCTGGTGAATCAAACCCAAGGTAGTTTACTGGTTATATACGGTAGGCATTAGACCAATTATAACGTATGCCTCGTTGATCTGAGTGCCAAGAACCATTTTGCAGAGTCCAGGAAAACAGCTGGAGAGCGTACAAAGGGTCTTTTGTCTGGCAATTACTGGATCAATGAGAACAAACCTAACAGAGGCATTGAAGTCCATCTCAGGTATGCCGCAGCAGCACCTTCTAATCAGGCAGAAGGCTGCGGCGGAGGTATACAGACTTTCCCTAAGGGAGGGTCATAAGAAATACCGCTTTCCTTGATCTGCATGATTTAATAAAGAGCGTATTGTCGGGGGATGAAATCCTTTGCATGCACTCGACTCTGATAACTTGCTGAAAGAATACTCGTTCATGAAGCCCTTTAAGGTGATCTTCCCGAAAAGGGAAGATTGGCATGATGAACAGAGAAGCAATTTATTCACAATGGGATAACTCGTCTGGTGAACAGATGATTCTAAAGACTCCCTTGGCTCTGGAGCTGGAGTACTTGGGATGAAACCTAGTGCGGAGATAACAATCGCACTGGGCAAATATGGGCCCAAATTTTGTTTTCTTCAAAAAAGGGGGAAGGAATAACGACCAAACTATGAGAGTTGACACAAACCCTCTCCAACGGTTACCAAACGTTTCATGATACAAAATTAGGAAATTGGGGGGGGGGGGCAGCTTAACATCGCTGGAACCTATTGCAGATAGAAGGTTCTTTTTTTCAGTGCTTCGCAGACTTTTCTTTACTTTTTTTGGCAAACACTACTTTTGATCTAGGATGGAATGGGACCCGTCAATCCACGCAAACGTGATTTTTGCACCTATTCCACAAAACTTCTCCGCGATCCGTCACATTTGTTTGTAGCTTTGAAATTTGCATAATCACCCCTCAATGAAGCGTTTTATCAACAACAAAAAATTGAATTCTAAACTCAAAACCATTTTTCACATATTTTTCATACGTAATACCTGGACTACAATTTCAATTGACATTTATAGCTGCTTCTAACTATCGTGATCAACATTAGTAATTATAATTACTTATTAGGCCACTACACGTCAGGAGTATCAGAATCTGCAACTGTTCGTTCGATTTTAATGAAACTTGGTGAAATCATAGTGCTATACAAGAGACATTTTGGGCCTAAAGGATTTTTTTTTAATTCTCAAATTTGTGGGATTTACGTCATACTGAATTTTCTGGCCTGGACATTTTTGAATTATCGACATTTCTGGAATCGATCATTGAATTTTGTTGAAATTTGGATGTATTAAGGATGAAATTATACATTTTTATACTAAACAATTTTAAATACAAATTTTTGAAACTTTGCTTGAAAAAAAGTCCAAACAAATTTTGGATTCAATTTTTCGTGAAATACTCCCCTTTTCATTTTTGTTAAATTAGGGTATGAACATTCCTTGTGAAATCACCTTTTATTTTTAAAAAATTGCTGGAGACTCTTCTGGATCCCGCGATAACGTTATTTTAGTGAGAGCACTCGCTGCGCTGCCGCTGTAGGTGTCGCTATTCACAAACGACAAGCTGCAAATTTTATTTTATCTTCTTGGAAAATTTGTTTTCCTTGCTCAACGTGGCTTGGGTTTAATACTTAGGGGTGCGTGATCTGAACAAAATTATTGAATTGCAAAGATAATTGTTATAAACAAGTTCTATTAATAAACACTGAACATTATAGATTGCTTATTTGTAAGGGATATTTTGGCATTAATATTGCTTACTTTTATCGACAAAGTGATACTTGATCATAAAAATATGTCTCCCGATATTATTTTTTAATTTTAGAAACAAATTCTCATTACGAACATTTGAAGTCAACAAAAAATAATGTTATTTCTTAATTGTTCTTAATTTATGTTGCCAGTGAGATTTATAAGAATTTAGTAAGGAAAGTTTGTCATTTAGTATTATATGTTAATTTTATCAACAAATTGTATCAACAATTGTCAGCCAGTATTAGTAGTGGCATGATTTTATGCCTGTAAATGTCTACCTAATCATTTGTGCATATAGCTAGTTTCTAAATTTAATGAATAATATCGAATAATATATTTTCAACACCCAACTTTACTGGCAATATAATTTCGCGACAATTAGGAGATAAAATTTGTGTTATTCTTCCAATGTACACACTGGAAATTTGTTTCTAAAATTAATAAATAATATCGGGAGACATACTAGTTGTGATCAAGTGTCACTTTGTCGATAAAAGTAAGTAATATTAATGCCGAAATTTCCAAATACTTTACAAATGAGCAATCTATAGTATTCAGTTTTTGTTAATAGAACTTGTTTATAAGAATTATTAGTAGCAGTCAACAATTTTTTTCATTTCACGCACCCCCAAGTATTAAACCCAAGCAACGCTGAGCATGGACAAAATTTTTCCAATAAGATAAAAAAAAAATGTGCAGCTTCTATCGTTTGTGAGTGGCGGCACTGGCAGCACAGCGCTGCGAATGGTCTCATTAAAATGACGATATCTCTGAAACCAGAAGAGTCCCCATCATTTTCTTTTAATGAAAGATGATTTCATAAGGAATCTTCATATCCTAATTTTACAAAAATTAAGAGGGGCGTATTTCACGAAAAATTAAACCAAAAATTGGTTTGAACTTTTTTCAGACAAAATTTTAACAATATTTATTTAAAATTTTACAGTTTAAAAATGTATAATTTCATCTCTAATACCTTCAAATTTCAAAAAAATTCGATTCTCGCTTCCAGAAATGTCGATAATTAAAAAAAATCCAACCCGAAAATTTAATATGGAGTAACTCACAAAATTAAAAAATTTTTAAAAAATCCTTTGTGGGCAAAATGCACTCTGATTTTACCAAGTTTCTTTTCTGATATTCCTGACGTGTACTGAACCTATTGCAAAAAACGATTATTAAAAATTGCTAAAAAATCCCTAAAGCTAAAGAAATCGTACGACGCGTTCGGTTCATCTATAAAAACGTCGGAAAAACGTACGCAAAGTTACGTCCGTATTTCTTCCGCGGTAAAAGTGGTCGAGCACGACTATTATTTTCGAAATAAAAATCACGCGTTTGCTTTGCCTTACAATTACACAGTACTTCCCTCGAAAAATAAATCCAGTCGACCACGCAATTCCAAATTGGATGAATGGGACGTTCCGTACAATGCGACTTGCGTCGCATTTATATCTGACTGTGCGCCCTACTTACTTGGTAGAAACTGTGCAAGAAACTTTGTATAACTTGTTCGTTCGTATTTGCCATGAGTAAAAAACGCAATTCCATTTTTAATAGAGATTATTTAAATAACCAATTTTTTATTGAAAAATAAGAAAGAGCACACTCACTTTATCAAAGTGATGAATTTTGATTTTGGAAAATTTGATTCTACATTAGAGTTCTTCGTACAAACCGTTTTTCTCGATTACCTTAGTTTGACATAATTTGTTCTTAGGTAAGTTTTTCCTTAGCACGGCAGTTTTTTTGTCGTTCAAAATTTGACGCATTTTAAATTGTGAACCCTGTAAATCGAATTCGATATAATAAAAAAAAAGTTCAAAATGAAATAATTTTAAATGAGAAAGATTCCAAATTAAACAATTTAAATTGCTTAGCGTTAAAAACTAAACGATTTCAAACATCGTTTAAAACTGGAGACTTTTTAAAGTAGAATTATAAAATTAAAGCTTTTTTGAACTGAGCCCATTTAAAGTTGAGTTATTTTAATTTAGATTGTTTAGAATTATTATATTTCAAATTGTGTCTTATACTTTTCAAAATCAACCATTTCTATATTAACCCCAAAATTAAATCTTACGAAATGAAAAAAAGTGTAATTGAAACGTTTCGTTCTACATTGACAATTCTGAACTGTGAAATTCCAAGCATTAACAATTTAAACTGTTTATGACTTCAATTTGAAATATCCAACTGCCACCCTGAATTAAGAGCAGTACATTTCTTAAAAAATGAATACAATTAGTTTATTTTTACTCTCTATTTTAATGTAAAAAGAATAGGCTAAAGTCACTAATCATCCAGGACGTTCTTATCTTATTATTAATTTCGAAGATTAAATTCTTCCTATTTTCACTATTTTGGCTTTAACACTAACTTTTTTCGTTTCTGAGACATAAGGCCGTCGGAACCAGGACCCAACCTGAAAATTGAATTGCCTCATTTTACTCGATAAATACTAGAATTACACCCTTTTATTTAGATAACTAGGGCCTACTCCTGTTTGTAATCACATTTGTATTATACTCGGGTTAGAATCCCCCCCCAAAAAAACAACGTATTACACTAAAACTATTGAAATTAGCTAATTTTTCACTCCGAATACAGATCTGATTCAAAACAGGAATAGGCCCTAATTATTATCTAAATAAAAAGATGCACACTGGAACCTGGATTGAATTACGGTTGCGGACATTGATTTCAGTGGCCTTGTTGCTATTACTAGGACATTTAAACGTAAACAGGCAAGGTCGCATGAACGGATTCTGTTGGATTGGAAGGCATGATGTAACCTCATGCAACTAACGCGTGCAGAGTGCGGGCCTGATGCTGCTTGTCACGCTTGACTGAGCAAGCTTCTCCTTCGACCCCGCGGCTCTTCTCATCAGTAAACTGCGCGGGCCATCAATTCTGGGAATATCGTAAATCTGAGGTAACTAATTCCAGGTTCCAATGAAATTCTAGTATTTTGGAGTAAAATGAATCAATTCAATGTTGAGGTTAACTCCTGGTTCCAACGCCTGCGAATTATCCAAAATATTCAAATAAGAAGAAAAAATATTAAATTAGGTTAAAAGAATTGAATACAACTTTTTACTCGAGAAATAGCACCCACTCGGTAATATCGGTTCCTTTACCCCATAATGAATTAAACAATCTTGCAAATTACTTTATACTCAGAAGCATTCCAATTTAAAAATATTCAAATTTAATTTTGTGAGTTAATTAACCATTTGAACTCTGTTAGACTAATATATAAATATGATGCATATATGAAATGCGTTCAATTTAAAAAATATGATATTTCAGATTTTTCCGTAAACGATTAATATTATTAAGGGAAGAAGTAGAAACTAACATCTAGAAGCGTAATTTTTGTACCACGATTAAACCGTTATAACTTTGGGGACAAATTTTCTACCTTGAAGAAATTTTCTAAAAGGTTAAAAATATTCACGTACAATATCTGATTTTTTGGCAAAGTGTGAAAGAAACATCAAACCCTTTTTGTCCGTAAATTACTTTGGTTGGTGGTAATTTGAAATTCGAGCACAATGTGGATTTAGAATGGAGAACTTACAGTAGCTTTATTAAGAAGTTGCTGTCTTTCCTCAAAACCGAGACCGGAATCGTTCGAATTATCACAAACGTCTTGACTGGAACTACTCCTTGTTCCCAGATCATCCGAATTTCTTGCAATGACGCCGCTGAAAGATGCCAATGGAGTTGCAGACTGCAACTGATTAGGCTGATGACGTTGGTGGCTTATCCTCCGGTTCGAATATGTACGATTGTTTGAAGTCACTGAACTCCTTGTTACCGTTGATGATGCGCCACCTGCGCTATTTCCTACAAGTGCAAAAGAAAATTGCATCAATTATGTATAACACTTGCCGATAAACTAATTGAAATACTAAATAAAATTAGATGCTAATGAAGAGTAAAATCTTATGATAGATAAATCTACAAATTTCTAAATAGAAATTTTTTATTAATTAAAGTACACAAGAACTCCAATATAAGGCCAGTCTCGGGGGTTTCCTCGCAGTGGCCGTGGCACTAAATTCGTCGTTGGACGAATGGTGCGTGGTAGCGACGCATTGTTGACACTGCTTGTGCGCTGAGAAACTGCGTGGGCCAGCAGTTCTAGGAAGAACTAAATCAGTCGGCCCTACATTGAAGTTCTTGTGTATTTGTATTTATTCAAGAAAAGTCCCTAGGGCTAAATAGCAATCTAAGAAAGTGACTTTTTGGTTTGCCTATAGAAGGAACCCGCTAGAAAATAAATTCTTAAGACACACGTGGGCGGATAATGAATTGATTAGTTATTTTAGATGTTTGCCACGGTCTCTAAAAAAGGCCTTTTTCACTTTTAGATTTATAAATTCTAAATCAAAGCAATCAAAGTGAAACTCTCTTGAATTTGAAACAATTAAAGTAACAACTTGAAACATTTTTAATTCGTCAATTTTAAGTTCAAACGTTCAATAATGTAGGAATAAATTGGAAGCCTTCTAATTTGAATAAGTTAATTTGTAAGAGTTTTAAAACGAGGCATTATATCAAAAGAAAACATGCAAAATAGTAAAATATTAAATCAGGGGCCTTCAATATTCTTCAATCTGAAATTCTAAACCTGAAAAATTGAACCGTTTTATATTAAATTTCATCACTTTTTTGACGGTTTTGGAAACAAGTAGATTTAACAATTTTATATTTTTAAAAAGATTTAGATTGAACAATTAAAAATTAAAACTTAAAAACTCACATTTTCAAATTCAAGTATTAAGAAATGAGTAATTTTAAATTCAAGACATTGAAAAAAGAACCGGTTTTGGATAATATATCTTTTAAATACTGCAAACAAAATCTAAAGACTTTAGTAGATTTAAAAAAGTTTTGAATACTTCATTTCTTAGGGAAAAAAATTATTAAAAAAGTATCAAAAGCCCTTTTCAAACAACTTTAAGACCTTGAAACGTCACATCCTGCAAAACGCTGAACCAATCAGAATAATGGTATGCAATAGCTCCATTGACTACTAAAGTATCTAGCTGACAGTTGGCGAAAAAATTGGTGACTGTCTACATATCGACTTTTGGCACATTCGTACTGTCATACGAAGGTGATCCTGATTTTGATAATAAGAGTCGCCCTACTGTCACACTTTACAAATCCCGGTTTTAGTACAATTCTGGGCATTCTGAACACCTGTTAGGCCCTTCTTCGTACTTTTTAAAACCGTTTCAAGTAGTAAACGTAAAAATAGTGCCCGCAAAAAATCAAAAAAGTATGCATTTTAAGCATTACAAAAAATAGGCAAATTTATTTTTAAAAACTTTCTTTAAGTAATTATATTAAATTTTTAGTGCCATTTTTATTTCAGTAGGACAAATGTATATTCAAAAATATGCAACAACTCTATTGTAGAAATTTAAAAGATAATAAAACATTTATACTAACAAATTTTAAAATTCCTAAAAAACTGCTTAAACTGCTTATGATCTGATTCAATTACCAACTGGTACAATATGTTTATCAGATACTGATAAGAAAAATTCGAAATCGACCTTATATGATCACAGAAAATGTAGGTCAAACAACTGATATAGGGGAAAGATGTCCACAGACAAGTCCGCAGATGTTCCGCGTGTGAGCAGAGAATTTGAAGGACTATATGACAAATTATGAAATAAAATTCGTCATTGTCACTGAATATCTATTACTCGATTGATTTTGACGTGTTTCCGACATTTTTTATTATTCAAGTTTTAAATAAATTAAATGCGTTTTTACACCTCTCATTGATTTTCCTTCCTATATTTTCAACTAAGATTTGAGAAAAATAGAACGGTTACAATCTATCAACATTATTCTCGAGCTATTTGAGTGAAAAAAAAGTTTTTTCCCTAGATTAAGAATAATAAACCAACATTTGGGTAACGAAGTTCCACGGTTCACGCCGAATCGACTAGACTAATTTTCTTAAATACTGTTGATAATGTTGTCAAAACGCATGAGGAAATTTTCTATTCTTACATTTTAGAATCTTTACATTCTCATAATTTCCGGGGAGTTTAAAAAATACGTAACGCTTCTCATGCCATGTTTGGGGGGGCGCGGCCCCGGAACGATGTGCGATACTGCCGTCCAAACTAAAAAGATACATAAGTTACATTTTTATGAAAAATTAGTTTTTGGTATCGCTGGATTCGTAAGAGAAAGCTGCGTCTAACTGTGTTAATAAAAATTATTAATTATTAATATTTATTGCAAAAAACTATTGTTTATAAATGAGGGAAGTCGAAAAAGTCAAAAAATACAACATAAAAAGATACACAAAGCACTTTGCGTGTCCTAAAATTTGCACAAGGCATGTAATACGTCATCAGCATACAAATAAAAAAGAACCTATAAAGAACTTTGTGTCTTTTTTGCCTTGTAAAAGTGACCGAGTGCGGAGCGAATTTACAAAGGAAAAAAATCGCATGCCCTTACGTATGTTTTAGACTTGTGAAATAGCTCGGGCTCTGATCGGAAATAAGTCCCGGGTAGATTCGGCTACACACAAGCGGCGATCGTTCGGGTAAGTTCGGGACAGCCGTTGAACACACAGTGTCCCTTACGCATGTTTTGTTGTATTTTGAGGCCGTGCTCGAGCTCTTCGATAAAGGCTTCGTCCGCAAGTGACTCGTGTTCTTTTTGCCTTGTATTTTGGACTTTCCGTGACTAGTAAAAAATCGCAAGTCCATTTTCTAATAGAAATTGTTTAAAAATCAATTTTTTATTGCAAAATATAAAATAGCACATTATTTTTACCAAAAGAGTGTATCTAGATTATTCCAAATTTTATTCGATATTAGAGTTCTTTAGACAAACAGTTTTTCTCGATTTTCTCAGTTCGAGTGAGATTGGACTTACGTATCTTTTTAGTTTGTACCGCAGTATCGTAAAGGTGTGTAAGTTTAAGGGGATTTATCAGCGTTATAAAATGGTTGCCCAGTTTCCGG
>CAKNYM010049937.1:151481-191839 GCA_932195095.1 Andricus curvator
TTGCAACGTTTTTATCCAACTTCAGATAAAAAATATCCCTGGGATTTACTGTAGTAGACAAAAAAATTATGTATATTAAAGGAGTTACAAAACATTATTACAGATGATGGTTAGGGATGATGGTTGGGGACGTTGAGAAATCATGCCCCATATACTTCAGGCAGAAAAAGTCTTGAATTAAAACCAAAAATGGGCTTATTTCAAGGATTTCAAGGTGTAATGTCTAAAGAAGATCATTAGTCCCGCTAAAAACTAGCCAACAAAGGACTTAAAACTAACCACTATAGGACTTAATTTAAGTTTATATTTCGACTTACATTAAGCCGGTCCAAAAAATATTTTAAAAAATCAATTTTTTTATCAAAAATTAATTCTTTTAACATTATCACTGAAGAAATTCTTAGTTAAAAGGAATTTAATGCAAGATTTATCTACAAACATAAAAAATATATTTAGAGATAACATTACAAATTTCGAGACTAATTTTAAAATTCAGTTTAACGAGGCTTAATTTTATCCTAAAAACTTCTTACTTTCACGGAAGTCTTGTCTTGACATACATTCAGTCCCAAATAACTCTGAATTTCGGTTCTAATCAAAAGAGGACTAAATTGAAGCCATTTTATTGGCATGAACACCTATAGGTAACTTTTTTATTATCAAGACTTCATTTCAATTTGAAAAAGTTGCTATTTTCGAACCGTCCTATCCTGTAAGTCATCTGTAGAGTATTGTATAGAATTAGTGGTCTGAATGAGAGAGAATTAGCACCCTAAAAGAGTGCAGAAAGGAGATGGGCAAAGAGAAAAAGGCAAAAAGTTTGAATGCAACAAGAAGTCCAGATATAGAATGAAAAATATAAGGAGGAGAATGAAAGAAAGATGGGCAGAGATGAAAAGTAGGCGGGCAACATAGTCGAATACGAATTGGCCAGCTATCTATCTATAGAAAGTATAGAACTAGAAGCAGCTCGACTACTCGTTGGGGTAATTGCGTGGGGGTGAATTAAGTTGCAATCGTTGATCGCGATGCAACTGGTGGTGAAGAGTTTGCCCGTTTGTCCCAGAGGGTGAGCACAATGTAATGGCCATCACATGCACACATGCGCACACTCAGGTGCAGCTGTGTCCGCTAGGAAAATCACGGGACGATGTCAACGACCCACGCATGCCATGCAAGATTCCTCTTGGATGTTCGCGACTCGCCAAGGGTGCAGTCAGCACAGAGCTGCAAAAATCCTATGTAGATTTCACCAAAAACAATTTCAAGATTTAGGACGTCGGATAGTGCAACGGTTATATTTGGATCGCTTTTCCAACCGAAGAGACGTCAACTTAAAATTGCAATCTGATGTGAGACAATCGATGCCTTTGCTTCGATCGAGCCTTTCAATCGAGTCTGGAAAATTTTTATACGATCACACTGGAAAAATTTCTTCAATCAAGTTTCTTTATTTACTTAAAAGTTTTAAGAAGATAATTTGGATGTATGCATTATTTAATTATCAACATTTCGATTTTTCTAAAACTTCAGATATATTTGATGTCGTTAATTCTTTAGTCTAGTTGGCATTATAAAAATGTGAGTGTAGAAATTAAAATTTAGAACTTCTTACTTATCTTCAACTTCTCAATTATAAATATTAAATAGAAACTTGAAAACAGAAATTCACTTTTATAAAATGATTAAGTACAAGTAAAACAAAGAGAAATTCATAAAATGTTGGACACAATGAAGTAAACAGAATAGTTTACCATTGTAATACGATCCCTTTTTTAACACATATAATAGTTTTTTCCTTAGAACCTAATTTTCATAAAAATCCAGCTGCTTTTGTTAAATTATTAATAAAAATATTGTTGTTTCCTAAGTCAGGTATCTCTTTTCTGATGTTGGATTTTATATTTCACAAAATTTGCAATGTCTACGGAGCATAAAGTAATTTTGTCAAAATGACTTTATGTTCGGTAGGGTGCGGTAAAAATTCTGAAGTTAACAGAATCATTTGAGCGGAACAAAAAAAGTTGTGTTTTGGCATCTGAAAGAAGTAAGCAAAAATATTCTGGTTTGGTTTTTGAATTTGTAAGATCGAAATTTTGACAATTCATTAATATTTAAAATTCGACTTTAATTATTTTACGTCTTAACATGCAAACATGTACGTCGTACATTCCTACAATTAATTATAACAACGAACGGCTAAAAAACAATTTGTTTTCACTTTGCAAACAAAATATATTTGGGTAGAAATGCTTGCAAAAATAAATTGATAAAAGATTACAATGTCTATGTATGTTGTTATTATCAATCAACTTTTTTCAAAGCCTTTTAAAAGGAATATCTTACTTCTCGTAACTTTTTTCGTATTTAAAGTGTTTTTTTTCAAAGTGGAATTTCTAATTTTCATGAAAACCATTATTTTGTTAATTTTGAATAATTTTTCAATTTTCTATTTTTTTTTGGGCAAAATTTTTTTTCAGCAGAAAAATTGCGGAAGAATGTTATCGTCGCATTCTAAAAGTTTTCTATACTGCCAAAAGGAACCTTCACACCAAATTTAATTCTTTTGGAGTAATATGAGAAAATTGAAGTGAACCACCTGGACATATAAGATGCGAGACATGTTAATATATAGGCTAACAATATAACCTTGATTATCAATTGCTTTACGCGTTTTGAAAAGAGTAGTCAAAACCAAGGAGGATCGTGTGCTTCGGACACTACTTAGTGGGACGTTTGCGTTTCATCCATATCTAGGAGACCTGATGGCGCATTCGAGGTAGCCTCGATAACAAGATCGATAAACATCGTTACTATTACACTGTGAACAGAACATCGCGCTAACCACAATTCTCTCGAGTCTCAAGGCTAAGAGGTAAGTGTACCCTAAGGCCTAAGACCTAAACTCTCAGCCTAATACCCCTTTAAAAGATCTCATGTACTACAATTTTATTTAAACCGATATTTCACTTCTTCGCCAAAGTGAATCAACGACTCCACCTATGAAACCTCGTTTATGCGCATCCACCTATGAAACCTCGTTTATGCGCATGCCACATAAACAACTATTTTTTTTACCATAAACGAAAAAGAAGATCAAGCACATTATTCTAAGTCACGAACACTGAATGGCTACGAAAAACTCAAAATCAAACAGACTTCAGACATATTATTTGACAATTTTTATTTAAAAACGCAAAGTGGAAAGTTGGCAATGGGCCTCACGAGCTCTTAACAACATTATTGTACAGTCCACTTAAACACTGAAGATAAAGCCGGGAACACGTTAATCACTTGAAATTGATTATATTGATTGAAATTTGAAAATATCATTAATGTACATTTTTTTATTCACTTAATTGAATCATTTTGATAATAAATGGAAGAATGAATTGAGCTGATGCAGCACTTTTGATATCTCAGGATTTACTGCTAAGATAACGAAGCAGGATACCATTTTTTATCATAACAGAACAAAAGAGGTCATAATGCTTCCAAGGTTAAGCCATTTAAAATATTCTTTAGGAATAATAAGTTTTTATATTTTAAAAAATCTGCCCGCCGTGCGGGCACATTCTCATCGCGCGCGGCTCGCAAGTTTGAGCGCGCCTAGGGCGCGCGACTGTTTGTTATCGCGCTTCGCGCTCGATAATAAATTTATCTCGCGCTTCGCGCTTGATAATGCATTTACCACGCGCTACGCGCTCGGTCCTTGTACTTCCCTACATTTACGCAAAATCTTTAGAAATTAAATGTGAAATCATCGACAGTAGTAATTTGGTGATTGTGAATTCTCTTTTGTTAAAGCTCCTTCGGCTTTACCGAACACATTCTCATCACGTATCTCGTGCTTCGCACTCGAAATTCGAATAACATTTAACCAATATGCACATTTTTCTATATTATGTTCAACTTTAATATATAAAATGTATATTATATTAATATATGTATGTCGGTTCCGAACTGCTCATTCAGATATAGAAAAATAAAGTACAAATTTTATTCTTCATGATTACTTTAATATTCGTTCTTTATTTGCCATTAATCTCTAGTCGTTTTTACAAAAATGTAACTTGTTCATTTGTAATGTTATTTTTTACGATTAAATCAAAAACTACACGTCCTATAAGAAAACGGATCAACGCAAATTTGTAGATATAATTTAGACGAACAAATTATGACATCAGCTTAAGACTGATTTTTAAACAAATCTGGAGTACGCAGCCTTTCAAATCTTACGAATTGAAAATTGTAAGTTTCCCTTCGTGTTTTTTTAGAATATTTACAAAACGTGATTTTTTGTAATTATTGTTCCTCTGTTCGCAACTGCTAAATTGGACAGAACAAACTAAAGCAAATGTATTTTATTATTTGTTCTTTATTTCACAATAATTTTGTTTGTATTTATTTTACAGAGTGTATATAAACAAATTTGTTTTAGATAAATAAAGAGATTTCCTTTTTACCTATTTTTGTTGTTGCATAGTTCAAATGGAAAATGGATTTTTTAATGTTTCATAACATTTTTTATAATTAAAACAATTAACAATCTTTTGAAAATATAGTCTGAACCAAGTTCCTATATTTTTTTCAGATGAACAATTTCGTTAGTTAGCATTTTTTCGTGTCTTGCATGGTTTTGCCCGAAAACAGAAGTACTTATTTTAATAACATTTTTTACGAATAAAACAAAAACCATACTTGTTATCAAAAATCTTTTTGTAGCAAATTAGTAGATCTTCTCGAGATGAATCATTTTTTCAATTATTATTCCTTCTTACAAAAAATGTATAGTTTTGCTGGGAAATAGAATTTTCGATTTTTTAAAAAGCATTTTCGATGGATAATATCAGAACTGTTGGCCAAAATAGCTGGTTAACGAACTCGTCCTTTCTTTATAGGCCTTGGAACAGTATACCAAGGGGTAGTCCAATTAGATAATTCCTTTGAAAGTTACCACGTTTACAAATTAAAATGACAACGACGACAGGCACACAGACACCGACGTAAAAATTATTTTTTCTGACTCAGGGGGCCTCAAAACGTCGACATTTGATGGAATCCACGAAAGTCATTTTTCACATAAAATCAATACCTTCTCATTATTATAAGAATGTAATAATTTATTATTTTTTGGGCGATCAAAATTTGAAATTTCGATTTTTTCAAGAAAATTCAAAAAGTTGTTGTGACATTATTGTAGGGGTTCCAAAAACTAACATTTTTTGTCTCTTGACTTTTTCTCATATTGTGCTTTGGTTCGCTTAAAATGTTTTATTTTTCGTTTTTTTGGGGGGATTTTGAAAATGCTCTAACTCTGACAATTTTCTTTTTATCGAAAAAAGTCGTAGGGATAAATTGTTTGAATTTTTGAGTACTATGGATAGCTGTCCATGGAATTTCTGAATTTAGAACAAAAATGGTCTACAAACTTTTGAAAATGCTCTAACTTTTTGAATTTCTATCCGAAATAGCTGGTTAACGAACTCGATCATTTTTTTTTTGGTCCCAGAAACTGTGTGTCAAAGCACAATCCAATCCGATTAGTCTTTCAAAAGTTATCCGGTATACAGACGACGATGACGACAACGACAGACAGACACCGACGTAAAAACTATTTTTTCTGACTCAGGGGGCCTCAAAACGTCGACATTTGATGGAATCCACGAAAGACATTTTCACATAAAAACAATACCTTCTCATTATGATGAAAATGTAATCATTCATTATTTTTTGTGCAATCAAAATTTGAATTTTCGATTTTTTCAAGAAAATTCAAAAAGTTGTGACATTCTTGTAGGAGTTCCAAAAACTAACGTTTTTTGTCTCTTGACTTTTTCTCATATTGTGCTTTATTTCGCTTAAAATGTTAATTTTCGTTTTTTTTTTTGCGGGATTTTGAATATGCTCTAACTCTGACGAATTTCTTTTTATCGAAAAAAATCGTAGGGATGAATTGTTTGAATTTTTGAGTACTATGGATAGCTGTCCATGGAATTTCTGGATTAAAAAAAAATGGTCTTAACAATTGAGAAAATGCTCAAACTTTTTGAATTTTCATCCAAAATAGCTGGTTAACGAACTCGATCTTTCTCTTTGCCCCCTGAAACTGTGTGCCAAAGCACAATCCAATCCGATTAGTCTTTCAAAAGTTATCCGGTATATAGACGACGACAGACAGACAGACAGACACCGACGTAAGAACTATCTTTTCTGACTCAGGGGGCCTCAAAAGGTCGACATTTGATGGAATCCACGAAAGTCATTTTTCACATAAAACCAATACCTTCTCATTATGATGAGAATGTAAAAAATTATGACTGTTCAATGGTATTAAATATCATTCCCACTGATATTTTGTGAAAATTTGTCTTTAAACTGAACACACGAAAATTCTGATATTATTTCAGAAGATACACACAGGCTTATTTGTACTTTTTTCATATTTTTATATTTCAAATTTAAGGGCAAGACCAGATAAATGTAACTTAGTGCTTTTTATTTAGTTTCCCAAATTTTCAATTCGATATCTCATTGCGTGTGACAATGAGCCGCGCGAAAAAAATGTCGGTGAAGTTGGAATCTGATCACGTGACCCATCAATTAAAAATAAAGCGTTTAAGAAGTGAGTTGTTTAGGCACCGTTTAAAAAATACGCAACGCTTTTTCTATAGTAGGTGTACGTAACTTTAACCTGGGCGCAACGCTGGAGGTGACCCCCCCCCCCCCCAACACACATGGGTTATGTATTTTTGTGGAAGTTCCCTTAGTTCAAAATTGAACAATTAGAAACTATTAAGTTCAGTATTTTACAATTTAAAATTGACAGCGATGACTAAAATGAAATCAAAACAGAATGTCGGTAAAGTAGGAATCGGATAAGTATCACATGCCCTTAACGTATTTTTGTTTGCCAAAATCGTGTCTACATGGAATGAGATATCGAAATGAAAGTTTAGAAATAAAATAAAAGGCACTAAAGAAGGTTTATCTGGTTCTAAATGTTAATAATTCTTTTTGAAATGGCTGTTGGATAAGGGGATAGACTAGTCCAGGGGTCTCCAAACGTAGATCCTGTATCTACTTGGGATCCCAGGCCAGTAGGTCGGATCTACTCAGCTTTGACCCAGAACTGTCAAAATCCTTTACCTGATTCGGACTGCTTGGAACCCTTCGAAAATAAAGGTTCCTCCATGTTCCAATTTCAGAATCGAGCCCTTCCAACTGGGATTTTTTCCCGAGAGGTCATAAATTTTCTCTCAGTTTCCTTTCGAAAAAAAATGGTAGATCTTGAAAAAGGTCGTGCGATCCTGGGCCACGCTTCACCTGTGGATTGTGGAGACCCCTGGACTAGTCGTCCCGAAAATTCGGGACGACTGGCCAAGCTTATGAAAAATATTTCACTACTCATCCCAAATTTCGGGACGACGAGACACTCCGTTTTAAAATACAGGAATATTTTTTTATATTATAAGTACTTAGAAGTTGGGCCAATTGGATTAAAAGTACTTATAAAAATTTGAATCTATTTTTACTATTTTTAGACTTAATTCTTGTACTGACAAATGTGAGAGGGACTAAGAGAACTAAAGTTCATACATACACATAAGACAAATAATTTTTTTAAGAAATTAAAAATTCATAATAATTCACAAAATAATCTACAAAAATATTCTCACATTTCATGTGAAAAAAAAGGACGATAAATCTTATGGTAACTGAAAGTTTAAACCAAAAATGGGATGGAATTCATTCTCGAATTTGATATTAAATATAATATAGAAAAACGGGTTCTATATAGAAAAATGGGTGCTAATGGAGATCCGTTAAGCTGGTATGACCACATTCCAAAAATGGACTAATAACCTATAGGGAATTAAGGGCTCATTTAAGAATAATGTAATGCCCTATTGCCATTTAATGCTTTGCATTTACACAAAAAAACCGGTGGCCATGCAAGCTTAACGTTAAGTTAGCAGAAACACACATAGAAAAAAAACAACTTACGGAATATTTTTTTGACCTATAATTTAGGGCTCATTGAATGTCTTACTGCCAAATTTAATGTTCCGCATTACAAACAAAACGGTGGTCGTGCTAGCGAGCGTGCTAGCTAGCAGCACCACACATAGAAAAAACCATTTAGGCAATATGTCTTTGCACAATAATTTAGGGCTTATTTAGGGCTCATTTGATGCCCTACTGCTAAATTTAATGCTCCGCATTTGACAAAAAAACTGTGGTCCTGTTAGCTTAACGTTAAGGTAGCAACACTATACATAGAAAAAAACGTTTTAGGCAATATTTCTTTGCACTATAATTTAGGGCTCACTTAATGCCCTATTACCAAATTTGATGTCCTATTGCCAAATCTAATGCTCCCCATTAACAAAAAAATGTGTGTGTCACGGGACGCACGGTAGAAGTGAAACTTCGAAAGCATGTTTACGTGGAATTTACTCTTAGAATAAGGAATTTACGGAATTCTTGGAATTCCACAGTTTGAAGGCATTCCATGTATTTTATGAATTCCATGAATTCTTCGACTTCCTTGAATCCCATGAATTCTATGAATTCCGTGAATTTCTTGAATTCTGTGAATTCCATGAACTCCTTAAATTCCACGAATTCCTTGAATTCCAGGAATACGCGCGCTCAGCCCGCTAACTTGCTGGAGTGTGACGTGACGCTGGAGTGTGCGGCTGGCTCCACAATGTGTCCTAAGAATAGACCAAGTATCCGAAGTTTATTTGCGCATGTGCGGCTGCCATGTGCATCCCGCGAAGTATGAAAGTTGCACTCATATTTTGTAAAAATGTACAATTGTACCTTTGACGGAGTGAAATTAAATGAAGATGATGTTCCGGATGTGAGATTGGGCAAGTGTGAAATAGAAAAACAATATATAATTTGGAAGCATATTCTTACATTTTTGAATTTCAGTCAAAAATATGAATTAAATTAATTAGAAAATTGACAATATGCAAAAATATTGAAAATAAATAAAGTTCATAATACACCAGACTCTCTGTTGAGGAACAATGTCGGGGGTTGCCTGCAAATAGCCTTGTTCATAAAGCGCACATCGAAACGTAAAAAGTCAGGGCCGCCTGTACCGTTTCCATAATATTGCGCAATATACTTGACTGAGTAGTAGTGCACTTCGTCCCTTCAGAGGCGGAGTCGCAACCGTCTCTCGCCCTGCCCCCTGAGAAACTGCGGGGACCAGCAATTCTAGGAATTCATAAAACGCGTGCGATCGCGCGTTCCTCAAAAGAGAGTCTGGTGTATATTGAAAACAGAATATAAACAAAAATGCACACTTCGTGCTTGCATGCAACATTATTATTGCTACTGTAATATATTATTATAAGTTGTCATAATATAATTTAATATATATTTAACAATATAATTGCAGAGTAAAGACATCGATCCACAAATTGATGAAGGATCATGGTTAGTAAGTTTAAAGGAGGCGAAATTGAGAGGTTTTACATTTCAAGCAATTATTATTAGATTCTTCAAAATGCTTCTTGGTGTCTTCTTTCCTAGTACGACCACTTCTGTGTTGTAAACAAGGTTTCCGGAAAAGTATGAAGTAGAAGAGGTTATGCTCCTTGTATGCTTCGGTACGACTATCACTTTTATATAAGCGCTACATACAACGCATGCACGCTCCCTTACTTCCTTTTTCATTGAAATTCATTTTCACTTTGAATTTTTTTTTTCGATCATTTGTCACAATTGTTTAAAAATTAAAGAAAATTGTTTTCACTGTGTTCAACTAGCAAAATAATCGCAATAACTGGGAACAACAGAAAGTACATTGCACATGCGCAGTAAACTTTCCGGTAGGTTAAATGGTCGTGTGTTTCATTGGTTCACATTCCAGTGTTCCGGTAAAAATTGAACTGCATGAACCACCCGGAGCACTGGAATGTGAACCAATGAAACACGCGCGACAGTTGGTAGCAATGGGCAACAAAGCACATTTATACGCGTTGATACAGACGTACGTTGACGTATGTGCAAGTCTTAGGACACATTATGGAGACAGCCTGACGTGACGCTCGAGCGTAACGTTTCTTATGGATTCGCATTCCTCGTGCAAAAATGCCGTACCGCGCCCTAAGAAGTTTCACTTAAAAAAAAAACATGGTCCTGCTGGCTTAACGATAAGCTACAGCAGCATCACACATAGAAAAAAAGATTTAGGCAATATTTCTTTGCACTATAATTTAGGGCTCATTTAATTCCCTTTTCCCAATTTCATGCTCCACATTAAAAAAAAAAAAAAAAAAAAAAAGTGGTGCTGCTAGCTTCACGTCAAGCTAGCAGCACCACACATAGAACAAAAATTACTTAGACAATATTTCTTTCAACTATAATTTAAGGCTCATTTAGAGCTCATTTATTGTCCTATTATACATACTATAATTTAGGGCTTCACCATTATGCAATACAATTTTTTCAAATATTAGTTCGAACAATTATTGTTTAAACAATTAGTAAAAAAGTTACGAGCTACAAGTGTCCATGAGGTAGGATCCCTAAGTAGGATAAAGTTAGGATTTTGTGCAATTCTCTTTTTGGTTGGACAAAACTAAAAAATATTTCGGTATTTTTTGTTTGTTCTGCAAATTTTTGTAGGAATTGAGAAAAAATTGTACATGGATATCCTAGGCCTTAGAACATAATACTTTGCAGTTGAATTTTTGTAAATTTTATAATGAGTTGGCGACAAAAGTAGAAACATTATTAAGTAACGGAAAAAGGTTGCTTAAAAATCTAGTGACTTTGTGTTATATAATCTTGGATACGACAGAAAGTCATTTGAAATTCAGAATCTTCCGTATTCAAGAAAATGATGAATCCTTATCTAAAAAGCATGTGACTTTTAAACAAAATTTAAAAAAATGATAGAAAATCTGTTTGAAAGTAAATGAAAATTTTTAATGCAATCTTTATATATTCTCTCAGACAGATATCCGAATTCTAAGTGACAGTCTAGTAATATCCATTAAGCATGCTTCAACGAAAAAAAAATTATTTTTGGAATTACTATTCTATAATCTACATGTGTTATGTTTATTCATATTGTACAATTTGCACACATGGTCACTTATACATATAATCGCATGCTTAAACGCTTTGAAAAATCGCACTCGCTGAGGATTCGAACCCTACCTACACAAACTACCTAACAGTATAACTATAACCGGCAATTAACCAACTGAGCTATCGGTCCGATTCAATTGACCTTCTATAGCATAAAAACATTATAAAATAGTATATTACGACCCAAGGCCAGAAAGATGGATTTCCGAGCGTGTGTGATATGAAGGCCGAGGCCTCATATCACGCACGCCAGGGCATCCAATATTTCTGGCCGTGTGTCGTATACTATTTTTCTTCATCCCCAGCCGAAAGTACGTTTAATAATTAATGTTAATTAATAAAATACGTTGTCGGCTGCTAGCTCGGATGCTTTTTCTTGTGTGGCCTGCATCAGCACGCGCGCCACCTCGCGTAGCGCCGCTGCTGCTCTCGGGTAGCTGAGCGGATGCATGGGATTCGGTCGCCCGCCCGACTTTTGCAAAGCCGAGGCGGAGCCGAGGTTTTGCTGGTCGGGCGGGTATCAAAAACACATATTTTTTTTCTTTTCTTAATACTTCTTCCTCGTCCGCCAGACGAGGAAGAACCATTTTTGAGGTCTTGTGCCGTCTTTTCATGCACAAAAATCGCAACGACTCTAATCGATCAGTTTTGAGGTTGAACACACTGACGGTCTCTTTTTTCCATTCACCTGCCAAGATAAATATTTTTCGGAGGCTAAGTACACAATAACACAATACTGAGCGTTGCTACGTCAGGTTGCTACGTCAGCGAGTCACAAAAATCTCGCAGCCAATCAGAGATCGTGTTAACTCTAGCAGGCCGCAAAAGCCACTGTTCCCGGGCAGAAATGCGGCCGGGAAGACGTACTTTCGGCTAGGGGATGAAGAAAAAAAACATTTTTTTAAATAGGTTGATGTCTTATGTACGGTCATGGTATTGGAAAATTCCAAATTTTGATAATTCAACAAAATTTTCTTATGTGGTAAAAATGCTGGCGAATTCTTTGTAGATACAGTTTTTGGTAGTGAGCAAAAATAAAAAATTGGAAATAAAACAAACATTTTTTATGGAGGTTAGGATTTTTTGAAAATATGTTTTTTAGATTTACAGTTAATAGCGCTTTTTTTTAAAGGTATACACATTGCCTACTTGAAATTAATGTTGTTAGTTTCAATCTAAAACAAACGCCATGCTTTTATTAAGATCTAAAAAAATTACAAAATAGCAAAATTAAAGAAGCATCAACTGACTCTTTAATCCCAGATTCACGAAAGCGAATTACTTCTAATTTACTGGAAAACATTGTTTAAACAATATTAACGAGTCCAATTCTAAAAGAAGTAAATACTTTGAAAGTACCTTGAAATTAAAAAGATTAGACTTGAAACTCTAAAATTTTCAGTTGAAATCTTATCAATTTTAAAGAATTTCAGAACGAACTCGTTCAATCTCATGTTATCTCATACACGGAAAAAATGTATAGCTAAACCAGCAATATTTATCCTTGATCTAGCTACAAACATTGTTGGTAACGAATAAACGATATTGGTAAAAGGTTTAATGTAAGGATTTGTAGCAGAATTTGTATAGTAGAATTAAGATTGTTGGAACTCTATAAATATGGCACTAATTAAGTAGGATTATTTTTGACAAGAAGTTGGAAATTTATAATTGTTTGAACAGTTTACCTTACAATTAAACAGATTCCAAGGGCATATTACAATTAAAAATAAGTGGAAATAATTGCAGAACTATTAAAAAAAATTTTTTTTACAACTTCACTGAGAAAAATGTTTGTTTGATTCAAAGAAATTTTTTGTTTTTCCTTATTTATTTGGTTTAAACAAATTTTTGGTTAGTTTAAATACATCTCTTGTTTAAATTAAGTAAAGTTCTTGTTTACATTGAATATATAATTTAAAAATTAATTACGTATTTTGTTCAAGTGAAGTCAATCTTTTTTGTTTACATTTAACCTCAAAGTTGAGCATTCTTTATAAAAATAATGTATAAGCTCGATAATATGTTTTTTGTTAATCATGATTATCGTTATACATGTAAAAGCAGGAACACTTATTCAATCCCACTGTTTACTTTTGTTAAATTTCTAATTGTGCTTCTCATTTCTGAATTAAAAAATAATAAAACAGAATAATTAGAAATGAACCAGAGTTAGACATTTGAATTGAATATATATAGTTATTATTATATATATATATATATATATATAATTCAAAAAAGGGTTAAACAACCACCACAGGGTCCCACTGGGAGCAACTGCCATCTAAAAATGAAAACGGCTCCACGTCTATATATATATAGTTAAAAGTTTGTCATAAGGACAACCGCAGGATTTCGCCGGGAGCGGGTGCTAATCTGAAAAATTGCACCCGCTCCCAGCGAAATCGCGATAAAATTTCAGCTGTAAGCACGTCTCACGACGGTGAGATAGGTGGTTACAGTCTGCGACGAATTCAATACGATGATCCGGCAAAAGTCTCGTGCACCCTGAGGACACGGAGCGACCCGAGGACGACCGCTTACTGCATTTCCCCGCAAGTGTCTCAGCATTTTGTTGACACGCAGGGATGCTTTTCAGGCTATTAACCAGTGAAAACTTGGCACCTCCAAGAGCGCCGATGATCAAGACGATTAGCTTAACAGAATATTCCTGGTACAACCGTCGTAACTCCCTTATAAGGTCTTTATACCTCTCTTTCTTTTCTTTCTCCTTGGCTGTGACCTTTTTGTCAGCTGGTGCCGAAAATTCGACAACGAACATGGTTCGTGTCGTTTATATATATATATCAATTCTTAGATTACTCGTTTTCTTAATTATCTTTCACAAAACATATAAAAAGTCATTTACCATCATATGAAATCGGCTAGACTTTACACTATAATTTATAAACTATGTGCTTGAATCCTTTTTCTTTAAAATTATTTGACCGTCACTAAACTCTAGATAAATCTTTATTATTATTATTCTTCTACTATTTATTGAAAGTCGCTGAGAACTTTATAGACATTTCTTTTTATCCACGAGTCATAGAATAGTCAGTTAAAATTTAAGCAACAATTTTACGCTATCAGTTTGACTTTTTTCACATTGATTATTTAAATAAACTTTATTTAAAAAATTCTTGACAAAAATTTCTCCTGCATTTTTTGAGAATCTTAAATGAACATGAAATTATTTTGGGCAACCTAAGTTGTTTTCTTGTTGATTTCATTAATTGTTTGAACTAAATTATTATTTGAACAAAGATTTAAAAAATTTTGTTTTGTATATCTTAAGAGATCTTAATTATCCCTTAATTATAATATAAATAATTTCAAATTAAGCATAAAAAAATGGTGATCATTAAATTTGGCAATAGGGTACTTAACGAGCCCTAAAGTATAGTGCAAAAAAATATTTCCTAAAACGTTTTTTTTCTATGTGTGGTGCTGCTAGCTTAACGTTAAGCTAGCAGGACCACAGGTGTTTTTTACATAAATGCGGAGCATTAAATTTAGCAATAGGACATTAAATGAGCCCTAAATTATGATGCAAAGAAATATTGCCTAAGACATTTTCTTCTATGTGTGGTACTGTTAGCTTAAGGTTAAAATAGCATGAACACCGGTTTTTTTTTACATTCTCATTCATAAGAGTGTAATGTAATCGCCAAATTTTCGATCTCTAGTTTTTAACGAATCTTTACGTTTCGGCACTCAACAGAGTCCAAAAATTATAAAAAATTTTCGGTGTCTGTCTGTCTGTATGTTTACCTGAATATTGTAAGCCACGCTAACTTTGGAAGGATTTGTCCAATCGAGTCAGCCTTTGATAAACTTTTTAAGGGTTCCAAAATGAAGGTTATGTTCGTTAACCAGATATTTCAAACCAAAATTAAAAAATTTAGAGCATTTTCACAATTTGGAATTTTTTTTCTCAAGTTTCAAAAATTTTTGTCAAATTTGTTCACAGATGGGTAAAAGACTTGCCAATTATTCGAATGGAAATTTAAATTTCGAAAAATTAGAGAAGTTATATCCTTTTCAAAATTTTGAAAATTAAAAAAAAAATAGAAAAAATTATTTTTCTGATAGATTAAGAAATTTAATTTAAAATTTTCACTACATATCAAATATATTTCAAAACTATCCGTGTTAAATTTTTCGATTAGACCAAAATTCAAAAAGTTAAGAGCTTTTTCAAAATTTGAAACAAGATTTTTTTATGAGTTTTGGAATTTTTTGTCAAAGTTTCTGGTACACGACAAAAAGACTTGCAAATTATCCTAATGCCATTTTTAATTACGATAAAAATTGAAAAAGTTATATGCTTTTAAACATTTTCAAAATTTTCAAAAAATGAAAAAAAATAAATACTTTTGATAGATTAAGAAATATTATTTCAAATTTCTACTAGATATAAAATATTTTTCGAAAATATTCCCATGCATTTTTTCAATTAAACCAAAATTCTAAAAGTTAGATCATTTTCAAAAAAAAAAGCAATTTTTGTTTTTAAGGGATCCGTAAGTTTAAAACGTTATTTCTAGTAGATTTTAACAATATTTACAAATTATTTCAATGAAATTTTTCAATTGGACACAACTTGAAAATGTTCTAGATTAATTAATCATAGTAGAGTTGTCTTAGAATTATTATTAAAGTTCGAATGATTGAAATATAAGCCTGCGGCTTAATGTCTCTATTTAGTAAATTAAAAAAAAAACATGCGTTTTTTTCCTAACATTATAATAAAAATATACCTACTTTTTAAATGCTGTTCAATTTTGTCTACATCGTTTTATTTTTCAAAGAGAACTGAATCTATAACCTAATTATCGAGCGCGAAGTGCGAGAGTCGCAACGAGAATGTAATCGTCAAACCGCAGGTGCTTTGAGAACCTTCTTTAAAAACAAATGGAAAAACAATTTCAGTTCCAACTTATGACTGTAGTTTCTCAGGGGTTTAAATCACAGTTTTCGATTTAAATTACAATATTTATGATATTTGAAAAAATGTTGTTGAAATGTACGCACTAAACGTACGAAAACGAGCGCGAAGCGCAAGAGCGTACCCGCGCGCGCAGCTCGCAATGAGAATGTGTCCGCGCGGCGGGCATATATATTTTTTTAATGCAGAGCATTAAATTAGACCTAAATGAGCCCTTAATTCGAATATATAATGGCTAGTGCATACTTGTCCGTATTATTTTTGTAAGTAGGACTATGGTGAAGCTTGTACTTCTTGCAGTAAGTTTAGAAATTTCTCATGCACGGAAAAAATTTATCCGTGAAGAAGTCACGAACTTGTAGCTAGGTCTCGGATACGAGATAAAAAAATGAAACATTAAATCCTTATTTCTATGAGAAATATATGCATAAATTTCGAAGTTTCTTACGAACAGTTCGAATTTCCTACGAACAGTTCCTGAAAATTTCAGACTGAAATAAAAAGAGGAAAAATTTTATTTGTGCGATTTAATTTTATATTAATTTATAAATTCGCAACTCAGAAGATTCGAACCTCAAACACTGCTGACTCACCAGTTTCTAAACATAAACCAGGAGTGCGTAAACACGCGCAGCCATCGAGGCCAAACAAAATAGGTATTATAAAACTTCTAGCCACTCATTCGACGAGCTCGAGGCACACACGCACCGCGCGTGTGTGCGTGGCCCACGTACAGGGCGACTTAGTTTGGAGTTCCCAGATTTGTCGGGCAAGCTCGTGAGTGCTCTGAGAATCTTTTCCCAATCACTCGTAATATTTTTGTAATTATTCACGTAAAAAAAAGTGATGAACCGTTTTAGAATTTTCACATCGAGTTCCTCAATCTTTCTCAAAGTTCGCAGGTTATTTACGAAAATACATAAATATCCGATGAATTTTTCTCATATCCGAGACCTAGCTACTAGTTCGTGACTTTTTTACGGATAAATTTTTTCCGTGTGCTGAGACCTTTGTGAAACTTTTGTTTTTGTCCTTAGTATTTACTGCAATACATATGGATATGAGTTAATTGACAGTAAATCCTTCTAGAAGTTCACAAATGCTAAATGGATCCTCGATCACTATTCTTTGCAGTTGAAATAAAAATAAATAAAATTTCATAATGACTTGACGATAAAAGTTCAACATTACTAACTACAACCCTAAATATCTTTTCCCTTATAAAAAGAGACGAATGGCGCTATCAGTTTGAGAGTCTTAAATGAGCCTGAAATTATGTTGGGTAACCTAAGTTGTTTTCTTGTCGAATTCACTAACTGTTTAAACAAAATTGTTTGAACAATGATTTAAATAATTTGTTATGCATGTTTTAGGAGCCCTAAATGAGCCCTAAATTAAAGTGCAAAGAAATATTGCCTAAGTCGTTTTTTTTCTATGTGTGGTTCTGCCAGCTTAACGTTAAACTAGGATGACCACCGGTTTATTATTTTTTTTTTTTTAATGCAGAGCATTAAATTTGACAATAGGGCATTAAATTATACCTAAATGAGCCCTTAATTCCCTATAGGACTATAGGTTCTTAGTCCATTTTTGCAATGCGGTCATGCCAGCTTAACGGACCTAGCTAATTGCTGCATACAGATAGAGTTGAACATAAAAATGAGTATGCTTGGAAGGTAGTCAAACCTCGGCAGTAGTTATTTACCTAGTTAAAAAATGTCCCGGCTCTAAACTTTATTATTTATCTTTTCAACTATAGATTTAAGAAATTTCTACTTTTTTTCTTCATGAAGATTCAGCCTTTACAGCCTTTAGATACTTTTTAAAATTTTTCAAATTAACGTCTCTTATTCTAATTTCCATACTAAATAATTCTAGAAACTATGAATTTAACATAGGAAAGTTCGCAATAAGCAGAAAAAATTTCGGAATAAAAATTGACTCTGTACAAAAGCTTGATTGGTGTCTTGACAGAATAATTCTTCGGCGTGAACGTGCAAATCAGCCTTTGGCTTATCAGTATTTTAAAATGTTTTCCTCATTGCATTCCTCGGAGAGAAAATCGAAAGTGTTTGAGTGTCTCTGCGTCGACGATGATATATCATGTATTGAACTGTGTCGAACAATTATGTTGGAAGAAACTGATTAGATGTGTGTGTCAGTACAAACATGCGCACTTTGAATCTCATCTAATCAAGCTTATACCAGTAGCAGTGAAAGGTCGACAAAGTGCCCGGCAGTCGATGGGTTCTGATTTTAATTAATTTGAATACCTGCTTCGAAACACGAAATTAATCAAGTTTTAAAAGATATTCTAAAAACAAGTTTTAAAAATGAACTTTAAAAAAAAGAAAAATAACATTAAACATTACCAAAACAGTATATTTTTATTTCATTATCGTTTCTTTCACTTAAGATATATTAGATTTAAAAAATATAATCGAGATTAAAAAATGATATCAATTTATTATAGGAAATGAAAACTATGGTTGCATTAAAATAAAAAATGAGTAAAGTCTTAATTTCGAACATTCTGTTTTATTTTAATAAAATGTATTATGATAAAAGAATACAGCATATATGATTTTATTATAATAATAAAATAATTATAATAGATTTTATTACAATAACAAAGAAGAATACACTTATATTGTTTAATTATAATAAAATTTTTTTTAAAAACATTTGTCTATATTCTTGTAGAATTTAGTTAAGAATTTTTAGCTCGTGCAATCAGTAACATGTGAGGAAAAAACTCATTTACATAAAATATCAGAAAGATGATTAACTGGCAGTACTTGAAGTTTGTAGATCACGAGTTATATTCTGAGGTTACTAAATGCTTATATAACGGATTGCCGTGATCACCCTGTAATAAATAGAGAATAATATTAACATCTTGTATAGTTAAAAAAGGTCGATCAGTGACCTATGAAAAATGAAAATAAGAGGAAATATTCAGTATCTTTAAATTTAGCTTTCAAAAGATCACAGCAGTCTGGTGTAAAAAACATGAGATAATTTTAACATTAGAAATTTATGATTATTCAGTTAGAAGAATAACACTAGTCAACAAAATGTGACCTATGCGTCTATGAAATGGGAGATGTCTGTTCCCTAGTAGTTTTTCGTGCTGAATTCAAATCCGGCCTGCAGATTTTGCCTATAAGTCAGGTTTTTGAGACATTTTGATGCACTTACCGACGCGAATCCAACGAGCATCTTGTTTTCTTAATAGGGGTCATTCCTTCCTTCATTTTTTAGTGCAGAAATTTTTTTTTAAAGTAAAAAAAATAGTTCCAGAACTGTCCGAACTCTGGATACCTGACAGAAACCACCACTTTCTGTAAAGTTAACAATTACCCCGTTTATGCTATTATTTAAGGCAAATTATTGTAAGGTAAACCGGGGACATGCCGAACTGTTAACATTTATTGTATTGTATACGAAATATATTATTGTATACGAAATTCCTTGTCGTCCCGAAATTTCGGATAAGTAGGGACGACTACACGCAGCCTGTTGTATATCTATTTCCATGTTTATTAATTTTCCTAATAAAGCAATGAATTTTGTGACAGCTGTGGTATAATGTTGGCATTCTGCTAGGCGCAGACTATACGCGCAGGCATCTGCCAAATAAATAAGAATATCTGCTTTACCGAGCGTTGAAAAATATAATGATTCTGTATTATGTTCTGAACGCGTTATGTTTTGATGTTAAGAGCTTTTGCGTATTGTCGACCAAATTTATAGTAGAGTTACCATACAAGCAATTGTCAACTATTTTCTTGGTTGGTCTTGTCCGATGGTGCAGCTTCAGCTGTTTTTTTTGTTAAATATAATATATCTTGGACTTGAATTAAGTTTAATTTTCATAATTAATTGATGGAATAAGGATGCATCTACCAGAAGCGAGACCAGAAGATTAAATTTGCATGCCGTAAGTATTTCAATAAATGTTGCAAATGATAACTTTCTGACAGAGAATCTTCCATTCTTTAGTTGTCAACAATTTTTTTCTGCTTAATTTTTCTTTTACACTGTAACTTTTCAAGATTTGAGTTTATAGTGACATTTCTCCAATTAAACAAATTATTTTATTCAAAGGATAATTAAAATGATTAAGAAATAGCAAAGTTATTTGCAGAGTCGCTCTTGCCCCGGCGTTCGGCCTTTTGCCCCGGTCTACCCTATAAGAACTTCTCTTTAATTCAATAGAATTTATTCGAATTCTCTTAAATTCTCTAAAATCTACACAAATTCTCTTTGTTTTCCTTTAATTCCATTGAATTTACTAAAATGTTCTTCAATTCCGTCGAATTCCTTTGAAAAAAGGTTTATTTACGCTTTTTCATAGGTTTTTGCTATTATCTCGAGAACCGTTCGAGCTCTCGAGAAAATAAGGCACTCATTGGATATGGCTATGAAAACTGGATTAAAATGATGTATCGCTTCCTACACAAAAAAATCAACATCCAATTATAGCGTGATTTGTGATTTTGAAAAAAAATTGAACCGTCGCGTCGGATCGTAGAAGAGCATATCAAGTTTGATCGCTGGTGGTGGGAAGGCCTGTCGGCATTTTTGAATTTTAATTTTTTAAACATATATTCTTATTAGAAATGTAAATGTGCATCTTTTCTTTCCTCTTAGTGTTAATATTCTCTCGAGCAGCGCCGCGAGCACAAAACTCAAGAGGCGGCTGTTAGCTGGGTAGGCACAACCATCTAGGAAGGTTGGAAAATTGTATTTTTCAACATAAATTTGTCTGAATGAAGTGATTATTTGTTACACTAATAATAATGATCATATGAATTTGTATAAAAGTTAGAGTTTATTGTCGTGACAAATTTTTTTACATTGATAGAGGGTTTGAGCTAGAATACACTGAATATTGTATTCTTCTTACAATTCTACATCTTAATCAAAAAAGATCTTTAATATATTGCACCTAATAAATGATTCTTAATAGGAATAAACTTCATTCTATTTAGTCTATTCTATGTTTACAAAACATTCCAAGAAAAACATGTACAAGATAGAAAGAGAAAAAAGAGAGCATAATTATTATTGGGAAACTGGGAACAACATACAAAAATGAACCAGTTTAAACTTAAAATTATAAATAATTCTTATATTCTGTGCTCGCGGCGCTGCTCGAGAAAATAAATCACACGTAGGTTATTAACACTTTATTCAATTAAAGTAAAACTTTACAGAAAACTTTTAAGAATTCTCATAAACATAACATCCGCTGGTAGTTTTTGACTACTTAAATTTACGTCGATAGACTTTGCGATTGAAAATTTTGGAACCTTTTTCGTGTACTTACCTAGCAAAAGATTATTAACCATTTTCATAACAAAGCAGATAACTTTAAACTACTCGAACACTCAAAGTATATTTTGAAATATAAATCACCTGAATGTAAAGTAAAATTTTGCAATATTCCGTGAATTAGAGCGAGTTAAAGTTAACAAAGACGGAATTTCTTCATTTTTCAAAATTCGTGTTTATTGAAATAATTTCGAAACGAACAGAGCTACAACTTTTTTTTTAGAGGAAAAAAATATGCGCATTTGAATAAGAATATATGTTTAAAAAATTAAAATTACAAATGTTTTCAAAAATGCCGAGAACCCTTCCCACCACCAGTGATCAGACTTCATATGCCTTTCTACCTCGCATTCTACGATCCGGCGTTCAATTGACTTTAAAAATCTTAACAACCTGACATGTAGGCAAACGATATACTGCCTGAATCTGAATCAGTTAAATTGAACTAATTATTAGTCAAATTTTAACACTTAATAGAAACAGTTAACGAAATATTAGTGAAAATATAAATAATTCTCATTAGTTCAATAACATATCCTAAAAGTTAAATTGAACTGAATGTTGACTAATTATTAGTTAAATAATAACTAATCAACACGAAAAAATGACTCCTGAAACGCGACACCTACCATATAATAGACACATAGGTCACATTTTGTGGACCAGTGATGTAGAAAAGTGTGCGATGTTTCAATTGTACAAACATTAATAGCTTGCAAAATGAACAAATGCGTTTAAAAAATCTTGATGATTAAGTTGTTATAGAACGAACCGAGTAAAAAAATTGAGACATTATCATGGCTTCGATTGGCCGTCCACTTATTGTTACTTTCCTAGAGTTGTTATTCAACCCATATGGCTCTGTTATTAGAATTCTTCACTGGAATCGATAGAATAAGAGGAAGTTTTTGATATATAAAAGAAAACAATATTGGATCTAAATAAATTAAATGTTTTGAAATTGCAAACTAAGGAATTGTATTGTGAAGATATGAAATAAAAAAAAGAAAATCATTTAGTATATGTTTAGATGTTCAAAAATATCTAAGAATTAGTATTTTCGTCAGAAAAACTTCGAGAAATTTCTTTTCAAAACTTAAAACTAGAAGCGATTAAAGTTATATGAAGCAGCTATTCTTTCTTCTAATTAACGTTCAATCTTTTGGTCATTAAGAAGTTATTTGTCAATAGGATGATTATCGATAAGGATAGTTTTTAGCCCCCGGTCATATAGGCTTTAATAAACAACGTAGTAGAGACAAAGTTCAGCTTTCACTTTTATTTATACTAATGAAAATGTATAATTTTTTACGATTTCTTGGGTAAGGTTGCAAACAATTTACAAATGCTATCAAGTAGTGACACGGTGCCCAGTAAAAGGTCCGTACGAAATTCAAGGACATTTCAAGAACATTTTCAGAAAATTTCAAAGACACTTCCAGGTTGTTTTAGGACACCAGGATCCAGGTTGTTTAATAAAAACCGAAAAAAGATGAAGCCGTGAATAAATGTTATATATTTATCTTTCAGAACATAAGAACGAATGTATACATGTAATTTTTAGCGAAACTGAGGTACATTTTTTTTAGGTTAGGTGCTGATAATAGTTTGAAATAAGATCAAATTCGAGAGGATATTAAAAATTCAAGAACATAGCGTAAAGTTCAAGGTCATTCAATGACTTTTTAAGGACAGACAAAATTTAGGGACATTTCAAGGACTTCAAGGTCCACTGGACACCATGAGTGAGGGTTTGCGATCTAGTGCCGTTGAAAAAATACGCGATGCGTTTTGGGGGGAGGAGGGGGTCACCACGATCCTTATATTAATTTTTAAGTTATATACACTTACTATAGAAAATGCGTAATGTGTGCGCGGGGTTGTCAGAAAAAAGCGTTACGTATTTTTTTAACGGCCCCTCTTGAGTTTTTATTCAAATTAAATTCATTTGATTTATTACTTCCAACGTGAAGTTTTTATAACAAAGACATCTGAATGGTCATGAAAATATGGGACAACCGAGTAACCAATGCAGGATGATCATAGAAGAGTCATCTGCATATAACATAAATAAACGTATCTCTGCAGAACCCTAGAAAGTCAAGACTAAGTTCTGAATTGCTGCATCTGACAAATCAACAGTTGGCAAACAAATTGGTTCTAAAAGAAAGAGCAATTTGGCACCAACCTACCTTACAAACACAGGACACATTCCTGTTTGAAATTCCTAGGAGAGACACGACTCGAAGAACTTGTCTCGCGAGAACTAGATTATCAACAACATCCAACAAAGTATCAATCAACAACAACATACCTCGAAGGATATGGATGTGAAAGCAATAAAATGAATATGGAAATAAAAAAGTTGTATACAGCCTATGCAGTATGCACCAAATATGATGCATTAGGTCGCAAAGAAGTAATCACGTGATTACCGTGACGATAAAAATCCGTCAGGGAGTTTCCTGTGCACCTGAGAAAGAGCATCCCTCCAGCTACGTTGAGGAGAGAAGCCTCGGAATCGGATCCACTGGACCTCCTCGTTTCCCTCTTCTTTTCAAAGTCAGGAGCCATTCAAGCAACTATACGCTTTTCTTAGCTCACACGCGAGAGCACATTAACGTGTTACAAAAAAAAGTGATTACTATTGTCGTAGTCAACACTTGGAGACACAATGCACGCACCGAAAAACACCGATCGGTTCTCGTGACACAAGTTCACTCGATCACACATTCGGAGTTTCTTAGTCAATGCGAAGTGTCCCTCGTGTTCTTCCTCTTCACCATCATCTCCAAGAGTCCAAAGTCGTCGACGATCCATCACGATTTTTGATCCATGGTTAGGAAAAACTTATCATATAATAACGCACGTACTGTCCTTCTTTCACTATCAACTTGTTCACGCGATCCAGAAATAAGACACAGGCACTAATTAAACGCGATCATTCACCTAGGAGAGCCAAATGCAAACTGGTGGTTGCGCTTGTCGATCGCATCGCATATCTCAGCATGAGCCTGCCATAGTGAATAGCAAGTAAACAGCCCCTTCCACTAACCCATCTGTCCCCTTCCTTTCGTTCCTTAACACTCCTCCACCGCCACCTACTCCTCATCATGCTCGCTGCGAGATTCCCCTCTTTACCCCACCGAAGCCGACGCGACACAAACCGCTTTACCCGGTTGGACACCCGCAACGAAGGTGACCAATCAGCAGAAGATAATTACAGCCAGAGTGTATAACAACATCATGCAGTATATCTATGTAGTTATGTACATGCGAGTATCAATAGTCATAGACGTAGCATCGTCATATTTCTCGTTCCTCGCTAATTTCAAAAATAAGAATCGCATGGAAGGGCTGAAAAAAGAGAAATACTACACAAGGATGATTCTCAATTGTAATTGTAAAATAAAGGCGATTGCGATTCGTTTTCTGTTTACGCTATACATGCTATCACACGGCTAGCCTGATGGTGGACTCCCATGACAGATGAAAGCAGTGGATGAAAACAGAAACTCATGAGAGTGAAAGAGACAAATAGATCTATCCGTCCCTTTCACTCTCATGAGTTTCTGCTTTCATCTGTCATGGGAGTCCACCATCAATTGCGCTGGACCAAAAGACTATCCCAACTTTCATACGTATCTCATAAGGGGTCATTCACAAAATACGTGATACATTTTTCAGGAAATTCTGACCCCCACCTCGCGTGGTACTTATTCTATTATTCTTAACATGGAGAATGATACTTCGACAGACTCCCCCCATTCCTGAACTTATCACGTATTCTGTGAATGACCCCTAAATAAAGTGTTCAGAAACTACGAAACTATGAGCAATTGAAGTCCTTCTGAAGGGGAACAAAATCCGGGCGAAAGATTACAATATAAAAAAAGTTATAAATAAGTCCATGCAATTTTTCATTCTATAAATGACGTTACATAAATATAAATAGAGTAAAAACATAGCCCTATTGCACCGCGGGGTGAATCGCTATAATTAGTTACGTATATTGTATATGCTACTTTAATAAATTTATGAACGATTTTTTTTTAATCTGTGGGATACCTTTTCTTATGATCCTAAAGAATTCACATCAAAAGCTATTCGAAATTTTAGATAATAGACCTTTTCATTTCAATTGGGAAGTTAGTGGAGCATATACGCGGCCGCATAACACTTGTCGCGAGTTCAAAAAGTCCTTCCCTTTGTGTTATACAAGGTAAAAATATGTGCAAATATTTATATTTTAAAACTCGTTTTTTATGTTAAATTTTTTATCTATAAGTGAAAGTTTAATAAAGGATAATCGAGGAGAACTCAAAAAGAGGAATTATGGAGATTTGAACACTTCAGGGATCATCTGACTAACGAACAAAATTGTATGCAATAAAAAAGTTGTATTATTGCAATCTTTATTTAATTGATAAATTTAACACGTAGGGTAAGTACACCCGTCTCCTGACACGTATCAGCGGTCGGACGAATATTTAATTTCTCGTAACTAAATTGTTATAATGTTATAAAAGTCCAGTCTTATGAAAGAGATTGACATTTACTTTCCAACCTATTTTCGACAATTTGCTAATTTTAATACTTTTTTGATTATGGCCTCCCAAAAGCGGTGTCCGAACTTAGAATTATTATCCGACCACTGGCACATTTACCCTATACTGTAAAGAAAGTAAACCAAACTCTCAGTTTCAGTTCAGTGTCGGGGGTTGCCTCCAAATAGCCTTGGTCCGAGGGGCTACTCACAAGAAACCTTAGATTGCTGCGCGGGAAATCTTAAGAGAAAGAACTCTTGGAAATCTCTCAGCAATCTAGCATTTTTTAGAAATCCTGGAAATCTTTGGCTGAGTGTGGAAAGAAGTGAGGTGGTGTGAAACATTCAGATATACGCTCCTATACTGCCGTCCAAAGTAAAAAGATACATAAGTGACATTTTTATGAAAAATGAGTTTTTGGTATCGCTGGATTCGTAAGAGAAAGCTGCGTCTAACTGTGTTAATAAAAATGATTAATTATTAATATTTATTGCAAAAAACTATTGTTTATAAATGAGGAAAGTCGAAAAAGTTAAAAAATACAACATAAAAAGATACAGAAAGCACTTTGCGTGTCCTAAAATTTGCACAAGGCATGTAATACGTCATCAGCATACAAATAAAAAACAACCTAAAGAACTTTGTGTCTTTTTTGCCTTGTAAAAGTGACCGAGTGCGGAGCGAATTTACAAACGAAAAGAATCGCATGCCCTTACGTATGTTTTAGACTTGTGAAATAGCTCGGGCTCTGATCGGAAATCCAAGGGAAATAAGTCCCGGGTAGATTCGGCTACACACTAGCGACGATCGTTCGGGTAAGTTCGGGACAGCCGTTGAACACACAGTGTCCCTTACGTACGTTTTGATGTTTTATTTTGAGGCCGTCCTCGAGCTCTTCGATAAAGGCATCCGCAAGTGACTTTGTGTTCTTTTTGCTTTGTATTTTGGGCTTTCCGCGACTAGTGAAAAATCGCAAGTCCATTTTCTAATTGAAATTGTTTGAAAAATCAATTTTTTATTGCAAAATATGAAAGAGCACATTATTTTTACCCAAATAGTGTATCTAGATTATTCAAAATTTTATTCGATATTAGAGTTCTTTAGGCAAACAGTTTTTCTCGATTTTCTCAGTTCGAGTGAGATTGGACTTATGCATCTTTTTAGTTTGTACGGCAGGATACGTGGAACGAGCAGCATCGGAAATCTCGGAACTCCCGGCAATCTCAACGAAATCTTGGGAATCTGTAAAAGAATTCAATACAGATTGCCGCATTCACAGTTCTAACATTTCGTACTGAGTAGCCCCTCGCCTTGGTCACAAATCGGGGGAATACAAACGTAAGCAGCCAGGACCGTAAGACCCATTTCTGTTGGATTTTTCTCCGTAGTAAAAAATATTTGTTTAATTTCGTCCACATTGTTGTCTAATACAGATAATAATTTAAACTTGAATAAAAATGACAATGTCAGCAATACATATCAATTTAAGATTAAACGTTTGAAACAAAAAGACGTTTGACATTAGAACCTTAAAAATATTCCTGAGGTATACATCATTGAGTATACAATTGAATTAAATAACAATTTTAGCTTGGGTCTTAATAAACAGTTATCTACGAAAATCGAAAAATGTTTCAAAGCAAAACATAACTGAGAAAAACCTGTTGTAATTAATAAATGATATGCATTCAATTTGTTGGAGACAAGGGGAAACTAAATATTGAGCGGAACTGAGAAATTAATTTTCCATTACACGTAAAAATAATGAGTTTTCTGCTTACTTACTTTGAACGTTTACGGCCTCTGTCCCTCGCTCTCTTAAACTATTCTATCCAAGCAGCCTCCAAAACCATATTATCACTTGTTTTTGACGATTTTTTGTTCTGATATTTATAATTTTTAATCTTATTGTTCCAATCAGCTTCGCAATCTAACTGCTTTCACTTGATCTGCACGCCCAGATTTCTCTTTGAACAAAAAACGCTGTTTCTTATTTTCCTTCGGCATTTTTACGAATCGTAACACAACCGAAATCGAGAAACCTCGCGAAACACTGAAAATAATCTGACGCATGTGCTGACAGCTGACGCACTTATCGATCATGCACTTATCCGCTTGGGGTACAGCCCGCTTCTATCGCTCCGCTACAGGTGGGCCGGCACGATTGACAACCTTCCCTCGACCCCACGCGCTGAGAAACTGCGTGGGCCAGCAGTTCTAGGAAAGCCGAGACCGGCGGGACAGAAACCGAGAGTTTGGTGTATTTCTACAAAAAACGTCAGATAAACCAGTCTGGCTGTTGAAGAACGCGCGATCGCACGCGTTTTAGGAATTCCTAGAATTTCTGGTCCCCGCAGTTTCTCAGGGGGCAGGGCGAGAGCCTGGCTGCTAACTGCGTCACGTTGTACAACATTGCGACACGGCCCTGACTGTTTACGTTCGGAGCGACTGGATATGAGTCCAAGGTCAGAACCAAAACCGTACTGCAATCCAGTTTCGACGTACTGCATGTTGTTTATGATGCATGGTTCTTTTTGTGGAATTTTAAAACTGAATTAAATTCCTTCTGCATGAACTTCAAAAGTGATTTTCAAACAGAAATAAGAAAGAAATTACATTTTTGAGGGACCGCTTTCGTGCACCTGTCACTTTTAAAGAATCCATTCGAGCGCTATTTCTTAGATTCTCCTCATGTCTTCTTTATAATATTTATTCCAACATAAGATGCATTTATTTTATAAAATCCTTTTTACACCAATAATTCCCAAAGTATTTCTTAAACAATTTATTAACATTTGCAATGGGATTCTACCATATAAAGGACCGACACTTGACAGGAAGGTTAATTATTTTTCGCACATGCGCAATCAAAAGTAATTGAAATGAAAAGGTCTTTTTAAGCACTTCCTGAAAAACTGCACACTCAGAGAAAAAGTTGTCTTAACACAAAAGCATGGTTCTTTTGCCTTTTTTGTTTTGAATACGTGACTATCATTTTTACACAAAAAGATAAGGGAGGCAAAACGCTTAATGACGAATAAAAAATTTTAAATTTTAAATTTAAACACTTTAATCATTAATTATTTTTTAATCAAAAAAGTACTATTTCATGTAATTTTATGAGGAGCAATATTATTTATAATTTTTTTATGTATAAATCGTTTTCAACTTTAACATTTTTTTGAAAATGACATAAGATTTAATTAGATTTGCAACAAGAATTAAATCCAAGTATTCATTTGCATTAGGAATAAGTAGGAAAACGGTAAGGCTGCTGGTATAGACAGTATTAGCGTTGAAATGCTTAAATACGGTGGCGAGTACATACCTCACAGGTTGTGCGAATTGATAAATTTATGTATCGAGACGGGGGAAGTACCGTAAGTAAAATATACTCAAAAATACTTATTCGTAGGGTAATGGAAATCACAGAAGAAAAGATATGGGAAGTCCAAAGTGGATTT
Organism: Andricus curvator; assembly: GCA_932195095.1. Taxonomy (NCBI): domain Eukaryota; kingdom Metazoa; phylum Arthropoda; class Insecta; order Hymenoptera; family Cynipidae; genus Andricus; species Andricus curvator. Next base: position 180,902 of record CAKNYM010049937.1, read on the forward strand.
ATGCCAGGAAGATCATGTACAGATCAGATATTTAGCCTAAGACAGATCACAGAAAAAAGCTTTAGAGTAGGAAAGAAAGTTTTCTGTGCATTTATTGACCTAGAAAAAGCATTTGACAAAGTAAATAGAAATAAACTTTGGGAAGTCCTTAAAGAGTACGGAGTAAATGGAGGGCTCCTACAAGCAATAAAAACAATATATACAGGTAGTAAAGCGAGTGTAAGGGTAAATGGGAAACTGAGTGACTGGTTCGATATTATGCAAGGCGTAAAACAAGGATGCGTTATGTCCTCGTGGCTATTTATCATATTCATGGATAAGTGTCTAAGAACTGCCCTCTTCGATGAAGAATGTGTAGATCTCGAAACAGTCAAGGTACGTGGGTTAGCTTTCGCAGATGACAAGATTGTTATGGCAGAATCAATCGAGGACTTGCAAAGAATGTTGAATAAACTTAATGCAAGCATGAAGAACATGGACCTCAAAATTAACGTAAATAAAACAAAAATAATGGTGTTTGAGGGAAAAAGTGAGAAAACAATATGCAACATTGTCCTAAATGATGAGAGATTAGAACAAGTTGAAAAGTACGTATATCTAGGTAGTCTATTCACTAGCCATACATAATTCTATATTCGTACCGACTGTACTATACGGTAGCGAGACATGGACCTGTCAAGAAAAGGACAGGAGTAAAATTAACGGGATCGGCATGAAACCTCTGCGCATAATATGCGGGAAAACACTGATGGACAAAGTCCGAAACGAGACAATCCTCAAAGAATGTGGTACAGGAGAGACACTAGTTGACATATGGGAAAGAAATCAGTTAAGATGGTTCGGACATCTTGAAAGAATGAAAGATGAACGACTGACCAAACAAGTGTATAGAGGTAAAGTAAATGGCAGAATGCCCAGAGGTAGACCACCGAAAGAATGGTTAGAATCTGTAAATGAGACATTAATCCGTAGAGACATAAGAAGCCATAGAAAGACGAGAGCTTGCATGAAAAAATGCATGGACGTGAAGGAAGCTAGAGTAGTATGCCAGGACAGAAAAGTGTGGCGACAAATCGTTTGTAAACAAAGTGACAGTAGAATGAATGACGCCTGAAACAAAGACCTTGGATTCTAATGGGCCCAAGTGGGGAACCATACATAACAATTTTGTGAGGCTCTTCACTTGGGGTGACCGCTAGAGAGATTGATCAGCACACTGGGTCGGAGCAGTGTTGCGGAATAAACGTGTCATTTAAATAAATAACACGAGAATTCCAGATCAATCTAAAATATCCATACCTTACACCTACATACCTATCTACCTTATACCTATATACCCATCTACACACTACTACTTTCCAACAGAGCAAGTCACGCCTACCCCGAAAGGGAAATGGCTTCATGGTATAATAATAATAATATTTATAAAACTCTTAATGAATTATTTAGTGGTTTAGAATATAATACCTACCTACTGTAATTCTAGAATTTGTAGACTATTCTAAAATGTTATGGAATATTCTAGACTTTTTTATATGAATATTTTAGAATTATGTAGAATTTTCACTAGGAATAAATTTAATTTAAAAAAAATTATGTATACTATAGAATACTAGAAACTTTAAATACTTTGAAAATTAAACAAATAAATGGCCCCATTTAGAAAGTACAAGAATTCCCACACTTTGTAGACTATGGACATCATAATTTTGGCTCACCTTTTTTCTACGAGTCTCCTTTATTTGCAGCTATTGAAGCAAAATTTAAATCTGATACTGATCGGAAAACTAGAAATACTCATAGGGAGTTTGAGGTAATGTTTCAGCCATGAGTGAAGCGTAATTTATAATATCGACCTGTAATTACCAATTTCGTAAGTGCACTAATAGCCAGTATTACGAAAGCGCGTTTTTTGTATTTGTGACAAGAAAAAAAGAGAATATTCTTTTCTGTGCGTGGGGTAAGCGGAGAAGTACGCAAAGGTTCAAGTCAAAGGTGAGCCATTCATATACTATCGTTCGTTAATCGTGCAAACAGAGTAGAAAGGATGTGTCAGCTGAACCCAAACCAGGAGTCTACGGCCTACGTGGCTACGTTCATGGCTCTAGGCATTTTATTCTTCGTAATTGCAATATATTTGTAAACATGGTCAATGGCCGAGAGCCGATTGGAGTGGGTGACCACGCGCTATAAATAAGCGGCGGCGCCGAAGAAAGCTCTTCGATTTTTGAAATAATATAGCACCACAAACGTTAAAGGATTTACATATACTTCATACCGCATCTGAGCAGAATAGTTTTAAAACTCCAATAAATGAAATGAATAACTCAACACTTTATCTTCTACAAACTGCATGTAACTACATGTGTGTAAATAATATTGAATGTGAAATAAAGCGAATATAATTAAGAATTTTATATTAAGGCCGTGTGACGAGTGGGTCACGTGACGAGATTCCTACCTTACCGACACTTTTTTATTTGTAAATTTATTTTCACACGAATAGCCACATCGAGTTGAAAATTTCGGATAATAAATAAAAAGCACTAAGAAAGGTGGGTCTGGTCCTAAATGTTTATAATTATGAAAAAAGTTTTTTTGTGAATAATTTTTTTTTGCTTTTTTTCATGATTATTAAAATTCAGGACCAGAACCACCTTTCTTAGTGCTTCTTATTTATTATCCCAAATTTTCAACTCGATGTGGCTATTCGTGTGAAAATAAGTTTACAAATAAAAAAAGTGTCGATAAGGTAGGAATCCGGTCACGTGACCCACTCGTCACATGGCCTTAAGGCCATGTTATACTTGTCCGATTCCTACCTTGCCGACATATTTTTGTAACAACTCGCATCCATACGAAATAATTATTTTTACACTTTTTTGAAACACATGTTTTTTTTTGTAATTCTAAAAATTTAGGATCACGCAAACGTTTCTTAATGACTTTTATTTAATTTCTTAAATTGCCAACTCGGTATCTCATTTTTTTTTGGACGTAAGTTCATGCGAAAAAATTTCGGTAAGGAAGGAATCAAGTAAGTATGACATAGCCTCAAAACACTGTTAATGCACTTTAACTGAACTTATCAAACATCAGGTTAAAAAAATACAAATATTAAAAGTATCCTAACAAAATCATTACAATTGATAAATTTTAATATAAGATACGTCTTTAAAGATCTGTAAAGTAAAAAACAATGATAGCAACTGATGCAAATTGTTTTTCACTAAGATTGCTCCGCACGATTTTACTTGTCAAATGGATTTATTCCAAACTAAATTGAATCGTATGCTATCTTCTTACTGACGTCATACAAATTCTGATTTTAGATTCATTTACTGTATTTATGTAGATAGTTAATGAAGTATTTCATCAAAGGGTCGTTCAAATATTGCGTAATGTAATACTTGAATTACGTATTAAGTATCTTAATTTGTATCTGCCGAGACGAATAAATGCTTTTATAATTTTTGTAAGCTCGCTACTTATTTAGCTTTCTTCAGGCGATAAAGAAAGACGAGAGCATGATAATGAAAGTAATTAATGAACATGCAAGAACAAAGGATATTTTTTCGAAAGTGCACATAACTTTTTGTGTCTGCATTTCAAGCATTTTACTGTAAAATAAAATTCTCGATGGAATTAAAATGAGGATAACGAGTTACCAATGAATGGTTATGATAATCAAGCGTTATCAACGTCATACATCGACCTCAAACGTGATGGTGGAACTAGTGTACATAATTATATGTGAATAAGAAAGGCGAGCGTAAACAAATCATAAAACAATACTCATTTTTACTATAGAGCAAAATGCATATCTACCAAATTAATATAATTGAAGGGCCGGGTAATATAAGTCGCCGAGCGCTCGAAATGACGTAAAACAATTGTCCAACTTGATAAAAAATGAAAATCGCAAATTTCCATTAACAAAAAATATTAGTCAACGCGGCTTGTCAAGGCGCATCTTTTTTCTATCAGGCATTTTTTTGCAAAATAACTAGTTTTGAAAATAAAAAATGAAAACTAGTTTTGAAAATAAAAAATGAAAACTAGTTTTTTTTTCTCCCGAATAAACGCAATAAAATTAACGTTTAATAAAACTTAAACTGCTGTTTCTATGAAACTAATTGACCAAATCACTTGAAATTCAAACTGGAAGTTCATGACTCTTTACAGAAGCCAATGACATGAGTAAAAATATCGTAGCCATCTATGGTTTAATATTTTCGATCGATGTATCGTTCGACCCGGAAAACCGCGTTTTTCACATTTGACGTAGCGAGGAAGTTTTTCATTTCACGAGTATCGCCAAAAAGAAACATATCTCCATGGTCGTCAACATTTGGCCAAGTTTTAGGCAAAATTTGACATCGATCCAATGAAAATTGTAGGAGCTACTGATTTTTAAAGAAAAGCGTCAGCGCACGAGGCCGGAGAATCCTGGCGCTTGCGGCATTTGCCTAACGTGAAAGTTTTGCGGACACGTGATCTGTTAATTATAGCACATAATTATTGTTGACAATTGATTCAACGATATTTTCACCCATTTGCAAGCGTTTTGCGAACTATTATACCCGAAAATTCATTTCTGTAATCCACGAATTGTCTATTCAAAAGTCGCGCTGGCTCGCGTGCTCCGATAAACAATTGAAAGGCGTCCACAGCTTGTCTTTTGTTTTTCACTTTTGTTTTTTTTTCTATTATTATATGACACAGTAAACACTAGGGTGGTCCAAATTTATACCTGTAAAAATTCGAATTTCGATTTTTGTGGTACCCCCCCACCCCCCATTTTTTAGTTTTCCGGAAAAAGAAATTCATTTTTTTTCTTGACATGGGGTTTTAAATGGGAAAAGCTCGATTTTCAAAAAAATGGAAAAAAGAAGTACTTGTTATAAACTTTTTGTGAATTAAAGTATTGTCACCTCTTAAGGAGTATTTAAAGAATAATTTCCACCCAGTAGCTTTTACTTTTGACACACCCAAACCTCTTTAATATTGTTCCCGGAAAATGCCCAAAAAATGCAAAATAGCAGTTTTCTATCAAATTCATGCTGAAGACGGTATTTTTAAAAAATTTTCCAACATGAATTATTTTTAATCGATAAGTGACGAGTTTTAAAGTATATGTTAGATAATTCTAAATTGTTTAAACCATTATTATTCGTTTCAACAATTTTTTCCCCCTCTAAATCGTGAAAAGTTATTATCTTTCGGAATAAATCGTACAAAGTCGATGAATGTCAAAAGTAGTAGTTCTTGTTTAACTTATTTAGTAATTATTTAACCAATTCTCGCTTTACAGAGGGAAACATTATTTAAACAAATAAAAATTGTTTTAATAATCACCAAATATCCTTTAAAAATATATTGCTCTCAACATTCTTTAATTGTGTAATTATTCCCACAAAATAATAAATTTTTACGATTTTTGGAAGGAAAAATTGTTTAAACAACTGAAAATTATTTAAATAATTACCAAATATGTTAAACAAGAACTAGCACCCTTGACATTCATCAACTTTGTATAATTTATTCCGAAAGATAATAACTTTTCACGATTCACAGGAAAAAAAATTGTTTAAACAAATAATAATTATTCAAACAACTAAATTATTTGAAATTATTCAAAATATACTTCAAAACTCGTCACTTATCGGTTAAAAATAATTCATGTTGAAAAAATTTCCAAAAATACCGTCTTTAGCATGAATTTGATAGAAAACTGCTATTTTGCATTTTTTAGGGCATTTTCGGGGCACAATAAAAGAGGATTTGGAGTGTCAAAATTCAAAGTTATTGGGTAGAAATTATTCCTTGAATACTCCTTAAGAGGACTATACTTTAATTCACAAAAAGTTTATAACAAGTACTTCTTTTTTCCATTTTTTTGCAAATCGAGCTTTTCCCATTTAAAACCCCATGTTAAAAAAAAAATTAATTTCTTTTTCCGGAAAACTAAAAAAATGGGGGGGGGGCTATCACAAAAAATCGAAAGTCGAATTTTTACAGGTATAAATTTGGACCACCCTAGTGTTTACTGTGTCATATAATAAAAGAAAAAAACCTAATCTTGATGGTTATTCCACTTTCAATTGTTTATCGGAGCACGCGAGCCAGCGCGACTTTTGAATCGACAATTTGCGGGTTGCAGAAATGAATTTTCGGGTATAATAGTTCGAAAAACGCTTGCAAATGGGTGAAAATATCGTTGAATCAATTGTCAACAATAATTATGTGCTATAATTAACAGATCACGTGTCCGCAAAACTTTCACGTTAGGCAAATGCCGCAAACGCCAGGATTTTCCGGCCTCGTGCGCTGACGTTTTTCTTTAAAAATCCCTAGCTCCTACAATTTTCATCAGATCGATGTCAAATTTGGCCTAAAACTTGGCCAAATGTTGACGACCATGGAGATATGTTTCTTTTTGGCGAGACTCGTGAAATGAAAAACTTCCTCGCTACGTCAAATGTGAAAAACGCGGTTTCCGGGTCGATCGATACATCGATCGAAAATATTAAACCATAGATCGCTACGATATTTTTATTCATATCATTGGCTTCTGTAAAGAGTCATGCACTTCCAGTTTGAATTTCAAGTGATTTGGTCAATTAGTTTCCGAGAAACAGCAGTTTAAGTTTGATTAAACGTTGATTTTATTGCGTTTATTCGGGAGAAAAAAAACTAGTTTTCATTTTTTATTTTCAAAACTAGTTATTTTGCAAAAAAATGCCTAATAGAAAAAAGATGCGCCTTGACAAGCCGCGTTAAGTAATATTTTTTGTTAATGGAAATTTGCGATTTCCATTTTTTATCAAGATGGACAATTGTTTTAAGTCATTTCGAGCGCTCGGCGACTTATATTATCCGGCCCTTCAATTGCCAAAAACAATTTTTCACACTTGAAATAACAAGTGAAGCAATATACTAATCATCTCTGATGCAGATTTAGAGAATGCTATTAAAATGTATTGAAATAAAGAAGTAAATAATTTTTTAAATAACAATATGTCAAATTTGTATATCAAAGCTTCCAACATGGAATCAAATCCAAGTAGGAAGTGAAAAAATGCGAAAAATGCGAAAAATAAAGAAATATCAGACAAAAACCACGCAAAGTATCTTGCGTGCCCTAAAAATCTTTCGAGGCGTTCGTTTTGTCTATCAAATACGTGGGACAAACTTACGCAAAGTCATTTGCGTATTCTTTCCTCTAAAAAGTGGCCGAGCGCGACTCTTATTTACGAAATAAAAACGACGCCTTTGTTTTACCTCACAGTTACGGAGTTCCTCCATTGAAAAATAGTTCGAATCGACCACTGCATTCCGAATCGGATAAATAGGTCATACAATCCGACCTATACGTAAGCTTGTATATCTGATTGTGGGCCCGAGCTCGACTGCCCATTTGGTAGAAAATATGCATGCGGTTTTCTGTAACTGTTCGCGTTTGCCCCCAGTAATATGTATTAAACTAACTTTTTCAACCAATGTTTATTAATATTAATTCATCAATGTAATATTTAAAGCTCTTCAAAAATGTTTCAGTTAGATTCAAAGAATTAAAAAAAATGGTATACGTCCTGAAAAAGAGGTAGGTACCCGGCCTAGCCTGAAAAAAGGTAGGTCTCGACGTTTTCGGACTCATTGATTAAGAAAAATGGATTTTACTTCGTGGTTTGTCATCGTCGTTGTCATCGTCTGTGAGCACGATAACTTTCGAAGGAATTATCAGATTAGATTTCGCTTTGGCACCCTTTTTCTGCCGTACAAACTAAAAAGATACATAAGTCCAATCTCACTTAAACTGAGAAAATCGAGAAAAACTGTTTGACCAAAAAACTCTAATATCAAATAAAATTTTGAATAATCTTAGGGCTATCGTAGTCCTTCTTTATAAGGATTTGTCCTTTTTTATTCTTGTCCTTCGAACTCATTCTCACAATTCGAAATGTCCTTCTTTTTAGTCATAATGAGAATTTCCCTTTAATTTTAGTTATTTTCGGCGTTTTTGGGCGTGTCAGTCTATTTTTGTCGTCTGCTGCACTGGCCTGTAGAAAATCAGCAAGAGTGAAAGAGATGGAGAACGATATATTTTGTCCTTCTAATCTGCCCTAGACACATGATAGCTCTAATAATCTAGATACAATATTTGTGTAAAAAGAATGTGCTCTTTCGTATTTTGCAATCAAAAATTTATTTTATAAACAATTTCTATTACACCACGGAATTCACAGAATTTAAGGAATATAGCGTGGGGTGAACAACTCGTGAAGTCAGATGTACACCTTCGCTGAAGTAACTGGCGAATATAACCGACAAATTTTAACTAATTAATTTTTTTCTCTTACAACAACGTTATTACATTCTCATCAATGAGAAGGTATTGGTTTTACGTATGTGATAATGAATTTCGCGGATTCCACCAGATGTCGACGTTTTGAGGCCCCCAGAGTCAAAAACATGATTTTTACTTCGGTGTCTGTCTGTCGTCGTCGTTGTTGTCGCTGTCTGTATGAGTGTATGTATACAACACGATATCTTTCGACAGAATTACCGGGTTGGATTGCGCTTTGGCACACTTTATAAGGATATAAAAATAAAGGACGAATTTCTTCGCCAGCCATTTTGGATGAAAATTCAAAAAGTTGGAGTATTTTCAAAATTGTTGAGACCACTTTTTATAAGACCTGAAAATTCTATGTACGGTTATTAGTAGTATTCAAAAATACGAACAATTTATCCTTTATTCTTTTTTATTCTACTTTATTCGACAAAAAAAATTACCAGAGTTATAGCAGTTACAAAACCCCAAAAAACAAACGAAAATGAAAATTTTAAGCCAAACAACGCACGATATGAAAAAAGTAAGGAGAAGAAAAACGTTGCTTTTTGAAAGCCCTACCAGATTATAACAACCTTTTCAATTTTTTGAAAAATCGAAAAGAAATTATTAAACAAAAGTTTTACACCCGAAAAAGATCTATAAATTTGTCATTAATCATTTTTTGATGTAACGCTTAGTTTTTGTTCTAATCGTAAAAAAAAATAAATGAAAAAATAAAAAATCTTAATTAAAATTGTAGACAAACGACACAAGCTGTGAAAAAAAATGAATAGACAAAATCTGCTTACCCAAAAAAGAGCTAAAAATTTATCAATAATTTTTTTACAGGACGCGTAGGTTTTGCTTTAATCATAAAAAATAACACTGAAACTAAAAAAATTTTTTTTTTGAAAAACAACGCAAGGTACGAAAAAAAATGTACAGACAAAAGTTGTTCACCCAAAAAGGATCTACAAATTTGTTATTAATCATTTCTAGATGAGAGGAGTAGATTTTATTTTTATCGTAAAAAATAAGATTACAAATAAAAAACTTAAATTTTTGGAAAAACGACACAAAAGACGAAAAAAAATTAAAAGACAACAGTTGTTCAACCAAGAAAGATCTACCAATTTTTTATAAGCTTTTTTTTATAAGAATGCATTAGAAATAACAAAAAATTAACTTTTTAGAAAAAATGACACAAGCTACAATAAAATTTTATTTAACAAAATTTTTCGCCTAAATTATATCTACAAATTTTCTTAGAATCACTTTACGCTAGGATGCGTATTTTGGTTTAAATCGCAAAAAATAACAATGGAAATAGAAAAATTAAATTTATGGAAAAACGACACAAGTTGCAAAAAATGTTTAATAACAAAATTGTATTTTCTTTATGGAATGAGCACTTTTTTTAAATTATAAAATATACACGACAATGAAAATACGTCTATTTTAATACCAATGCATATTATGAATTGAAATGATATACATTTTTCAGGGTAGCTGAGAATAAAATTTAATGCAAAATAAGTAACAAATATTAAAGTAATCACGATAAATCAAATTTGTACGTGATGAGAATGTGTTCGTTAAAACCGAAGGAGCTTAAACAAATAGACGAGGACGTAGATAACATTGAGCATGCATAAATAGTGTAACGCAGTTTCTTTTCGGCCAGCTTCTGATAGTGTGCGTTTACCCGGGGGGTGGGGATAGGGGATGAGCGCACGTAACGGCGGTATCTCCTACAAATTAATCAGTTAATTTGCATCTTTCTACTAAAATTAAATGTATTTTTCTTTATTTATGTTTAATTAAACATATTTTAACCAATATTAGTGAAAAACTCCGTAAAAAACTCATATCATACCTTTACGACAACCCTGAAGTATTAATTATTCCCAGAGCGGCACGTGTACAATGCGCATTTTGTGAAGATTTGGACTCACGATTAGAATTTAAAAAACGTAGCAGTAGAAAATGGGAAAGAAACATATGTTTCTTAAAATATTAGATTAACACAGATTAAAATATTATAAATGAAGTTAAACAAATACTTTCTCGTTTTTTGAAAATACACGTATTTACAAATATGAATTCAAATTAAAACCATAAATTAGGCCAGTAATCACAACTCAGTTAGGATGATTCATTTTGCACGAAATTTCGAAATCTAAATATGCTAACCCGATAATCAGTGACATTTGAAGAGAAAAATGTTTTGAAAAAAATTGAAATCTGTTAATATTTAGAACTCTCACGTCGGGAAAACTGAGTAAAATCTTGATAATGAGATAAATTTTTCTCAAATATAATCGAAATCTAACGCCTACGCATACAGGTAGAAGCAGCTTTTCACACACTGAAGAAAGTGAGCATGCGCAAAATTGATAATTTAAAAGAAATAAATTAGTATACATATTTGGGCACCATATTTTTCGACATTCACTTGTGGCCTGCTAATTTTATTAACTCTATGCTGAAATTTGTTTATTCGTCTTTAAGGCCATGTGACGAGTGGGTCACGTGACCGGATTCCTACCTTACCGACACTTTTTTTATTTGTAAACTTATTTTCACACGAATAGCCACAT